>BPLQ01012632.1:0-103645 GCA_021605075.1 Caerostris darwini | reverse complement strand
ATAAATAAAATCATATTTATTCACTATCGTATAAAAGAAGAAATATATGAATCAGTTTCTGACAATGGCAAGGAAGTCTCAGAAAGAGTTTATGTTTAAAGCATATTTCTCCTAAATAATAAATAATTTCTCCTAAGTAATAAAGATTTTTTCATGATTCAGAATACCAAATAATAACTAAGAAATGTTAAAAACTTAATCCTTCACACTATCAGAACAGTATTTTGTGTACTATGCATACGTACAAGAAATGCAATTTCTACACACCAAAACTTCTCAAAGAATAAAACTTCATTAAGTCGCAGTCATATTTCGAAATCAGCCACCATCTAAAATAAATCCATTTCCTTTAAAACTAACACATAGATTGCAATTACATCTTTTCAGCATGCTTCTGCAAAATCTTTAGATATTTTACATATGTTCTTATACCTTTGGGTTGCTTACAAAGGTCTCTTTCTAATTACCATGATTAATGGATTCTGCAAAGTAGGTATATTTCTGCAGAAGATTTACGTGCACACTCTATGTAAAGATATTTTTAGTTACTCAAATTTGTTTATCAAATAAAATCCTTTAAAAGTAAGCTAAAATAGGAGGGCTAATAAAAGAAGAATGAGAGTAAAACTATTTTTAAACGCCACTAACATCAAATAATGAAACAGCTTCTCGTGCAGCAAAGAGTGCGAGAAAAACAGTTTGATAGTTTAATCAATTTAAAGATTTGGTTTGTCCCTCTATGGTTATTTTGTGCACATTTTGAATTAATTAGAAAAGAACCTACAGTTTTACGTGGATTCCGAACCACTCATAAACATCCATGCTACCCCGAAGTTTCGAATCTGAAGCCTGTGGTACCAAAGGGTCAGAGCTCTAGCCAATTGACTATCAGGCCGCTAAACACTTTAAAGAATGTTGTGCTTTGTTTTAAAAGACATTAGTTCGGATACTTTTATTGGTACAGAGAACAAATCAGAAATATTTCGAACCACCTTGTGACTCTTGATCAGTGGCATTTCACAGTGCGTCCATTAAACATTTGCATGCTTCTGCAATTTGAAATTTCATGGTTGTTTATCATTTATAATAAGCATGCAATTTTTTGCAGGTGAAAAAGAACTACTTATACGTGTGTTTTATTCCAGCAAAAAGTGCTACAATTTTTTTCCCCAGACGAAATTAAGATATCATAGATAGTTTGTGTTTGTAATCATATATTCATGCCAATATTCATCGAATAACCCTTATATAAAATAAAAGAGAAATAATATTTCATGGTCCCTACTGAATTTCCATAAACTTGGCTGTAAAAACATATGTTTGATAAGTTAGGTGCTTTTCTTTTTGAATTAACATGTCCAAGTTATTTTTTTAAATCTTTCATAATACAATTGGATCAAATCAGCTCTTTTACCAGTATATCCTTCGAATATCGCAGTTAGTGTTTGTCAACCAGTGGTGCATTAGAAATGTCATCCATCTTTTCTCTTGTCAAACCATGCAATTGATTAACAAATGGTACATAATGTAAAGCTGTCACAAATAAAGCACGTGACATTTCTGTTTGATTCAATTACTAGACAGCGTCATCACAGTCGATCAAGCATATGCCAATAACTGATCACTTCATTTGCCAACTATGACAGAAATAATAGCTGTATTTAATCACACATATCATTGAATATTTTAAAAAAAAATTAAATTATTAAAATTAATTTTATGCGTTTGAATACTTAAAAAGATATTTAGTTTAAGAATTAGTTAAAGTTTTAAGAATTTGTTAAATAAATTATAAGATCCAGAAAAAGGTGCATCTTTTTCTTTTTATGAAACGATTGTTTTTTTCTAATTCAGAAAGGAGTTTTGTTTATACAATGATTTAAAACATGTATATAAAATCTTATTACTTTAAACTCCTGTTTAAAAATAAAACAATATATTTTAAAAATTAAAAACGAAAGAAAAGGTTTCAATTGAAGAGAAAATAAAAATAAAAAAAATTAATTATTATGCATGATGTAAATAACAAAAAATTATCACTTGGAATGTTATTCTTTAACATTTTATGGGAAATAAAATTTATGCTAGGATCAAACGAAACCTCTTCTATAAAAATAGGGAAATACCATCAAATGAATTAAATCTTTAATTTGCAGTTCCTTTTGTAATTCATTTGTACTAACAAAAAATCAGAAACATTCCATTTTCATTCGACAAAGCGCGCTTTACAATTTATACCTTCTTTATCTTATTAATTCATGCTAGCTTTTTATTCATTTAAAAAATTTTAAATAATTAGTTATTAAACTTATTTCAAAATATATATGGTTTTTTTTATTCTATTTTACACAAACATTGGATAACAAAATAAAAAATCAAACTTAATAAAATTATCACATTTATTTTTTATTGTAGTAATTGTTTCACTTGCTATTATTTGTTTATAATGGAAATAGAAAAATTTTCTTTTTTTGAATTCGAACAAAATGCATCGTTCTTTTAATTTTTTTTTTCTTCAAATGTGAAAAAAAATTACTTTGTTCACAGATGAAAGTAAATATTTTTAAATTAGCAAACTTATTTTTTAGTTGTTATTTTTTTAAACGTTAGCTCAGTAGATGACTTTAATGGGGTTATTCCATCTTAATCCATAAATAATCACGCTGAAGTACTTAATATATTAGTTATTTGTTGAAGAGTGATCGTTGTCTTCGGAGATGACTTATGCTGCCGTTCAAAGATAATATCAGCAGTTATCAGATATTAGAAGTAGCTAGCTAGTAGAACAAAGAAAAAGTCGAATTTCCTACTTCCTCGGCAGTTCAATAACGATTTGTGTCACAAATTGGGTTTTGCTGATGAACGTGTGCCAAGGAGCCTCGTGAACGCTTCATTGCTACCTTTCTGAGTAACAAACCTCGACCAAACCCAGTGGGATGGTTCAGGGGGCCATTGCATACGACACTCCAAAAATTTTCCAATATACCAAAATACTATGAAGAAATACTACAAAATATTATCCAAAATGCTATAACAATCCTGCAGTAGATTTGTGATGTCTTTCAGCTTCAATACATATACATATGTTACTTCTCATGTCAGCTGCCAGGAGGCACTTTAAAACAAGATAATGTTCGGCCAATAAAAAAAGAGGGACACAAAACTGCCTCGTCAATATTGACATACTTTCATTTTCAACCTGATCAATAGATTAGTAAGCGAAAATTTAAGAATTTATCTGCATTATAATCACCGAGAGAATAATGATTTTGCATTTTACCCTCTTTTACCTCTGACGTCATCCTAGTTGTACATGGTTCTCCCCTCATTCCTTTTTACTACCTCGTGTCTCGGTGTTATTTTACTCGCTTTGGATTATAATTCATTTGTGATTTTTTTTTGTCGTTTTTGACTCACAAAATATCATGCCTAATAATTGTTGTATTCTCCCATACCAAGTACAATAGAAAAAGGAATTAAAGATATCAGTTTTCAAATTTCCTGGAGATTAATCAAAAGATGAAATGGATTATTGCAATAAAAAGGAAATATTTTATCCCCTCTAAGAACAGCAGAGTAAATTTCTAATTCACTTCATAAAAATTTTTTTTTCTCCTTCTCTCTCCCAATACAATAATATTATGAAACGATTCGTTTTTAGTATTATTGATTTATCTATTTATATTTTAGAAATTGCACTTTGCGGACAGTGATATTATTAAAGAACTCCATGGATATGATCAAATCAATCCTTTGGCACAATTCTAGTACCTCCTTTAAAAGCGTATCGTTTAAAAAATAACTCTATTCTGAAGTGTTTTCCGAATATCTAGAATATTTAAGTCAAAATATTTCACCGAACGAGTAAGATCCAGATGGAAAAAAAAAAAAAAAAAAAAAAAAAAAAAAAAACATTTAAAGAATTCCAGGCTTTATCAACAGCTATTTAGGAATGTAAACAAGACAAAATGAAATATGATGAAGAAAGAGGTTTAAATCCACTGGAGATTTGAGTAAGAAAATGTGCTATGCAACTATAACGCATTTTTGGAATGTTATAAAAAATAATAAATTCATCTTTTGTATTATTTAAATATTTTCCCGGTTACTGAAATTACATAGGCTATATATTTGGAATTTAATATTTTCCCCATAATTGTGCAATAAACCAAATTGGGCAATACTGATTTCCTTTTAAATATTTTTTTTTATTTCTTTTTTATTTTATTTCCATTGACAGATTATGAACAGTTACAGCAAAAAAAGTCCCTTTAAATATAACAATGCGAATTTATTAAATGATAATCTGAAATATTGTGCTAGTTCTCAAATTTAAAAAAAAATGCTTAACTGAAACAACATATACTTTATTAAGACCTAATTTTAAAATAAAAAAAAATAAATAAATAAAAATGTATTAACTAATAGAAATCTAAGTTAATAATCATTAAAACTTGAAGAATTTTATTTTTCGAGAGATATTGAGTGCTCAAAAATTCTACCCTACTCTGATGACATCATTGATGATAGCTATAACTTTGTAGTATCTGTGATTATGCATGGATTGATAAGTTTGCCTAAGAAAGAGTTTGGTTGAATTTGAAGCACGCATACAGCAAAGTGATTGAGGTGCCATCGCAGTACACCATAATAAACCTGTATTCAATGACTGATCTTATTGCATCGTAATTTAGAGCGTAGCTATTGAAAGTGACCATCGTAAGTGAGAAGTGGCCTAATGAACTAATAGACTCTGTATTTCCTTGCGAGTTTTATATAGTTCTATTTCTATCTGCAATCACTTACTTATATCAATGAACCAATTGAAACTATATATTAGCGAATACATAGTTTCAATCAGTTCAAACGAATCCTTCTTGGCACATGGAAATGCATATATTTTATTCTTCTCGAACCATTTTAAAATGGGACAATCAAATAGCCCCTTGGTAAATTCTTGTATCTTAAAAATTAACAAAAAGAACTTTAATTAATTGAACTTTTAATAAACCTTTAATAAGGAGAAAAATAAATCACATTAGTTTTTAACAACGTGCAATTTTTATTTTTCAATAATGATGATTTATTTCCCTAAAGAGTTTGTAACCTAACATAACAAAAACTTGATGACATTACATTTAACTTATTGAACTTTATGAAAATGGAAAAATAGCAAAATATTTGCGAATTTTATGAATTATTAGAATAAACAGCTACAGTGAATATGCTGCAGAAAAAAATAAAACCACTAAGTTCACAAAAAATATTTAAATATGGATTATTTCCTTATAGTATAACTGTCTTGTAAAAATTAAATTAAATTTCAAAAATAAATATTATCAGGCATTTTGCTATCAAATACGAAAATGTTAAAAAATTGTCATTTCATTACTAGGATGGGTAGAAATATATATTTATAAAAGTTTTTATTTTTTTAATAAAATTAGATGTTGAATCACCATGTTAAACTAAATTTACTGTTGGTATTTAGTTTTCATACATATTTTAAAGATTGCTAAAAGTTTTCATTAGTAGGCAATGCTATTTAAATCAACAACTAAGAATAAAATAAATAAGACCGTATTAAATAAACGATGGGCATTAATTTTCTTTGATTATTATCAAATTTTTTACCTTGTCTTTATTTAAACATATTTAATATGTATTTTGTCTTAAACTTACTGTAAAACATGTTAAACATATTTAGAAATATTTTTACATTCAAATAAAAAAAATAGGAATCATGTGTTTTAATATAAAACCGTATAAATGTAAATTAAAGATACATCAAAATAACATGCATGAATCTATATTTCATGCATGTGAAATATAATATTTATTTTATCTAAACAAATTTTTATAGATGTCAAAACGCATGTGTATTTGTTCATAACAAAGCAAAATGGAGATGGAATAAAAACATTAATCACATTGGATAACAATAATTTGTACAAAGATTTCAAAAAGAAATGTTCTCAATTATCTTCACAAAGCGTTTTTTCTGTCAACGTCTTTTATACAAATAAATTGGACACAATTACAAATAAATTTTTTTAATGTAAATTCTTAATAATCAAATTATATTTCTAGTCATTATATACTGAGTAGAAAAATATGTTTATTCAAAACTATTTTATTATCACACGCTTTCATGAAATAAATTTTAAAAAAGAAACTTTTTTCGCGTATAAATAGCCTTTATACTTAATGGCACTTCGAAAAAATACATCTCGAAATTTAAAATGTACATCTCACTAAATTTTGAAAACTTTTCATGAGTTTTATGCCGTAACAATGTTAACTCTTTTTGACTCGAACAGCTTGAATAATGGATATTACCTTCATTAAAACGTGCATTTATATACTTTTATGTCGTAAGACTTATTTTTATTTTATTACTTTTATGTCGTTCATGAATATTAACTGGTATTTATGAACTTAATATTTCCAAAGCACGAACAATTACTTTATAACATATATGAGAGTTTTGTTGCTTTAAAACTTTGCTCAAATTGAGTTCAAAAGTAACTTCAAAAAGAAAAGTCATTAAGAATTTTTAAGTATTTGCTTTTAAAAATTAGATTCTCTTCTTTTGTTCTGATAATGGTAACATTCTTTAATGACGTTTCAATATTTAAATTCTGCAGATAACAATAATTCATAGCTTTTAAATTTAAATTTATAAAACTCTATAATACTAAAAATGTTAAATATGGAATATGCCGAAATAGATTAATTAATTTATTTTGTTTTGATTCTAGTCACTTTTTTTCCCAATTACTTTGTTTTTTTATTAATTACATACCATTTACGTACATTAATTCAAACTTGCAGTTAACACTAACGTTAAACGTTTAATTAAGCTAATATGAATTACTATAAAATATATTATATTTGTGTTCGTAAAAATGCAACTGGAAACTGGTTTTTTTTCCTTTTTTATGATAAAATGTTAAGATGTGCAATCCATCTACCGTTATTGTCTTGCACTATCTATTATCTTAAATCTATGAAGTTTCTGCATACATAAAACAGTTGCATTCTCCGACCATCTATCAACTAATCAAACTCCAATTAGGCTTTTAGTTAATCCCATTCTTTCATCTACGTTAGTTGCCATGTCATAATAGTATATGAAATGCAGTGCAGCAACGAATCAAAGAACGTGGAATTTCCTAATGATATCGGACAGTTGTTGCTGAGAAAGCATCAAGAGAAACATGGATGTTATCAGTTAGTTACAGCTAATGATGACATCAGCAAATACCAGCTACTTATAAGAAAAAATATATAAATACATTATGTGCTTATTGTGAAACACGCGATGTTTTTCAATCCCAATTCTTCGAGTGCTATTGAATATGGATGACCTTGGATTTACTTAAGCTAGTACTAATGCACTAGGAATCCTTTGAAATTAGTAGTCTACATTATCTTGTATTTTGTTACAGATAATTGTCCACATCAAAGTAATCTTCTTTAAACATCTTTGTGTTTTCTAACTAATTTGATCATGCCAACATTGATTCAAAAATTCGCTTGTGACATTATAATGAATTTTAAACATCTTGTCAGTTCGCATTTGTCTTGCCATAGAACACTACTATTGTTATTCAAAGCTTTCCTTTTATTTAATTGAATAGCTATGACAAGTTTTAAATTGTATATCTATTTCTTCAAATGAATAAGTTTTCACCAAGGCTTTATTGTAAACTTCACATTGATAGTGGGATAAAGTTTTTTCTGCAAATTTTCAATTGTACTTTAAAATTAGCATCGAATGTTGTATCAAATTTAAACATTTTAAATTTTATTCAAAAATGTGAAATTTAGCATTTATTTATGTATAAATGAATGGATATTTTTCTTAATATTGTGAGATTTTACTTGCATTGAAAATTTATTATTATTTCTTATTATTATAAAAATAAATATAATTAAAATTAAATAATTTAAATACTATATATTAAAATAAAGTAAAAAAAATAAATAATGTTAATTAACACCATTTAACAATTATGTATTTAGAAACGATATACTAATTTAATTAGTTAACAATACTTTCTAAAATCACAATTCTAAATTGATTCTCAAAATCTAAATAAATGACATTTGTCTTGTGAAAAAAATTACTTGATAACCTTTAGAGACATAAAATATTAAGATTATTTCAAATAAACAGACAACATTTTGTAACCCATTTTAATATTTTGCTTTTTAATGCATACTGTTGAGTAATACATTGGAACGCGCTGTTTCCCTGTGACGAGAAAGCTGGCTCAAATCATCCTAAATTCTTGTTTTGCCGCAAGGCAGTGAAACGTCACACTTTACATAATAGCTCACGTGATCTCTCCATCCCATGAGAATCATTTCAATTTTTAGTCTGAACTTTGGCTTCCTGCAGGCATGGTGTGTTCTGGCTGCTTAAGCGTGTCGATGTGTAACGGCTTTTGTTCAGAAACTATACCTCGGCAAATTGTTAATAACTGCGAATTATATTAAAATTGTGCGTTGTCTTCCTGAGATCGCCTTAAATGTCATTAAGTAAATAAATATTAGTTTGTTGAATTTAAATCTTCTTCTAACAAGAACTGCGTCATCATGTAGTATCTAGGGTTCCTGCTGAAATAAATCAGATTCTTTAAACTTCTCACGATGTAATAAGGAACTTGAGCTAGCTGAGGAACGTTGGGTGCTATACTATTACATGAACATGAATGTGATACCTCAAAATCACTATGTAACTCAAAATTAATATATAAAATAAAAAAATTTATGTAATATAATAAATATTAATTTAAATTTAAGAAAAAGTATTGTAAATTGCCTAAACAACACTTTGACACAACAGTTTTTTTTTATTTACATATAACGCGAATTTTATATGAAATATTAACAAAAAGTTAAATAAAACATGTTTTAAACTTTATAAAGATGCGATACTGCATTTTATTTCTTTATATTTTTATTCATATTTTATTTATATTCATTGATTATTAACATTTAATATAATTTATTTAAAGTATATCAATAGCAACTCTTTAATTGAAAGCAAAATAGCTTCAAATTGTACTACATTTTCAGATAATTATCGATTTAATATATATTAATAATACAAACGACATTATTAAAAGAGGTTTAAGTATCTGATTATACTAATAAGGAATTCCAATGCAAGCCAATAAGTCATTTTCAAATTTGATGATTACATTACAAATTAGATACATTAGATAATTCGATTTTAAAGTTCTGTGTTCTTTCGAAGAATACCGTCTTATTAAGAGAAATCAAATTAGTTAATTAAAATAATTTAATTAACATTACAAACAGGGTTGTTCCTTCAATCTGTATAAGTTAATTAATCAAATTACGTTAAAGTCATTATTAATGATTGCGATTAATTTTTTTATATTTTCACTAAAGTAAAACTTTATCTACCATATTTAATTAGGTTGCGGATTTAAATAAAAAAAAAAAAAATATTGTTTAAACGTGAGTTTTATTTTCTTAAAGAATTTTAGTGCTTTTAAAATATATAAAACATAAATAATATTATATTTATGCTAAAAACCTTTTTAAATGCGCCTTCAAGTAATACTAACAAAAAATTCAAACTGTTTCATGTAAATATTTGTGAGCACATTTCATTTATTTTTTTCTTCGATGTTAATTTATGTACACATTATAGTTTAATTTAGTTATTCAAATTATTTTACTTTGTAAGTAAAAAACATTAAATGCATACAAATATTTTAATTTTTCTGTTACAGAGATTGAACTCATTAAGAATGTAGCATTTTAATTAAATCATAAGTACATCACAATTAAATACATTCATCATCATCATCAAATTTCAACCATCATAACAAATTAAAAATGTCCATAATCAATATTGATATGCATCTTTTCAAATTCCTTTTTATTTGTGAAATTAAGAAATTTTCATAAGAAGCAAATTAAAAAAAAAAAAAAAAAAAAAAAACGAATTTGCAGGAATTTAGTTAGGTAAAGAATCAAATTTATTTGGTTTTGCTTAATATTTTTATTTTCTGATACATATAATATATTTTTTCCCACATTTCTTATCGATAATAAAGGGATGTTTTAATATATTTTAATAAGGTTAAAATGATAAACATAAGTAATTAAATTTAATAAAATATTTGATCGTATATCAACGCATTTGTATCGCATTTGATAATGTTGTCTTAGTATTCCTTTAGTATATTCCCGTAGCATATTATTCCTTTAATATATTTCTTTAGTATACTATTCCTTTAATATGTTCCCTTAGTATGTTATTCCTTTAATACTATTCACTTAGTAATTTTTTATTTGCTTAGTATTCCTTTATTTCCATTTAAATAACATATTTTCCCCTCAAGTCTCTATCTTTAATTAACTTCATACAAGGAAATACTCACTGAGTGCCAGACCATCTTTAGCTAAAAATAAATTCATATATCATTTATTTGGTATATGGTTGGAAATTGGTTCAGAGACACGTAAATGCAATGCTCAGCAGTGGCATCAACAGATCTTCCAACAAATAAAGACCATGCATCAAAACCAAAGGGAAGAAAAAGCTGTGACAGATTGCAAGGTCGTAATTCATGGGTGTCGTCAGGTATTAAGGGCGAAAAGAATGGTTCGCATTCAGTGATCAGAGGATAGGGCTCGTTCAATATATTTATACGCATTTGATGTTAATGGAAATGGATGGTTCTTAGAAACTCTATTGATAGTATTTTTGGAACAAAATAGGAGAAATTTGGAAAAAAAAATCATTCAATGTTGTAATTATTTGCATATAAGTAATTAATATAAATAAGGGTGTTTAATTTTTTGTTGATGAATTATCACTTTTTTTATAGTACTAAATAGTGATGTTTTAAAATATGCTTCTACATTACAGTGATTTAATGCAATTTTTTATATTTTGTTCATATGTAACAGACATAATGTCTATTTTAGTCAAATCAATAGGTTCTCCAACTTATATGTCGAAATTTTGCAATAAGGAACATTCAAATTATTACTTAATGTTTTAATCGGTGGAATTCAATTGAGAAATGAGAAATTCAATGAGAAATATTTGTTAAAAAATTCAAAATAAAAGAAATTTCAAGTAAACCACACTTGCCTTTAGCCTATGTTATACTCAGTAATTTATGAAGATGTAGAAACTTTTGCAATATTCGATATCCCAATCATAAAAAAATTTAATATTCATATTCATATATATGTTCGTATTCATATATACCACTTTTGAATGTTCCTCATGTTAATCACGTCTACTCTTAAAAATTTATATATCTGTCAATATTATAAATTAATTAGATTGTAATCTTGCTGCCTTCTACTCACTCAAGGCACACCATTTGACGTTCACGGGCAATTGTCAGTACGCCTTGAAACTCTCACCCGAGATTAAGTACAGCGCAACCATGTGCTCTGGCGGAGAACCATTTAGTTGGTCAACACACACTCACCCTGATATGAAATATATTTCGTCCATCCCAGCCTGTAGCTGAGTATCGGGTTTTCCACTTAGAAGTGATATCCTTTCCAGAATCTATAATTATCTGTCTTTAAATGTGTTAAATAGTGTATGTCTGTGGTGTTTGTGCGCGTGTAAATAAAGCTGCGAGTTCTCCAACCTGTGCCTCAATATCTCAACCAGCTGCAACCAGTTACAATCTGGTTGCCCAACCTGCACACTACAAGATACAAATAGTTTTCTATAAGATCAAACAACCAATTATGTCTAGAATTATTATGAACTAGAATTATTTTTCTGAAAAATATATATTTGTTAGCATGAAAATTAGAGCTATACAAAAGTCAGTTAGCAAAGTTTTAATATATTCGATAAAGTTTAAAATACACTAAAGTTTTAATATAAAGTCAAGTACGCAATTAATTTCAAGCAAAAATAACAATACACATAAAATTACTTCTTCTTAATTTATAAAACATTTATTTAATAAAATTTTTTTAAAGATGTAAATATTCAAATCGAACTAAAAATAAATGTTACTAATGCAAAAAAAAAAAAAAGCGGTAAAAGAATAAACTAACAATGAAATAAAAAGAACTTCAATCGGATAATATATGAACCTTAGAAGCCTTTGTCTAAATAAAATTCTTAGAAAATACTCTAAAAATTGCATCTTAAAATACAATTAATAATATTTCTTTCTAAACTCAAAATATGACCACATTTTCAAAAAGTAAATGAATCACTCTTCTCTACATATTAAAAATATATTTTTTTAATAATACAATTTTATCGATATGAACACAATAACTAATTTTATATAAAATAAGCGCAGTTGATTTCTTAGCATGTTTTCTGTACTAAAATCAAAATCACACAAAACGTTAAATGTTTCTTAGTCTTATCACTCAAACTCTCCGGAACTGAAACCAAAAGGTCGATAGAAACATTTTTGAATTATACTGTAGGGATTACCGAATCGATTCATTTTATCTTGAAATGAGATTTCTTTATAATGCTGCAGTTTCCATCTTCTTTATCCCTTACTGTGTAATAGGATGATTGAAGTGATTAAACATTTACGATCAAATAAGAACTTTTGTGATTTACTTTTACAGGATGATTTATTTTTTCCTTTGTCTCCCCACTTCCATATTTGGAATAGAAATATTCTGCATCTCACCAATATCGAATTCTCAATTAATTCAATAACAATATAAAGCCAAAGTAATTTTAATATGCATTTACGGATAAATAGCCGAAGGGTGGAACATAACTTGGATCGTTATTAAGCTTGCAATGGCCCAGGAATCAGATAAAAAATATCATTACGCAGAAAATGGTATCTGCTATAAATATGCGGATTCCTCGCTTCTATGGGGACCTTTAAATATTAAATTTGATCCAAATCACTAGTTCCAAAAGATTCATCAATTTAGTTGAATTTATTTATTAAATAAGTCATGAGAAAAATACATCAAGTTAAAATGCATTAAATGTTTTATATCTATTGAAAATAGGAAAGATTATTATTGTTCTTTTTTTGCAATCATTTGTGTATAAATTGAATAGAAATTAATAGCTTAGGAAAATATCGTTCTGGGTTTTAATAAAAATACGACCACATTGTTCTGAAAATTACATAATCTGATACAATTTATTGTTTTCAGTGTTTGTAAATCCATACAGCTTTATAAAAAAGAACAAAATATATTTCTTTATGTTTTAAAAGTTTTATTATTACGATTTCATTTGATTACCACCGATGACCTCAGCAGTCAATTTCAATAGTGGGGAAAATTAAAAGAAAAAATACCGAATTTTAATATTTTTTTTTTCACAACACAAAATTACATTTGTAATCTAGTGTGAACAGTGAATAAAATTAAAATCAGGAAGAATTTGAAAATAAAAATAGAATTGCATACAGAGATAACTATGAATGTCTGATTTACATTTTGTAAGAATCCCCAGGAAAAAATTCCTATGGCGGAAAACAAATGTATCTCTGAAAATCAAGTACTATTTTGCTACGAGATTACAATAAAAAAAGTACTAAAGAGGATTCGATTGTGATAAGTTTAATGACCTAGGTATGGAATTTTGCTGGAGTACTCAAAGTATGTAATTCGTTAGAAATAGTCTCTCATTACTACCACATATACATGAGAGGCAATTACTTTTCCTTCAAAATGAAATGAAAAAAGAGACAAAGAGAATAATTTTAAATTAAAAAGCCTTCCTCGACGAATACAGGAATTTTATAAAGGCATACTCATGAATTTCAAGATAAAACATAACAATAAGAACAATTCGTTTTAATAAAATTTGTTTAAAGGCTTCTTTAAAGGAAAAATAAATAAAAAACGTTGATTAATAATATATAATTGTAATAAAAATACATCGCAATCAATAATATATCGTTTAAATCGTTGATATAATTCATCGCATTTTTAAATGTGATGTGTATAAGGGACCCAGAATACGCAATTTATTTTGACACATGATTTTTTTATAATTTTTTTTTTCAATTTTTTATTCGTAATTTATTAATTAATTTATTTTTAACTAATAGCCTTTCATCCTTAAATACAATTTTAGTGTATTAAGCAACATTTAACAGGATGCCCAAACGTAAATGAATAGATCTTACCAGTAATAAATCGCAATTAGGAAGCAGATGAGAATGAGAAGCACGTTCAGTTTCACAACTTAAGAAATTGAATAAGTTTTCAGCAAACGTACCAATTAAACAGTAAGAGAACCTTACTTATTATTTAAACTGTAGAAGCACGAATGAAAAGAAAATGAAGAAGCACAAAATTATGTATTACTTAATTGTTAATTGCATCACACAGGATTAGTTCCCGTTTATTTGACTATTATATATTAATCCAACAAAAAAATCATTAAGTTCTACTAATAAAATCGGTAATGCTTAAATATTTAAATATTAGACAAGCGGATAATTTACAAAAAAAAAAAAAAAAAAATAATTTCAGCAGTATCAATATTAATTAATCTTATATAAAAATCATTTAATTATTTTCAGGCCATTATGAGCTTTTACTATAATTGTCATCATCTAGTATTACATTAATGCAAATCTTTAACTAATTGTTCTGTGCTTATTTAAATTGTAGGTCATGATGATTTAATTTTTTTATTCTTATCTTCGTATTAGAAATAAAAAGAAGCTATCGTAATTTATAAAATGACAATGAAATACTTCAAAAGAAAATTATAAATGTTGATGAAATTCCACTGCAATATTCATTATAAATAATGATTTCGAATTAAACATTTTGATATTTTAACGTCATGTAAATAATATTCGAAGGAAAAAAAAGAATTTCTTTGTAGAAGACGTTGAAGTTTTATGTTATTTAACATGTTTATAAAATCATAAAATCTGTCAATAAAATGCTAGTAAAAAAAACATCTTCCTTACAAATATTTTTCTTGTATGATATTATTCCCAAAAAAGGATAAATAAAATATTTATTTATATTCACTCTTTGGGGTGTTTTATTATATTTCATACATTGTAAACAAACTATCCCTTCTTGTATCTACTTATTTGTAGAAGCACATAGTTAAATAAATATCTGACCAAAGAGAAGAATTTTAGGCATTTTTCAAAATTTTCAGAATCTCTTCGTAATGTGTTGAAGATTTCATAGTAAATAGTTGCAGGGAAAAAAGGCAAAGCGACGTTGCAGCGCTAACACTAGTATAGAAAGAACGGGAAAGGTTCCTTTGGAATAGGGAATCGCTCTCTATTTTATTATTACTGTTTGTAATATGAGTTTAACTATGATTTCAACAATCTGCTCAATCTAACAATAAGCAACGAACTCGCCAAAATGAGATACTACTGGGTCCAAAACTAAGACCAGTTTTCAATTTAAATTTCCCGCGCAAATTTTATTTCAATTTTTTTTTCTTTTTTAGGTTGTTGTCCCTGTCCTTAACATATGCGTGAAATATCACGTCAAAATATTCATTAGTGTGTGAGTTACGCTTGGTTTTCTGATTCGGTGACCGGTGATTCGGTAAAAACTGATTTCGGTGATTTTTAAAATGTCTCTTCAATCAACTCAAAACGTTGCCCCTAGAATGGTCTTTTGAGTTTAGTGAATATACAGAAGTAAGACTATGCTAAATTAGGGAAATACGGTGGTTGTAGAACGATATGGGTTTCATTTTTGGCGAAAAATTCACAAAGAATCAATGCTGTGTGACCTGGCGCATTCAGTGTTTTCGGTATTAATCAAGATTTGGCGCGTTTAAGGTCCAAAACTTCTTTTAAAATGGAATTTTGAAATTTCAACATCATCAGCAAGGTTCCTAATTGTAAATCGGCGGTTTGCAAGCATCAATGTTTTTGACATGAGCTTCGTCGGTTGAGGTTGGTGGTCGACCAGAGGGCTCTTCGTCTTCCAAGCGTTCTCTGCCTTCTTTTAACTGTTTATGCCCTTCTAAACATTTCTTTCCGATACTGGAATGCTCACCGAATGCCTTTTGCAGCATTCTATACGTTTCCGCAAACAATATTTAATGCAATTCTTTGCTCAATCAATTCAGACATTTAAAAAATCGCCGGAATCAGTTTCAACGTCTCTCAAACCCAAGCGTATTTCAAACACTAAATGAATATTTTGACGTGAAATTTCCCACAGAAGCCAAGAACAGTTCCGACAACCTGAAAAAGAAAAAAAATTGAAATACCATAAGCCCCGGGAAATTGAAATTGAAAATGGGTCTTAATTTTTGGACACAGTTGTATTAGCATCATTTGCTAACATTTTACATTAATGAGCATCATTTTCTACGCACACTTATCTGCTTAAAGCCGTTTCACAGAATAGGCATCGCCGTCGTGAGGCGTCAATCTTTCACAAACCGCAGGCGTCACGCGGTGAGGCATTGGTGATCGGTCAAAGCCTAACGCCTAGCTTCACATCGTTCATCGCCTAGCCCTCCCTCAAACAGGGCACTCAAGTGGGTATCTAACAGAGAAGGGCGCCTTTAAGAGGGTGTCAATAGAACCATTCGAGTGCTATTGAAATCAGAACAAGAGAACGAATGTCCAAATTTCGTGAACGATTTGCTTGGATGAGAACTCGATCTAGCCGCTTTCCCTGTGTTCCGAGATATAGTCTCAAAAGTTCCGAGATATAGTCTCTAGTATTGAAATAATCAACAAATATTGCAAACGAATCCTTTGTGATACTGTCCTGAATGCACCAGCAATAAGGCTACGAATCAAACATCTGCTGTATCTTGCTGCAAATCCCTGTCTACTCACAGAGGTTTGAGATAATTTTCAATTACTTGTACGGACCATTGCCAGAAACTAAAATAGGCAACAAGTAGATATTAAAGATTGCGTTACGAATTGAGTTCAGTCCTTTCCTCATTCTCAAGAATGTTCCATAAAATTGAAGTAATCTTCTTGCAGGAAGGTATAAGAAGAAAATTCATCTGGGACAATGGTCATCAGTTCATTACAATGGTCTACAGTTCTATAAATTAGTGTTACCCACAAACTAATCAAAACTTAATACCAATTTACTTTTCCCAAGTGGTCCCAGTCTAGTTAAAAAGAGAAATCTCAAACCCTGTCGTCCTGTTTTCTCTCTCAGAAAGAAAGCATGTACACCAAACCATTTTAAGAGGTGTATGAATAAACCAATAACTTCAGTGTGTTCCGGGAAGTGCTTCAGAGTCAATTCAACTTTCCAAGACATCTAAAAAGCCAAATGCTAAAACTGTTACCACAGGAGCTGCAATGTCTTTCATTTCTCGGTCCTAGTCGGGATATCAATGGTACTAGAGAGTGAGATTGCAATCGCTTATTTCGTATATCTAGCAAAAATACGGCCGAGCGTCAGTATTCTTCTCTTTATCTGACTGAATTTTTTCAGCTGTTGCTAGGATTGTCCAGTGGGTTTGGAATGTCACACCTTTATATTTTTTTGTCAATAACTTTTAATGTTTATTCGTATGTAAATAAAAGACAATAAATAATTACTGCATAACATTAGCCCATCATAATTAATTTTATTTCCTCCCTTTTAGAAAGAGTCTTCATGGACATATATCCGATATATCATATTTTTGAAGCATGTCATGTTGTTGAAACATTGCTTTTTGAGAACCAGTTATTATTAAACTAAAACAAAAATGATATGAGTTTTTCCGATAAACATGCAAATAATTAATTGTTTTATGAACTGATTTTAAAAATTTATATTGAAAAATTAAAATAATGAAGGTATCAGCTTTGATTTCTTTCAATGGCAACAAATTTCTTCTTTTTTTTTTACTAATATGACCTCGTGTTTTATACGTGGTATATTTTGCTAAATATGTTTGAAAATAAAACTCCTATGCTTTTTTATGCATCTTCCGGAAAATGCTAAACGCCCAAGGGCTGTTCTTCACAACTTGCAAAGCTCCTAGACGAACTGGCTCAGTTGTCGTCATGACATCTGTGCTTTTAGTCTTCATTCCTAAAAAAATCCCATCCTACTGTAGATTCAAAATTTTGGATTCTTTAATTGTTCTGTTAATTTTATTATTTTTGTTTTTTATTTTATTTTTCTCCTTGTTATTAGCTATTTTATTAATTTTTTTTTTCAAATATTTTTAATACATATTTTAACATGGGACATTGATATTAAAATCTGGCTGGTGAAAAAATGTTTTCCTTCACAAAGATGCAGATAGGAGTTTTAGCTATGGGGCCGTATTCAAATCCTGTAAAGACGACGACGACCTATGCTTTTTATATTAAAACTAATATCTACGAATGTTGCTGATGCGAATGAAATATGTGCAAAAATTCGACAATATTTCTTTGATGTAAATGTGCTTCAAAATTTTAATCAACTTGCAGAAAATTCACCCTGGCAAAATAATTTGAAGAACAACCTTAAGCTATGCCAAAATGCCATATCTTCAGAAATGAAGGCTTATTCAGAAAAGACATCCGAAAATTCACCCTTAAAAATGAAGAGCAGCCTACCCTTTCTGACTCAGGCCGAGTGATAGAAATAATGTACCTGATTTTAATTATACTTATTTCCTGCTAGAAATGCATCTTTCTTTCACAAATATGCATGTTTGTCATTAGCTGATGGTGTGTTAAATTTCCTTGCCAATGGATATAATAAAACAGAAAGAAGAAAGAGGAATCAAAATACAAATAAATCCAAGTGGTGAAAATTTTTAACCCTTAAGTTAATATATAATGCAAATTCTGTCTTTTAGAACAGATCTGCAGATATAATAACACACTCATGTGTTGGAATATTTCCCTGGCAAGTATGGTAGCATTGATTGTCTAATCAGTGACGATTCATATGACCAGTTGAATTGATCAGAACATTTTCTCAACCTAATCTCAATTGGATAATCCGACTTATATTATTCAGACTAATTTAAATTGTTATGATTCTTTTAAATAAAGTTTCTTCAAATGATTTTTGTTCTAGAATAATTTTGCGTCCTCTGATAAGAACATGGCATTTCATTTAAATAAAAAGCAAATCATGTTTACTTCGAAGGATGAATAACAACATAATCACATGTTTGCAGACGTTTGCGTAATTCTTCAATTCAATTATAGTCAGATTCATTTCATTATTTATCTCGTATTCTCTACCAAACAAATGAAACTTATGCCCGAAAAGAAAAATGAAAATGCTCTTTTTATTGAAGTTTGGAAGAATGTGTTTATATCCAAGTATATCCATTTTAAAGGTAAAATTTTGATATTTCTTTTCTGACATATGCTCCTAAATATTTTCTATTAATTTATATATATATATAGTATGTATTTCTCAGAATCAGAAATAATAATAAATTGTAACAATGATATCCGTAACAATGGAATAGATTTTATTGTTTAATAACAATGTTAAAATACAAAAATGAAAGGCATTGTTAAGGTGGCTCATTGTTTTAGGCGCTTTCTGTTGTTATTCATATTTTGTTCGTGGCCATTTGAGCGAACACTGATTATTTTGATTGCGATTTGATTTATATTGATATTTTCTGCAAAAAAGCGGAAAACTTGTGTGATATTGTAATTTCATCGTCTCTTCTAAAGTGGAAAGAGGTTTATTGATTTGTGTCGGATATTTCAAGCAGATTGACTATGAATTTTGAGGAAGGAAAGCTGTTGTTGGGGAAAGTGAGTTTCGGTATATTGTCAACGATGTTTCTTATGAGTTGGTATGCAATGGATATTGTTGACATCACTGGCATGGTTTTGTTGATTGGATTTATTGGTAAAAAGTTGAAGGATTCAGGATATGACTGGAATGACTATGATTGGGATAAGAAAGATCCCTTTGAGATCGAACTACTTGGATACGCATGTATTGTGCTCATCATATATTTGCACATTTTTATGATTTGTATTCGTTGGCAACCAATTTTTACCATTTTAATAACTGGAGTTATAACAGACGTTGTTAGAGTCCACTTTAATTCGTGGGATGCTACAAAAGCTAAACTAAGCTTCTTAAAAAAGTAATATTTGAAAGAGCATTTAACAATACAAAAATAGTGGAACTATATATTGAAAAAAACCTAACTACAATTACAAATGGATAAACAAGCATGAAAATAATTGTCGTATTCGATCTTCCCCAGGCAGATAAAAAGAAATAGCCCATGCTCATCTAAACGAATCACCTGAATATGAATGGCAGCCAAAGAGGATTAGGGCTCCTGGCGACACCTCTCTAAAAAAGCGCATCGAGATTTCTACCTCCTGGGTGATGTGGAAACGAAATCATTCTGCATCGAAGTATTTTTTAAAAAAACTTTTAGGAATGAAGCCGATATGGGCTGTTTAATCTTCACATTTTATTACATTTTTAATTTCAAAATAAATATCTAATAATATATCATTGGAGAAGTATATATTGGTCCTTGTTTAAGAGGCAAATTATTCTATGCTCTTGCCAATAGTTTAGGAATTAAAATTAATCACTTTTCTATGGTATTAATCAGTCTTTTAATAAAGAAGCGAATAGAATATGACAGAAGGTAATGGAAAATGATTTAAATAACTCCAAATATTGGCTAAAATACAGTTTAATTCATTTTGAGAAAATCTTGTTAGGGGTGATAATATACCATAAGGGGTACCTATAATTTATGTATATCCCAAAATGGAAATATTTTTTTTTTATAAAATGCGTCATATTTAACTAGATTCAAAATTGGTGCCGGCTTAAATTACGTATTAACAATAAACATTATATAAACAAATATCGTAATTTTACCCAAACCTAAATCATTATGCAAGTTTATTAAGTATATGTATATTATGAATTTCTAGTTCATATTTTGCCAAGTTAATACATGCCTAATTAAATGCTACCAATTACGGCATTTCTGGATCTTTCTCTTTTTATATTTATTTCAAAATTTAACGATTCACAAATATTCAAAATAAGAAAAGACGTTTTCACCTTTGTTTCACAATGAATGCATGTAAAATAAATATATTTTTTTAAAATGGAACTGATTCAAATAAAATGTAATACAGTAATTTCTCGCTATATCTCGCATATCGGAAGACAACTAAAAATTGAGATACACTGACATGTATAAATTGAATAAAATTGGGGTGGTGAAATTTCTACTGAATGGAAATTCAATTTAATTAATTTCGAAAATTATAATCGAAATGAATTTATAAAGTCAACACGAAAGAACAAAAAAAAGTTAATTTTTTTTATTGAAAATAAAAAAAATGTAAAAAAAATTATATCGCAGTTGAATGTGTGATTACTTTAGATGTGGAATGAAATTATTTTTAGTAGCTATACGACAGTGTCTGACCTTCATTCTATTTACAAAGTTAATTCATGGCACAGAAACCAACAAGATTCCCTTCCTTTCATAAGTTATGCTTCACTATTTATTGCATTCAATAAAAACATATAAAGGTTTATTTTTCCATGTTAATTTTTTATATTAAATGCAATGAAATGTGATATAAGTCTTATAATCCCAATATTTAATCGAATGATGTTTGATAACAAATATGGAAATCCGACTAATATTCATGAAAACACATTAATATTCATGCCCATTATATATATAAATATTAACCATCGATAATTTCGACACATCAGAATTATACGTAAAATTTTCAAGATTTAAACTCTTAAAATCTGTTATTCTAACATGCAATTAAGAAATACAATACTTTAAAAACTGATGTTTTACAGATCATGTCCTTTTTCCACGAAAGTGTAAATTGCTTTTTGAATTATTGGTTGATACACAATATTTCAATTTTAAGTTTGCTAATTAAAAAGATTAATATGCTGTGTAACAAATAAGACATGGACAGATTGAGCAAGAAAACATTTATATAATAAAAACGCTTACAAAGAGGTCTTGCAGAATTTTAGCAAAACAATTATTTTTCCAGTTCCATAATAAAACATAATTACTAGTTATCATAGAGTTCTTCCCGTAAAATATTTGATATGATCTACAGAGCAAACAAACGTAAATGCACAGGTGCAGAAATGTAGAATTTCAGTCTGTATTTTGGAGAATTAAAACAGTGCTCTTAAAGGAAATTAATAAAATATAAATTCAATAAAAAATGGAATAACAGACATGCTGTCACGATAATAATCGAATCGAATCGAATGACTAATCGAATCGAATGACTAATCTTTTTCTGAAAGCAGCTACGCAGAACTCGAATCAAAAGCCAACTGATTCGAGCCCAAGCTGAACCAAGCGTTTTGATAAAAGCATTGAAAATTATCTTAAATAGCTGTAAACAATAATTTAAGATTTTTAGTTAAAGTACCATGAAAGAAAAACGGATGGAAAAGAGTTATTTAAAAAAATTGCAGCATACAGTGATTTTTAAAAATCTAATTTTGTTATTGGTTCTTAATTATTATTTTGCTATAAGTTATTTGTTTATTTTTAATTTAATATTATAATTATTAAGTAGAAAAACTAAACATCCTTTACATTTTACTTCAATCAGAAGCCAATAAATTGCTTTAACATTTAGTAGAACAAACTCAGCTTTGAGAAGAAAAAAATTAGGTTTACTTGAAAAAAAAAAAAATGATAGCATTGCATGGAAAGATAAAAACTGTTAAGATCAAATTGAAAAAAAAAGAGCAAAAAAATCACTTTTTTAAAAAATTCACTATACATTGAAAAATCCATTTTATCAAAGAAATGAAATCTTTTTTTATGTCTTACTAGAATACTTCTATCAAATAATTTTATTTGCTCAACTTTAAATATAGTTTAAATATAGCATATTAATTACAATTTAACCTAGTTTGAGATAAAAAAATATGATCTTGTGATCTCAAATTAAGACTACCATGAAATATGTCAAAACATGGTGAATACATCAAATAACAAGGAATTTGTAATCGAAATAAAAACTTAAGATACTAAAAATAACTTAAAAAATGATTACATTATGCATAAACTAAAAATGATTGCATTACTCAACGCAACACAATTTTCAAAAATGCATTTTTTTTATTTTATTATCTGTGTAGTTTAATGTGTTTAGTAAATTAAGTAGTTATTCTTTGTGTAAATATCCATTGAATTTTAATATGTATCAATTCAATAATGAAATCCTTGTTAGTTCATTTATTTGGCATAAATTGATAAATCTATATGCAAATATATGCCATTTTCTACTGTTCATTTATAGTATATTTTTTTCAAACGTTATAGCTATTTTTCTCAATAATATTTTCAAAAATTCTAGGAATATTTTAGTAGGAGGTATTTCACGATAAGCTAACAGCTCCAACACATCACTTAGCCAAAGACAGGCGTCAATACATCGTCGCATTAGATGATATATAAACCCACTTTGGTATCCGTACCAAGACAAGAGAAATGTATTATCGACCTAAAGTTCCAATTAGTGTTGCTAACTGCAATCATGAGGGAATGCTGTGACAGATTGATTCATAATGGCGGATTCTGTTACCCCGGCAACACTTAAATACGTCAAGTAATCCAGTGGGTCAAAGTTGATCTAATTTGCCCTCGAACCAGTTTTTGAACTCTTACTGAAAGCAAAGATAGGACGATGGATCTTTCAAAGCATGGATGTTACAGGCGCAAACAATGAATCTAGATTTGCTGTAAGTGCCATCAATATCATCAATTTTTAAATTATCTTTAAGCTCTATCATATTATTAATAGTGGAATTTTTTATGTCTGAAATAGGAAAAATAATTATTTCAGAACTTTTCATGAATTTGAAAGAATTAAGTAAATAAAAAAAATAATGAGATGTACAAGAGAGGTTGTAAATGTAAGAGTCAAGAAACATGTTCAAGATTTTATTTTATACATGTAAACCAATAAAAGTAAGCAAAGGAGTTTAAACGTGTAATGCTCTGATTAACTACACATGGATCAGCATCAAGATTTAATAAAAATAGTTGAGAGTTACCGTTACCACGTGCCTCTGAAAAATGACTGCAAAAATTTATAATTTAGAGATAAATAAGGGAACCAGGAATAGCCTGATGCTTAGAGATTAAGAAACTGGAATTCTAAACCTGTTAAGAGAACCGAACGGAAAGTTAATTTGTTTACACCGTAAATGGATGCTTATTCTCAATGTTTCTCAAGATGTGAATGCATGATTATATATATATATATTCTATTCACAACTTCTAAATACAATCGTTCCAAAATTACTGTGGAATATTCAACCGACATATATCCCCGAAATGATGTTCTTATATTTGGTCAACAATGTACTGCATAGGAACGTTTATTTTGGTACATTGATATAGAAATAATTTATATAAAAATAAGCATGATATGTATATATTTTATACGCAACTTCTAAGCACATCCCATCCAAAATTGCTGTGGAACTTTCAACCAACATTTATTCCCGAAATGTTTTAATGTTTGTAGTTTTAATGAAATGTTTCCCGAAATGTCGTCAACAAAGCACCTACATAGGAACGTTAATGTGGCCCCATAAAAGTAGGTTTGAAATAAAAACAGAGTTTCCACCTGTTGGCGAAACGTGGTCAACTAAGCGTCCACTCTGTCTTAAGTACCCTACAAAAAACAGCTGAAAACAACTTGAACATCAATGAATTTATCAAACATTAAAAACTTTTAGAGGAACATTTATATTTCAATGCGTTTTTCTATATATTCAACCGTGCTTCACATTAAAACATTCGTGTTTGCTGCTATTCCAGTGGCAATGCTACTCACTACGCATTAAGTATATGACAGGTCATCACTGGTTTTCTAAAGTCTTTTTGATTATTAGTCAGCTAAGGTTTTATCTCAATTATGTATGTATAGGGGTGTTGCATCATAAATGACAAAACATTAGATATAATCACGAAAATTCTATACAATTAAAAATTCACGTACAATCACAAAAAAAAAAAAAAAAGTAATTATGAGACCCACATACGAAACAATTACGCAATAAACAATTAACACATCAATAACACAAACGTCGTTGCTTCTGAAGGTTGAACTAATCGTTTAACGTCTAAAGTCGATCTTTACAACACGTATGCCATAAAATGGCACACCTTACAACCAATTAGGTTGTATGGTGTACCATTCCAAAGTAGTAATTCATAATCCACTTTAAACCTTAGATCCCGGTCTAAAATGACTGTTGTGCGTCGGGCTGACTATCCTAACCCGTAAAAAGTCAGCGTCACGTAGCCAAGTCAGATTCTATTTACGTGTGCTATATCACAACAGAAACTGTTCCTCCTTCCATGAGACCACACGGGCTCTTGGCCTTGGTCTATTATTTACCAAGTGGGATAAGAAACAATAACAGAACTAATAAAAAATAAATTTCATTTAAAAAAGGTACAATTCATGAACATTTTTAATATCTTGATTATAACATCTGTTTAGCATGTAGTAGAGGTATTTTAAATAATAATTAGCTTTAATTATTTGTAGCTTTTTACACTCATTAAATTTGTTTCTTATTAGTTTTATTTTTTCAGAGAAATAATATATACTTCTTCATTGAACAAAATTTAAAATGGGAATCTTATGACTTCGAAAATAAAATTAATATATTCTTACGCATGAGAGCTATTAAATTGGAATTGAAGCTAAGAAATGGTAACACATATAGTTCGGTCTTGTTATTTTGTTCAGGATGTTAGCAACAGCTCCTTCTTTAACCAAAATTCCAACACATCTGATTTTATTTCAGTATACTGATATAAAATCAAATAATTTTTAGATACATAATATATTCAAAGTCATCTGAGCCAAATATTTCCTTCTTAACTTTGTTAAGTACATTAACCCCATTTTTTAAAACGATCCAGGTTACATGTTACATAAATAAAACTGTTAGTTACTGAGAACTTACACAGCAGCTCTTCTGTAATATTTATAATGCAGCAACTTTACAAGCAGGCTGCCAACATGTTGAAGAAATTGGTGATTATTCGATTAAATTAAACAAGTCATAAAGTTGTTCAAAGTATTGTTCAATCTTTATATATGCATGATGCAAAAATGTATGAAAGTTCTCTGCATTTGTTTAATAATGGCGATCATGCCGGTATATGATATAAAAAAAATTGGGTACTTACGTATTAACGATACCTTGGCGACAGACTTGGCGGTTTTTAAGTGTCACCAATCTAACAGCTACAGATTTGGCGGCTTTTAAGTGGCGCCAATCTAACAGCTACAGATTTGCTGAGTTTTGACGCCATTTTGTAGTGCTACGAAAATGCATATTTGGGATTTGCCAGAAACAGAACAACATGCAATTTTATTTTTTCAGGAGCGAAATGTTTTACCAAAACAACGAAAATGTCCCAATTCCCATGACATGAAACTTTATTTTGGTAAACAAACTTTGGAAATGCAATTTCAGTCTGTGTGCTTATCGTGTGGGACTTAGAAAAGACAACTGGTTTGAGGGAAGCAGAATTCCATTTTGTACAGCTTTGAGAATCATATACTGCTAGTGCGAGGAGTTGACGTCGATTAAATTTTGTGAAAAGCAACTTGATTTATCGGATAAAACTGTTATAGATTGGAACAATTACATACGTGAATTATGTATCTTGGATATGGAGAATAAACCAAAAAAGAAGGTAGGTGGACCAGATTGCATTGTGGAAATTGATGAAAGTGTTTTGAATTTTGAAAGCGTTTTGATTTTAAATGAAGTGTTTTATATATTTTATTATTTGGAACAAAAATTTTAAGTGTAGATCAGCGCCACTTAAAAACCGCCAAATCTGTAGCTGCGGTTGGCACGTGTGCTCTTTACTTGCGCAACTGTCGCCAAGGTATCGTTAATACGTAAGTACCAAACTTGTTTTGTTTGTAAAAAAGAATACAGCTTTACTTTAAAATACAATGGAAAATCAGGTTTTGAAACGCGAACAGAAAATAGACACAAAACAAATTCTTAACTCTATATATTAAGAATTAGCACATTCTTAATAAGTAAAACTGCATACGCCATAAAATAAAAAAAAAAAAATTGTATAAAAAATTTTAAATGATGATTAAGATAAAATATATTATAAAATCCTACTTAATATTAGAAGACAAGATATTTTCGTTTTAATAAACTTTGAATCATTGTAGAACTTGATAACTCAGAATTAAAAACGCATTTTAATTTCTTGTAATATTAAACTGTAATTTCGTACTGTGAAAAATTTATTAATGGAAGTAAATATGGTCCAATGATTTTTAACATAAAGGTGTAAATATTTGAAGTTCCGACAATAAAAATAGAAAATTAAAATTCTTAAAAGTCCGCGTGACTGCGATTAACAATGAAAAATCCTTGCTAATAGAGTTGACTATTTTTATTGGAAAATCTTTTTTTTTAAATGGATGGGCCAAAATGTTTAACCATTATCATGCAAAAATTGTTCTTCTAGTTTACTAAGACACTTTACAAAGATAAATTTTATCTTTCTCTCTCATAGAATATTTCTAAAAAAAGTTTAAATTTTAAAATTAGTACTGTGTACTGTTATTTTTGAAAAATATATTTGAAATAACTTTAAATGTAATCTAATTAAAGTTATTTCAAATAAATATAATCATATGTTTAGTTTTCAATGTTCATTTAAGTGCTGATTAATTTTCTTAAGTATCAAAAGCGATAAAATGTTCTAGTGTAAAAGACTCTTAAAGATATTTTAATTATTTTTAATATTAATACATTTTATAGCATTCTACATATCAACTACTTGATTTTATATTATTTCATATGATAAAATACAGTAATCTTAAAATAAAGTATTTTTAAAACGATTTGTATTCATGAATAGTTTACATTTCAGCAAAACTCTCTTACTCTGTACTTACTAAACTCTCTAAAATTGACTCTTACAATATTCTTCTAGACCAAAGCTCTTATTAACAAAACTCGAATGTGTATGAACAACAAATTTTAAATTCGATTGATTTTTTTTTCTTGGCGTCTCTTCTGTGTCAAAAGATTACTGCTATCTTACGAGTGGATTTCATCTGCGAAATATTTCTGTATCCACTTTAAAGCTAAAAAAAAATCGATTCAATCTCAATATGTTCCGCAGTATTGCTCTTATAACAAATTTCCAATACATTCGGAGAAATGATATTCATCCGTTTTGTTCCTTTTAACTTTATTCAATACCTTTTTCCGATGTTAGTTTTTTTCAACCTTTGTTGTTCGTTTCCATTTATTTTATGCATGACTTCATCAGAAATGTTCAGAATTGAAAAATGATGCTGCAAGTCATCTGTGTCTCTCGTATCGATCAGGAAAATATGTATTTTTCAATCTTTAAAAAATTGGTTTGTTATTCTAATTCATAATAAATGGGAAAGCGAGAAGAGAAGCTCTTATTATTTTTGTGTTCTCTTTCTATATATGTATAATTTATGCATAGAATGTAAGTATACATAATCTAATTTTTAGGTATGTAATGAATGTTTTAATTTGTCAAATTTCAATTTCTACTGAAAATGTTTTTTTTTTTTTTAAAAAATCACTGAATCTCTTATGCGATAAAAATGCAACATGAAGTTCAAAGAAGTAAATGCCAAATGAACTCATCAGAATATAAATATAAAATACGAAAAGTGATTGGATGGCAATATATGGGAAAAGAAAGAAAGAAAGAAATATATGATAGGTAGGGAAAAAAATCTGTGCCGTGTAGACAATATGACAATATTTTCTAGGATATATTAAACCCTAACTTACAAATAGAAACTAATTGGAAATACACAAGTCAACCAATTTGACAAAAATATAAATTGCAAATATATTTTCTTGTTAAATGCATAAATATTCTCCAGCCAATCTCTTTTAAAATGTTTAAGATTTTTAGCAAATAATTTTTTACCAATGAATTTCAAGAACTAAAATTAACATGTTCTTAATTTTGAATTTGCTCGATTAACTTACAGTGTAATTATAATGAAAATAAACTCCTCTAAGTAACTTCCATAAATATTAAAAAACACTATAAAATGGAAATTTTT
This sequence comes from Caerostris darwini, assembly GCA_021605075.1. NCBI lineage: Eukaryota > Metazoa > Arthropoda > Arachnida > Araneae > Araneidae > Caerostris > Caerostris darwini. The sequence goes on along the minus strand of BPLQ01012632.1, from coordinate 74,573 downwards.
TAAATAATGCTTCTTTTATTTAAAGAAAAAATATTTTCTTTAGGAAACATAATTAAAAAATATCTATTACGTAAACACACATTACATAAATATATTTATTACTTAAGATCTAAGTAAAAAGCATTATTTTATATATGTCATATATCTATATAGGTTTTCTAAGTTTACTTTTTAATAAATTAAAACAGTATCAAGACATAAATCTATAGCCAAATTGTTGAATTTGAAGATATATGTTAAAGAAGAATACATTTTAAATATTCCATTCCGTTTTTCGAACTATTTTAAAAAAGACACTTTACCATTAGAACCATTTGATTCAACTTAAACATGATGTCTATAATATGAAAAAAAAAAACCTTAATACTTGTATTTATACTTTTAAAATTATGAGCTATATTTTTAAATGGTTAATGTAGTAAACTGCTAATATAAAGCTTTGAAATACGTTTGTCAAATTCGTAATGTTTTTAAGACATCGAGTATTTTTTAATAGCATTTTTTCTTTTGAAATTATATCTTTTATCAAGCTCAACAATTTCAATCCAGCCTGAGCCTCTTTCTTCACAAAAAATTAGCATAACAACAGGCCGGTAGTAATTCTTCAATAGACATTTTTACAAATTTAAAGGGACATATTTATTGAAGAACATTAATGATAAAATATGATTAGATGATTATGTACAACTAATAAATATACAGACAAAAATGATAAAAATATCTAAAAATGTGTATTACCAGCAAATATGTCCCAGTGTTTTGAGGATTCTAAACAAAATCATGATTAACATTCTTATTTTTATTTAGAAAAAACATATTGAAAATGATACAAGAATTTAAAAAAAAAAAAAAAAAATCCCATAATTCATTATTTTAACAAAATTCTAAATCATTTTTGTAAAAAAAAAATTCCATTCACGAAAATTAAATGAAATAACCATTCAAAAATTTTAAAGATGTATAAAAAATCTTTAGAATAATAATAAATCCCTAATAAAATTACGAATGTATTTTTTTACTTGAAAACCATTTTTCTATGGGTTCAGTAATATTTTAACAAATTTATTATTAGAATGTATTTCAACCAATCAAAGTTATTAAAATATTAGAGTGTGGGACAATAATGACTTTAATGAGAATAACTGTGATGTCATCTTATCTCTAAACTTGTGCATCACATGGGATATGATTCGGAAACTATCACCCAGTAAGGAAAATCTGAACGTAAGACCCTTTTGAAGTTATAATCCAGTTTAATCTTTAAAACATTATTGCAAAGCACTTTATCAATAAGATCAGAATCTCTCTACGATACTCTCATTATTTGTATGCAATACTATCGGGATCAAAATAGAAAAATACATAATTCAAAAGGAAAAATAAAATGTTTTTTTTTCCAAATGTAAAATAATTTCGCATGATTAATATATTATCATTATTTTTCGTCTCAATTCAAATACATGTGACTGAATACTGAAAAACTTTTCTGTTATTACGTAATGCAATAAAACCCTTATTGTATTAAATAATAACAAAGATGAGGTTTTATGAATTTCTAATAATATATAGATTTATTATTAATATAATATCCTATTAATATAAATAAAAACATTTAGTATATCTTTAAACGGAAGTGATTATTATCTCAAGACTGATATTGATAGAATTAATGTTAAAGATATATTGATAGACTGATAAAGACTGATATTGATAAATTAATGATGAAACTGATATTGATAAAATTAATGATAAATATATATTGATAGACTGATAAATACTGATATTGGGAAATTAATGATGAAATTGATATTGATAAATTAATGATGTTTATTTTTTGCCTCCAAAACAAAGAATCAAACAGTATATTGATATAATTTTAATTGTTATAAAATAACCAGCTGCTATACCTTTTTATTCAAAATTTGTTTTAAAATAACACTAAAACTTTAATTAATTTACTCTTTACCGGAATTCCTAAATTCACTAATAAAGGTCTTGTATATGCTGAACCTGCCTTATTGAAGCCCACGAGCAAAATATCTTTCTTTCTAAAGGCCCAGAGGACTTCAGGTTAAATAATCTCCATTATACAAGAGATTTTAATTGAATGCTTCGAAGGCAAGTCTCAGAAATTCATTAAATAAGAACAGGCTCAGTCTGGAGGAGGTAGCAGGTGAAGTTTAATATTCAAGTCATAGAGGGTGGAGCAGTAAAAGGTCAACAGATCAATTTTGGAACAGATGAACAGAGTTCTCACAAGAAAGTGAACAGGTGGGTGTAATACATTCTCACAGACGGAGAGCTGAACGGAGAAGGGCTGATCGCCTACACCATGCCGTATTTGTATTGGAATATCGTGCGTAGCATAGATATGCTTCGAGAAAGATTTAGTATGGAATATTTATAGTTTCGTTATTATGTATAGTTATTTGAAACAAACTGTTAACTGTTTATTAATATAGAATATTATATTTTTATTAAAGAGATTTAAAACAATATTACTAAAACAAAATTTTATTAAACAGGTAATAACATTTAGGTAATAAAAATATACACGATGTTTTTAATTTACTATTTTCAAATGAACAGGCGAATTTTCAAACATTTAAATCTTCTTTTAAATCTAAAAAGTATTGGTTAAAAAATTTCTTTTTAATATTAACAAACAAAAATTTCTATATTGTTAAGAAAGCCAAGAGTTCTTATTTGTATATAATTACTTTTCTATACTATTAGCATTCCACAACGTCAAAGCAAAATTCTTGTCGAAATTTTTAAATTGGCATGATTTTATAAATAAAAATCAGGCAATGAAAAAAACTTTTTTTAAGACTCTAAAAGTTCACAAATTTTTCAGTCATACTTTGATCATTATTCCACATAACTAAAGTATTAAATGTTTGTTTTTCATTTATAAAATGCATATCAATTAAAAAAATTGGACAAGAATTTTCCTTTGACGTTGTGGAACCATGCTAATAGTATAGAAAAGTATTTATATACAAATAAGAACTCTGGGGTTTCTAACAATATAGAAATGCCTTTTTTTAATACTCAAAAGAAAATTTTTATTGCCAATTTATTCTTATGTTATTAATCCCCCTGGTGCAGGAAAGCCTACATCAGGTCCAGGAGACCCCATCGCAGGCCACTGGGCCATGGCTAAAAATAATATGCAGCTTTATTTTAGCGAAAAACCATGAAGGCTAAAGACTGTCTAAATCTCAAGATATCGCTCTACGATCATATCAGACCGGGACCTAAGTTTTAAAATGGCTGCCGCACCACTACAAACATCCATGGCACCTCCGCGGCTTGAACTCGAAATCTATGGCACCGAGCGCTAGGCACTCGGCCCTCAGGCCCCTTTCGTATATATTAAATACATTTAAAAAAATCCCTCCAAAATAGCATCAAATATATGTTAAAATATTCATGATCATGTTAGACCGGGACCTACGGTTTAAAGTAGATTCCAAACCACTACAAGCATCCTTGGCACAGCCGAGACTCAAACCCGAAAGCTGTGGCACCGAGCTTCAGAGCGCTAGTCACTCTGCCATCAGGCCCATTTATTCTTATTCATCCGTATAACTGAAGTTAAGAATTATGGAAGTCGATTTTTAAAATTTGAAAAAAAAATTGTTAAAATAAAATAAATTTAATCAATCAATAAATATTTATAAAAAACAAAATATATTATATTCAAAATCTGTTTCAGCACCTGTTCTGCTACCATCTGTTATCCGCCAAAGATGACGGATAAACTATTTCTAGGTTTTTTTTTTTTTCTTGGAGAACTATTTGAGAGAGACTGTAAAACTCAATAATACCTTCTACAGTAAGAGGCTTTCAGCTAAAAGTCATTTCGACATAAATCCTTTATAAATGTCACTCGAAATCTAAAAAAAAAATTTTCAGCTTAACTTTCATTCACATCTTACATTTTTAAAATGGATTACAAATTGAATAGAATTGGAAAATTTCGGAAAACTCCGGAAGCTCTTTTCTTATCGGAAGGGGCATTTATTTATATTGTGCAGGCACTGCAAAAAATTTAGACTATTTCTGTAAAAAAAGTTTAAAATACATTTATTTTAATATTTAAATAAAAAAAGTTATTGATATGATTTTACAGCAGAATTATTTTATACACAATAAAAATAATTTCATTAAGGTTTTTTATATTATAGAAATCTATGCCAAGAATAAGATAGTATTTATTTATAGAATTTATCTCAATCAATTTTATTCCATACTTGGAATTGAGTGCAGTTAATTTTCTGAGGTCCTTATCATTAAATAAGTATTTAAAATTATTTACCATTGACAACACGTTACGTTATATTCCATGCTGTTTCTTGTAAAGTACATGCAATCACAATAAAAATATTGTTTTACTTACAAAAATTCCCCAAACTCTTTGACTGAAACTATCAAGAACGAAATAGAGAGGCCTGAATGGCCGAGTGTCTAGCGCTGTGTATCAGAGGTTTCGGGTTCGAGTCTGTAACGGATGTTTGTAACATTGTTAAATGTGATGTGTATACGAGACGCAGAATACGCAATTTATGTTGAAATATGATTTATCGTAGCGTTGTAATTTTTTTTCAATTTTTTATCCGTAATTTATTAATTAATTTATTTTTAATTAATAGCCATCATCCTTAAATAAAATTTTAGTGTGTTAAGTAACATTTAACGGGCCTGAATGGCCGAGTGTCTAGCGCTCTGCACTCGGTATCACAGGTTTCGGGTTCGAGTCCCGGCGGTGCCATGGATGTTTGTAATGGTTGGGAATTCACTTTAATCCGTAAGTCACGGTCTCATAGGACTATAAGAGCGCCACGGATCCTTCAAGTCAGACTTCTACCTACGTGAGCTCCATCAAAACTGAAGCTGCCCCGTCTCCTTTCAAACATGAGTCCCTACGGGTTCGTGGTCTTAGTCTAGATGTCTACCAAGTGAAATAAGTAATAACAAAGAGATTGACAATAATCTCTTTATAGGAAAATTACAGATTATTGCAAAATCATTTAATTAATTTTACAACAAAATTTAGGATGTTTCGTACATGTTTTTTTAAAAATAAAATCTGCAGTATTAATGGAAAATTCTAAAAATATAATATATTTTTGTTACCGATTTTTAAAAAATATTACAAGATGCCAATTATAATGGATTGTTGCATATAATTCAATCCATCTTGAATATTTTATGGCTAATACTTTAATTTGTATTGAATTCTCATATGTGATATAATACTTAAATTTTAGAGAACCCCAAGTAAGGAACTATAAAACAATAATATTTTATAATAAGGTATGAAATATATAAATATTTTTATATAAAAAATATAAATATAAAAATGTTCAATATTTCAAGTTGCTGCGGCATTAAAAGTGGACTGATGTTTAATATGACAATATTAAGCGAAAAGAATTTTTAATTTGTTTATATGTAAATTTGATTAAAAAATACTAATAAAAAATAAAATCTTTCAAATTTTTAATTTCTTATTTCCACTAAGTGGACTGATGTTTAATATGACAATATTAAGCGAAAAGAATTTTTAATTTGTTTATATGTAAATTTGATTAAAAAATAATAATAAAAAATAATAAATCTTTCGAATTTTTAATTTCTTATTTCCACTAAGAACCCTCTTATACAAAGACATTTAAAATAAAAAATACTTTTAACTTCAAGAATTGTAAGAAAAGTAAAGTAAAAAAAGTGTAATGCAATACAATACTAAGTAGCGTAATATTTAAAAATATGATATTTTAAAACACATTAATAATATTAATGAAACCAAGGTTTAAACACATTGTCTTATTCAAATAGTTTAATTACGTATGTACAATAGCGTTATGCACAATACATGCACCACCCTAACATAAAAAACATTTTTAATATAAATAATATTTTAAATTACTACGTCGCAATTTACTAATGTAAAGTTAAAAGAAATAAGGAATCTAAAATTTACCAAAATTAATTCAAGTGTCACTAATGTTTTCCCTAATATAGAACTCAACGCTCAACGAAAGAAATTTCAAAATAATAATATAGTTTATCACGCAGTATATGCATACTGTCGATACGATCTTTTCTGCAATAAAGTAGCACATTTCAGGGGCATACTGAAAATTAATGGCTTGATAACATGAATTGAGATTTCATGATGTCCCACACGAATTATGGCCTCATGTAACTGTGTGTGTAACTGTCTTTTCGTGTGTGGTGTTTTTCTGAGAATTCTTTTCTGCACAAGAACCAACAGTGCTCAATTCTTGGAACATGTAGTGGTTCGTTTCATTGGCTAGTAATGTATATAATATCCATGGAAGAATGATTCTACCACTTAAAAAAATAAGAATTTTATATTAAAAAAATTTCAATAAATAGAAATTACAATATTTAACCATTCATAGTTATTTTTATTTTTCTTCTAAAACAAAAGTTAAAATGTTTTTTTTTTTTTTTTTTCAAACGTTTGTTGAAGTTTTTTTTTTTTTCAAAGCCAAAATGTTTAAAAACGTTTTTTTTCTATGAATAATTGTATAAAAATTTTATAAATTGTATAAAAAATATGTTTTTAAACATTGATGTTAGTAAGATATTACATATATAATTAGGAAATTGTCTATACATGGTTAAAAAATTAGTTGTCTTAACAAATACACAGAAACCCAAGATTTAGTACAGGTACTAAATCAATTGCAATTTAATCCCAGAGACATGTAATACGATCAATAAATGACACTACTTAATTTTTAAAGACGATAAACTAGAAGCAAAAATAACATTTAACCGTAACACATGACTTTTTTTCCTACATTACTTCACCTTGAAACTAGTTTTTAATCTTTTAAAATCAATTTCCCATATTATCCAGAGAAAAAAAATCCACGCTACTTTGGATCTTATCTCCACACCGGAAATTCAGCCACGGCGCTTAAGACGCGTATTTTTTTTTTAAGGTTCCAATAAAAGTAGACTGTCTAATAGCATTTCTTAAAAATATTAGTGATGAAAATAATTAAAAATAAGATATAAATGCCGTTAAAAATTTTTTAAATCTTCGCATTATTTTCGATAAATTATAAAGTTTAAGTGTTGAAAATTTGGGTTTATGTTGTTGTTATTGTTCTAATGCAGTTGGCAATACAGAGACAATTAATTTTTACGCTATAAGCAAGGGCTGCACTGCTGTTACTCATTTAGCACTAATCAGGGGGCACGGGTAGCTTGAAGATAAGTTTTGAACACAACACTACACCCAAAACGTTCTACGATTCTATTAGACCGGAACCTACGGTTTAAAGTGGATTCCGAACCACTACAAACATTAATTGCCCCGCCTGGATTCGAACTTAACACTTGTGGTGCCGAGGGCTAGAGCCACTCGGCCATCAGGCCAATAAATTTGGGTTTATATATTATTACATTATAAGACCCATAAACCTTCAAACTTATATTAATATATTTTTTATAAGATTCTTCTTTAAAATCGATATCAATTATTTCTGAAAATATATTAAAATTAAATTTCAAGCCAAACTGAAAAGTATATCGGAAATTAAAATGTGGTCTTTTATGGACAGTGCCTAAATTAATTAGAAAGAAAAAAAAATCACGCATTCTGTAAATTTGATTCTGTTCATCTACTAGTGGTGGCAGTCGCAAGTTTTTGGGGAGTCGAGATATTTTTCCCAATGCATATGGCTTTTTTTTTTAACAAGCTTGTTCGCCGCAGATCATGAGCCTCGTACAAATATGATAAGAGTCGCACGGACGTTATGGTGCACTTTAAAGAAAATGTAATATGCATTTATACACAAAAATGAATTGCGCCAAAGTTAAATTTGACTCTCGTATAGATTAAATGGGGCCTGATACCCGAGTGATTAACTCTGCGTGCCACAGTGGGGTCGAGTCCCGGCAGTGCCATGCATGTTTTTAGCAGTGCGGAATCCACTTTAAACCGCAGGTCCCGTTCTAATATGACTACTACTACCACACCTCACCTCTTCACTAGGGATGAGTTGCCCCTTTACAGTTTATGATATGAGTGAGAAGAAGTCTGATTGGGCTCTGTGACGTTCTACGGTGAGACCGGGACCTACGGCTTAAAGTGGATTCCGAACCACTACAAACATTCACGCCACCACCGGAACTCGAACCCGAAACCTGTGGTACCGTGTGCTAGAGCGCCAGCCCCTCGACCAACAGGACCCTGTTCTAATATGACTGTAGAGCGTTGAGCGTAAGGCTGACAACCCGTAAAAAGCAAACCCAGTAAAAAAGAAAGCATCTCCTGTCTCGAAATTCTGCCCGTAGGTAAACGGGCTTGGCCCACCATGGGGCTGTTTCGCCAATGAGGAAGAAGACATATTAAAACATTTTTAAAAAAATTCCACCAAGATATTTTCAAATATCCATTAAAATATTTTCAAGATACAAATCTAATTTTAATTGATATAAGGTGAAAAACATTGTAAAAGTCTCGACAATGAATCAATTATAGAATCACAAGTACATGCACGTACCATAGTCAATCTATCTACAAATAATCATGCTAAACAAGCATTTAAATGATTTTATCACTAAGATTTATATTTATAATTAAATATATATTATTGATAGATTTATTAAGGTAAAATATGTCAAATTTTGCTATCTCAAACTATTAATTGATTACCTTCCACTCATAATTAATTTTTGAAAATATACTAGTTAAACTGATTAGCGCTGCTATAAATCTCAAACATCCGACAAATTTGATAAACTATTTTAATCTTGCAACGTACTGCACTTTTCTAGGGAGAATTTTGTATCGCCAGCTCTTATTTTGTAGCACCTCGAGCACCCGAAAATGACCAAATTAGAATTTTTATGAAAATAAAAAAAAATAAATAAATAATAGTAATAACAATAAATAAATAAAACCACAATCTTATGCTTTAAGAAAAACGTGTTTCGAGATTCTATTTTAAACCTTAATCTCCGAGCACGAAATATCACGAAAATAAAAACTTTATTCAAGCATAAAAAAACAATCTGCAAGAAAGTCTGTCGTCACATGCGCTCTCTTTGTTACGGGATTTCAGAAGATGCAGAGGAGACGCGACGAACTATGTTTTCAATCATGCAAGAAGAATTTGCACACGCCCAGCCTCGTTTCATTCGTTTTGCACCTCGTAGGGATTTGAAAGAAAACGCTGTTTATTCATTTCCTTTTTCAGGAAAAGAATAACTAAACATTCAATATTTGTTTCACAGATGACACTGAAAATAAATTTTCACCCCATTTCGACAAGATGCAGTCTTGAGAATATTTGCCACAAAAAATAAGATTGTAATATTGATATTAAAGTGCATTAAAATAAAATATGTTTTATTTAAAATTAGGCTGTCTATTTACTTTACATCACTCCTAACTCTTCTATTCAAGGACTTTTGGCAGCTTACTATTTGAATAATGTTGTTAATATTCGGCTCGTGTCTCCGTGGCAATGTGCGTCTCTGGTGAGTATTAGGGCTGAGGTTCAATCCGCTGGCGGGTTGTTGTAGATACTGTTTCAAAACAATGAGGAGACTCGATGGCTTTTGTGATGTTCAGCATCTTGCCTCGTGAGTGGGACTACTAGTAGGAATTTTTAAATTTTTTTTTTCATACGATACTCAAATTCAGAGTAGTGTCCCCTATAAGACCTTCCGTGAGGCACTATCCTTTTTTTTTTGAGAGTCAAACTTCTACATACGCTTGCTCCAGAACACTTCTACATACGCTTGCTGCCTCCTGCCCTCCATCCATGAGTAAACTACTCATGGGGTGTCCGTCCCACACTGCAGGACTAAGATGATTAGACACACACAATGATATTAATAAATGATTATTTTATAATTTTAAAGGAAACTGGTGCTCTAACGTGGCATAGATGAATAAAATTATAACTTATATTTCTAACAGGCATGCGATACAGGATATACCAACGTACATGCCTGCCTATTTGTTTTTAAGAGATCAAACATAAACAGCTCACGAGGAGTAGTCCGTTATAATTTCCCTCCGAAGTAACCATTATTTAGTAACGACTATAATTTAACCGATCTAGCTATGAATAGGATAGATTAATAATTTTTTAACAATTAATTTTTTAACCCTTTTCACATAATTTATTAGCCATTTCAATTGTCCTTGCAAACCAAAGATTGGGATTCAGAAATGACACCGAAAAATTTAGGCTCTTTAATTTAAAAAAAAAAAAAAATTAGGTTATATTTTTACCAAAAGATTTAGGTAAAAATTTAATTTTTTTTGTTAGGTTCAAGTATATAAGAAAATTAAGAAATAAATGTTCAGATAAAATTCATCTTGTTTAAAAAAAAAAAGATTTTAGCTTCTTTCAGTAGATCGCCAGATTTTAATTTTTCTCATGTTTTTCAGTTCAACAGCAATTGCTTGGGGAAAGTTTATATTAAAAATGTCATCTTTCACAATTATATTGTTGGGAGCAGTTAATATCAAGAAACTGGAAAATTTTCGTCCACCATTCAAGTTTCGCAAATTTTTATTCTTCTAAACTGGATTCATAGTAAAGAACAGCAAAAACAGAGTTCGATTGAGGCGAGATAGGACATTCACCGAACTGAAATTAGCATTAATAAGTATGAGATATGTAAAATAACCTGGGTCCGATATCGCACCACCATCCGTAAATGAAATTAGTAAAAGCATATTCCTGCAATAATATTGGTATAGAACTATACGAATAGGACCAGCCTCCTAGATGACCTCCATCCTTAGTGAGATGCATAGCTAATAGAGAGTTTTTGCATACCGTACGTTAGTTACCGTAGGACGTCCGTTTGCTTTTTCTCCCTAGCGCGCATGCTCATAGAAAATTATGTTTCCTATGAGCATGCGCGCTAGGGACAAAAAGCTGGCGGACGTCCTACGGTAACTAACGTACGGTATGCAAAACCTCTCTATTAATCGGTTGATACATCGGAAAGCGAATGTGTATCGTTAATTATTAGCCGCTCTTTTCGGTAGATAATTTTTTTCCTCAGTCACCGAGATGCAGTTTAAAATCTTTCTTGAAATTAAATGACTATTAAATGGCCGGTCATGGGGTAATGCATTCCAATCGTGGAAATATTTAGTTTAGTATAGAAATCACGTAAAAATCACTCGATTTACCTTGAATGTAGGCACGTTATAAGTGATCTACACATCAGGTAAAGACTTCAGTTTCTGGATCGTATTACTATTGATCATTTATAAGTTTTTTTTTTTTAAATGGAAAATGATATCTCAAGAATTTCATTTTTATAATTTCGTTTTAGAAAATCATAGTGAAAATCTGAAATTGAAGACATCGTAATAAATTAAAACTAGATTTTTTTTTATAAAAAATTTAAAAGCAAAGAAAACGGCACTGAAAATTAAGTATTTAACAATTATGCAAATAGTTTAGCCTACTACTCATAATTATTGTCTACTTTTATTGCTTTAAAAATTTTACTTCATAAATATTCAAAAAGTAAATATTATTTTATTCAAGGAAGTACCTGTCGATGTATGGTTAAATATTATAAATGTCAACAGAAACAATCCCTATTATATTCCATTACAGAAATGCACAAATACCGTTCACATCGAATCAACCCTTAAGCTTCTTATATACAAACATTGCACTCAAATAGACTTACCTCTGCTCGGGAAATTTATTACAGCACGAGAATCAATTTCTAACAGGTCTTAAATCTTGCGAGCTTTGGGTGACTTTCGTTGCCTCTAATCCTTTCTTTATTCGAAAGAAGAATCGAATGTCTTCCATGACTGTGCTAAGCCTAACGGTTACCTCTTTCCGAACTGAATAGATGATGGAAATTGGAAATTCCTGAATAGGAAATTGGACTGAATAGATGATGCTCCGCGGAGGGTTGTCCTCTCAAGATAACGCCGCTTCCTTTGGCTTTCCAGTGAATACAAGATTGAGTTCCGATTAACTGAAGATAGCCGGCTTCGCGTGAGGAATTCCTGTCTTGAGAAAGATTCATTAGTGATGCATATCAATACCTTACTGATTCCCAAATGGTTCAACAGTGATACTTAGAATAGGACGTGGTAAGTCTCCTGGATAGTTAATTTGGGGAAATGCATTTGTTTAATTATATTACGTTAAGTTCCGTATGCATTTATTTCTGTTATACAAATGAGATTTTCTATTGTTATTCTAATTGATTCGCTGGATACCAGAAGTTTATAAAAGCATTTAACCTAATTAAACATTAAGGATTGATTATTAATATTTCAAATATTAATATGAAATCAACCAATTAATCTCTATTTAGATGGTCTTGAACATTTTATTTTATGGAACTTTTCTATTTATAATACTTGTCTTACTTTCTCGCTACTAACAAATCTTTGCAAAATGTTAGATATTACGGATTAAAGCAGAGTTTTACTCAAAATTTCAAATATTTTTAATTCTATGTTTAGAAAAAGTGCTACTTTCTTGAACTTCTGCTTTAAAGTTTCTTTTGTTGCTGTACGATCCTTTTTTGCACGCATTAGACTAATTAGACCGGGACGTGCAGTGTAACATGGATTCCAAATCACTGATAAACATCCATTCTAACCATGATTCAAACCTGGCGTTCGTGGTACTTACGAAATTTCTGAGCGCTAACCGGCTGGTCATCAGAGAGGCATGTGCTGAAAAAGATCAGATCCGAGGTAAAATAGTGTAATTGGATCTTTTCTGGGAAGAGAATATTAGATTATATTCCTCACTAATTATAAAAATTTGATTTTGAATAAATGAAATCAGATTTCGCTAATTTATTTTGCTTTTATATGCTTCATGAAGTAGTTCTATATTGCTGGGAAATCCATACAGAATAAAAGCTCGTTTTTTTTCTGAGAATAGTTTTATAAAGTTTTGTTAATAACTAGAGTTGTTCAATCTGAGTAGAAGATACACAGAGCAGGAATTACGACTTAAATAAATGATTCTTGCTTTTTAAAACTTCATTTTTTTCGATTTGAGTAATTCAGGCTTCAGTGCACGTATTCGTTAACTTTGACATCTTTCAAAGAAACTACAAATCTGGCCTGCAGCGTTTAGTTCCTGGTTGGTTGTTTGTAGTGGTTAGGAATCCCCTTTAAAAAGTAGGTCCCGGTCTAATAGGATCGTAGAGCGTTGCGGGGGCATTGTTACTCCGCGTCCGTAGCTTATCTTCAAGTTACACGCGCCCCCTGGGTAATGCAAAGTGAGTACGTCTGTGCAGCACTTGCCTTAAGGCATCCAAGACGTCCATGTCTGTGTTTGCCAGCTGCATTAGAAAGAAAAAAAATGTTTAGTGCCTGAGATGACAGTAATTTAAATGAACATCGCCAGTGGACATATCTGGAAGGCTCGTACCCTATTCACTCTTTCTTGAATTCAACTGAAAGACATGCCTATGTGAATGTGGTTTTTCCAGAAGTTAACATCAGAAGTTTCGGCTCATCTCATTTTCGGGAAGGGGTTGTTAAACTTTATTCAATCAGTTGAAAAGCCGGATAGAAGTTGCCTTCTGGAAGGATGTTTAGTTCCTGAAATGAAAGTACTTTAAATATAAACACTGCCAGTGGATGTATCTGAAGGTTCGTACCCCATTCACTCTTTATTGAATTCAACTTAAAGACATATCTATGCGAATTTATTGTGCTTTTTCCAAAAGATAACATCAGAACTTTTGGTTTATCTCATTTGTGAGGGGGGTAAACTTTATTCAGTCAGTTGAAAAGCCGAATGGAAGACGCCTTCTGAAACGATCACAACATATTCTCGAATCCAACTAAAATCATTCCAATGTGAGTATATCTTGATTACTTCCAGTGTTAATACCCGAATTTTTTGAAAGCTTTCTTTGCAGCGGTTTAAGAATAGCTCACTGGATTCAGAAAGCCAATCGTCAGACCTCTCCAAATTCACAACAATACCTCAACGAGTGAAACATACTTTTTGAAAGAATGAAAGAAACATTTTCTCAATAAAATTAGAAACTTGTATAAATTTTTAATTAATGTTGGAATTTTTAAAAATTCTGGTTGAAGTTCTTTTTTCTTTTTATAAAAATAAGATCCTTGTAAACAAATCAATGCTGATATCGTTAGATTTAAAATAACTGTTGAGCTAAAATTTTACAATTAAGCATATTTAATTTCACTAAAATGTTATTGATAATTTACCACGGAGAATGTTTTTTTTTAATCTTGTGACTAAAATCAGCAAGGAAAAAAAATGGAAAATTAGTTTTTTAGATTAGTATTTATTTTATGTTAAATATGTTTTGCAATCATTGTAATTTGATTTCAACTTTGAAAAGCAGTAAATTAAATTAGAGCTGTTTCCAAGACCAAAAAGGAAACTGTTGATTTCAATCAAAAAATTTCTAACTAAAAAGATTTGGTAAATTTCTCTGTTTTTTTAATGCTTTTATTTTTATTTTTTGCATTTTGCTAACTGGTCTTGGCAGCTCTCTGATTTAATTTCTAGGAAGAGATTCTTTGATCTCGTGCTATGAGTTCTTTGTGACTTAAATGTAACGTAAAGAATTTGTTTCTACTATTTCAGAAAAATAAACAAAATATCTGAAACTCCATGTTAACTGTAAATTATGTTTCCAGTTTTTCATTTCGTGATTGTTTCTTACTTTTTATACTTTCTAAATTAATTTTTTACGGCATTTCAAACAAAAAAATTTAAAAAGAAAATTATATTTTCAACATTAGAGTTCTTCTGTATCAGGGGAAACATAAAAAAGAATATTTTTTATTTATTTCAAATATTTTTGACTAATCAGGAAAAAAAAAAGTTGAAGAATGTTCTCCATTTGAAGAATTCAATTTTTATTTCTCATAAGAAGCCCTTTTATAATATCCGGATATCTATTTTTGAGAAAGTAATAATTGTCAAAAAGGGAATATTTGGTTAGTGTTTGTTTATGCAAATATTAACGGATCATATACCTGCTACTCTTTCGATGTTTGGAATTGCATATATAAAATAGCAATTTTGTTCATATTTAAAATAGCTATTTCATGTTTGAAATGGCATTTTTGCTCACGTAACACAAACAAAAACAAAACATAGGATTTCTTATACAGTGCATAAATTTTACTTCTCACATTATTCTGATAGTCAGTATAATAAACACATGCACAGTGAGGAATAAAATTTAAAATTTAAACTAGGCATTGATGTAACGGTATGGAAAACTTTTGTGTTACACTTGTTTAGAGTGTTAATTTTTACAAAAGTTAACTGTAGGAAAGGAGATAAATCTATATACAAAGATAGATTTTTTACTTTCTCCAACATACGATATTTAAATATAAAAATAGCATTACATGAATACAAGCCACATTTGAAAATTTTTGTAAATGTCAGAATGTGTTTACGATCAATGGGTGCAAACATAAAGACCGATATCCATATTAGGTTGCACCCTGTGTATGAATATTTGCATGTTTGAAAGTCTGAAAACCCTGTATATGAATATTTGTATTTTTATGGTGTTCCAGTAACTTTTTTTTTTCTTCTTCTTCTAATGCAGCTGGCAAACAGACCGTGATCTTTTATGCCATAAGAGCTGCACCGATGTTACTCACTTTGCATTACCCAGGGGGCTCGTGTAACTAGATGGTAAGCCACGGACGCGGAGTAACAATGCCCCCGCAGAGCTCTACGATCCTATTAGGACCGGGACCTAACGGCTTAAGTGGATTCCGAACCACTACAAATACCCATGGGCAAAGCCGGGATTTGAACCCGATACCTGTGGCACCGTACGCCCCAGAGCGCTAGCCATTCGGCCATCAGGCCCACGTTCCAGTAACTTTAAGACTATCACTTAGCATCCTAATTTTTTTCTTTAGTTATTCATTAAACTTGTGCTCAGTTGTAGTTATGAGGAGTCAGTAATGTGTGTACTCTTTATTTCCAGCTTTAAATAACGGGAATGCAGTTTTGTTAAAACTACATAATTTAACAATTTCTCCTAATATTTCACAAAATTACTTCATATTGGAGAAGATAGATTAGTAATGGAATCATCACACATATATAATAATCCTAATAAAGCACGGTTTTCTAGAGGGTCCGTTTTTCGTGCATGTCTTTCACGCGAGAAGTTTGGCGCCTTTTACATGCCTATTTGTTTTTATATTGGCGCCTTTTACATGAACTCTATCATATTATCGTAGAGGAATAACTCCCAACTTGGTGCACTTGCAACGATACATGTGGTTAGGTTAGGTTTGGTTAAAAATACGATATTGTTTATAAAATATTTATTAATAATGTGCAATTTAAGAACACATCAATTTTGAATATAGTTAAATTTGACGCATTTTTTTAGAAAAATGTCTTCACATTTTGGAATATACATAAATTGCAGGTACCACTTTTGACATTTTATTGCCCCTAAAATGTTTTTCCACCAAAGTGAATTAAACTATATTACAACCAATATTTAAAGTTATTTAAATCGAAATAAAAAATCATTTTTAAATTTATATATTAATGAAAATATTTTTTGTGAATTATGAACCAAACAAAAAATAAAAAAAATAAAAACTATTTCGATTCTGAATGATTTCGTTTCCACATCACCCATGAGGTATAAATCTCGATGCGCTTTTTTTAGAGAGGTGTCGCCAGGAGCCCTAATCCTCTTTGGCTGTCGTTCATATTGAGGTGATCTGTTTAGATGGACATAGAATATTTTTTTTATTCTGCTTGGTGTAGGAAGATCAAATAACTATAATTTTGATGTTTTTTAATCCATTTGTACATGTAGTTAGGCTTTCTTGATGTATAATTACAGTATTTTTATATTGTTAAATGCTCTTTGAAATAGTACATTTTTAAAAAGCTTAGTTTAGCTTTTACAGCATCCCACGAGTTTATGTGGGCTTTAACAGCATCTGCTATAACTCCAGTTATTATAATGGTAAAAATTGGTTGCCAACGAATACAAATCATAAACAAGTGCAAACAAATGATGAGCACAATACATCCGTATCCAAGTAGTTCCATCTCAAAGGGATCTTTCTGGTCCCAATCATAATCATTCCAGTCATATCCTGAATCCTTCATCTTTTTACCAATAAATCCAATCAGCAAAATCATACCAGTGATGTCAATAATATCCAATGGATACCAACTCATAAGAAACTTCGTTGACAATATACCGAAACTCACTTTCCCCAACAACACCTTCCCTTCCTCAAAACTCATCATTAATAAGTTTGAAATATCCAACATAAATCAATAAACTTATTTCCTCTATAGAAGAGACGATGAAATTAGAGTATCACACAAGTTCTCCGCTTTTTACAGAAAATATCAATATATATTAAATCACAATCAAAATAATCAATGTTCGCTCAAATGGCCACGAACAAAATATGAATAACAACAGATGGTGCCTAATACAATGAGATACTTTAACAATGTATTTCGTTCTTTTATGTTAACATTGTTATTAAACAATAAAATCTACTCTATTGTTAGGGATAGCATTGTTACAGTTTATTATTATTTCGGATCCTGAGAAATTATATATATATATATATATATACATATATATATTATTATATAGCCATGTTCTTATTAGAGGAAGCAAAGTTATTCTAGAATTGACATTATTATTAAGTTTAGTTTCAGCAACATTTCTAGAATTGTGACGTTAAGTTGAAAAAAAATCATTTGAAGAAACTTTCTTTTTTAGTACCATAACGATTTACATTAGTCTGAATAATTTAAGTCGCATTATCAATTCAAATTAGGTTGTGAAAATCTTCGGATCAATTCAACTGGTCACATGAATCGTCACTAGTTAGGCAATCAACACTACCATATTTGCCAGAGAAATTTAAAAATAAATATGTGTTTCTGTATCTGCAGAGTTAATCTAAAGGATAGAATTTGTATTATTTATTAACTTGAGGCGTAATATTTTTCACCAATTGGAGTTATTCATATTTTGATTGCTTCTTTTTCTTCCTGGTTTATCATATCCAATGGCAAGGAAGTGTAACACACAATGCGCTAATGACAAACATGCATGCTTGTAAAAGAATGATGCATATATGGCGGACTAAGTTTAATTAAGATCAAGCCGTATATTTATATTACTCACCTCCGTGAGGAAAGGAGAGCTGTGAAGTGTTTCATGGGAACACTTATAAAGACAATCTTTGCAGAGCTCTTCATTTATTAGGGTGAATTTTCTGATGCCTTTTCTGGATAAGCCGTCATCCACAAGTCTCGCCAAACAGTATTCGTACATTTCTTGGCGTATGAATATGTACAGCTTAAGGTTGTTTGTCTCGCCAAATTTTTTTACCAGCAATATAAATAATTATTCTGTAAGTTGATTAAACTTTAAAACACATTTTCAACAAAGTGAAGCATTTTATCTAATTTTTGCCTATATTTCATTCACATGAACAATAACTGTAGATAATAATTTTATTATAAAAAAACATTGGAGTTTTCATCTTAAAAATAATTTTAAATTAAAAATATTTATCAAAATATATCACGTACAAAAAACGAGGTCTTATTAGCAAAAAAAAAAAAAAAAAAAAAAAAACGTGTTGCCATTGAAAGAGACAAAGCTACTACCATTATTATTTTTTATTTTTCTATATAAATTTTAAAAGCAAGCAATTAATTATTTGTGTGCTTTAACGAAAAAAAAAAAAAAAAAATTATGAATTTTGTTTTTGTTAAATAGGAACTGTTTCTCGAAATGCCAATATTATTTTTATGCGTCAAAGCAATGGCATGTTTCACCAACATGATATAGTATTAATTTTGAAGATCAAGAAAAATACGAAATAATTATACAAAATATTAATTTAGAAGATGTAGATCCTGAAGATAATTTCGAAGATTCCTTAAACTTTCAGGATATTAATTTAATTTTTCTAAAGAAAATATCAACGACGTTCAATCTTTGTACCAGCATGAAATTGTTTATCTACATATTGTCTTCGAGCAACACAAAAAAAAATTAAAATATGATTCATGCACAAAACTATTAGATTTGACAAAATTATAGATAGATCTTTAGAATTCAATAACACTTATCAGTTCCTTCAAAATCTGAATAGAGGTGATTTACACTAATGGCCATTAAAATTGCTACACCAAGAAATCGACATACTACAAACGTGAAATTTAAATCATAGGAAGAAGGTGCCGTGATAGGCAAATGATTAGCTTTTCAGCGCATTCAGACAAATCAGATGCCGGTAGGGACACCCCAATGTGTTTAAATGAGGAAATTGTTCAACCGATTTCTTATACACAAATTGTATTTCAATTTTGTTGCCTGGTGAAAAGTTGTTGGGATGCCTCGTGTAAGAAGCAGAAATGCGTATCAGCATGTTTCTGACTTTGATAAAGGTCTAATTGTAGCGTACCAGGATTGCGGTTTTATTGTTGATCTCGTCGGTCGAGATCCAATGACTGTTAGCAGAATATGGAATCGATGGGTTCAGGATGGTAATACGGAACGCCGTGCGGGATCTCAATGGTCCCCTATCACTGCAGCCGAGAAGACAGGCATGCGACCCGCATGGCCGTAATGGATCGTGCAACCACGTCACGTGCCCTGAGTCAAGAAGTGGGGTCGTTTGCAAGACAACAAGTGTCTGCATGAATAGTTCGACTTGTTTTGCTGCAACCAGTGTCTGCATGACGTCTGCTGCGGAATGGACTCTCAGCTGGGAGACCATGGCTATGGCTACCCTTGACGCTGCATCAATGATGTAATCAACGACGAACTTGGGCGCACCACTGGTGATACCTCATTTTTCAGATGAATCGAGGCTCTGTTCACAGCATCAAGATAGTCGCATCCGTGTTTGGCGGCATCGTGATGAACGCACATTGGCATCGTGCATTCCTCAAAGTGATACTGACCCATCACCTGGCGTGATGGTATGCTATTGGATACACGTCTCGATCACCTCTTGTTCGCATTGACGGCACTTTGAACAGTGCACTTACATTTCTAGTGTGTTACGACCCATGGCTCTACCCTTTATTCAAGCAATGCGAAACCCTACGTTTCAGCTGGATAATGCACGACCGCATGTTGCCGACTGCATATTGCCGCATGTTGCCTTCCTTGATACGGAAAATGTTCGGATGTTGTCCTGTCCTGCAAGTTCATCAGATCTCTCGCCAATGGAAAACGTCTAGTCCATGGTTGTTGAGCGAATGGCTCGACACCATACACCAGTCACTACGGCTGATGAGCTGTGGCATTGTGTTAAACTACGTGGGCATTTCTAGTGTACAATCCTACAAAAATTCAAATGGACATTCAAAAAATATTTGTTATTAACTTATAACCTGGAGTTCATTTAGTTTAGTGTAACTTATATTTTCTTCTCAAACTTGTTATCCATCAGGCCTCTCCTGCCCATTTCTGATGCAATAAAAAATGCTGTAATCATATATCAGTATGTAATATAAAGTAATTTTGACATTAAATATAACAGGATAAAATAATTTAGTCCCTTGAACTATTTTGAAACTGTATTATTTTACCACAAGATTAAGGTATTTCAAGAACTAAGAATCTGTATAATTTTTAAGTTAAAATCTCGCTAAATTAATTAGAAATTTGTGTACATACCAATGGATAGCATCATTTTAGCATAGAATGTATACTATGTATAGCAATTGGGTGTATTGATTTCTGTTAAGGACCATTCTGACGTATCGACAAATATTATCAAACCTTGAAGTGGCCCATTGAATATTCTATTATGACAATAGTATTCTAACTAGAATGTTATTTACACAACAGTAAATGGAGAGAATTTGGGCTTTTCTAGTGAGAAATCCTATATAAATGCAAAGACACATTAAAAAAAATATCATTAACTTATTAAATGGAGTTCGTTTAATTTACTTTAATTAAATGTAATTTTCGTTGTAAGTATCAATGAAATTACATTTGCTTTTAATTATCGTAACAGTTAGAATGATATATTGTAAATAAGAAAATAATTATTTCTAACACTTTTTATTTTGTCCAATTTTTATTCTAATGATTTGTTTTAAAATCATTCGATCCTTCTTAATTTTTTTAATGAAATAATGTATTAATTCTTGACATTGATATTAAAAAAAAATTTAAGAAATATTTAAAATTATTTTATTTAATAGTAATTGTACTCTTTAAACACTTTCTAATTACTTAAATGAAGCGATACGATACTTTCTAATTGATTATACGGTTTTACTTTTCTGAAACTTAAGGAACAGATGGTTACAAAAGTAAAAAATTCCATTAACGGTTCCATATTCTTTCATCTGTAAATACTTCTGATGTCGCGGCGTAGTATTCGTTCGACTTGTTCTTTCTTGCATTTATATTTCTACCGATGCCTTAAAAGATAGTAAAAAAAGGATGTTATACAGACATCTTCAATCTTGAAATTATAAAATTATTTATTAAGATCAATGATAATAAAATTAAACATAAAAAAATTAAGGTATTGAAGAATAATATATAATATAGAATAATATATTTGACCCGCTCCTCTTAAAGCACTTGCTTAATAAGACCAGTCAGTTAGTCGAATCAACTAGCGGTTATAATTTTTGATTTTGCTTGCTTCTTTAGAAAATAATGCTGCACTGTGACACATCAGGAGAAATATGTTCGAATAGTTATTCTAAATTGTTTTATTATCTTTCATTTCTTGTTAAACCCCCATCAATGCAATATTATATTTTTATTGAAGGCCTCCTTGACCGTTAAACTGCATTTTTTTAAAGTCTCCTTTAACCGTTTCATTATATTTTTATTAAAGGCCCCTTGCCTATTATGCTGCATTTTTATGAAAGGCTACCTTAAACGTTCCATTATATATTTATTAAAGTTCCCTTAACCGTTTTATTGTATTTTTATTAAAAGCACCTTTACCGTTTCGCTGCATTTTTATTAAAGGCTACCTTAAACGTTCCACTATATATTTATTAAAGGCTGCCTTAACCGTTTAATTATATTTTTATTAAAAGCACCTTATCCGTTTCACTGCATTTTTATTAAAGTCTACCTTAAACATTCCACTGTATTTTTTTTTAAAGTTAACTGTTCCAGGTTACGGTATCGTCCACTTTTGGAATTGGTACGAGTAATTAATTTATATGTTAGAAGTATCTATAAAATCATCAACTTTTTTTTTCATATTATTGGAGGTTCATAAATGACCACGCAATTCTCATTGAGTTTAAGCATTATGCCATTTTGTCTCGAAGAATTCAGATCACCTCACCTCACCGCTATTCACATCCCAACAATACCGAATTAACAATGCGTTTCAACCGTACGAGTTGAAACATATTTGCACCACAGACAGCGTTTAAGTACACTTTGAGTAATCTTATCCAAAACAAAAAAAAACTATTCAAAAAATATTTTAGGTTACCAAATATTTTAACAATTTATACACTATGTAAAATACCCGTTTCTTTTATCTGTATATTTCCTATTTAAAAATTCAATTCAAATTACTTTCTCACATCGTATGTTTTCTAAAGAAAACTTTTTTCGATTTACTACATCATAAGTAAAGACTATTTTATTCAACAACTTGAATACATTTTATGCAATGCATTGAATTCTAGCTTTTTCAAACAGGTATACATTTAAGCGTGTTTTTCTGCAATCATTATCATTGTTAAATTCAACTGGAACCTTAAACGGAAGCAGAGAACATGAAAACACTGAATCCCTTACTTTTATAAAGCAAATATCTGTAAACATTTGTTTTGGTAATGGACTCTTTGAGAAAGAAAAAAAAAAGGTTTCGTTTGAAACGCAAAGTCATTAAATAGAATAAGACATTTTAAGCAAAACGTCAGGTCAAACACGGAATTTCAGTACAATTCCTATCTATTTATTTTTATTTTATTTTATCAAAAAAAAAAAAATGTCTAAGCGATGAATCTTTTCAAATGCTATTCATTTTACATTAGTTTTATATAATAATAAATATTAATTAATTGTTTTAAACTTAAATATTATATTATTGCATTTTTTTGAATAGGATTTTCTAGCACAATTTGTCACAAATTGAAAGCATTTACATAAAATATATTACTCTTCACGATTTTCAATCATTATTTTGCTCAACATTTTTGTTTGTAATAATAAATGCAAAAACATGATCATATGTCAACAAAAGAGTTCAAAAACATATGAAGAACATAGAACAAAACTACTAACAGTACACATCTCTGCTTGTACTCTACCAAAAATTAACTCCTGGCAACATTCTCAAACACATTTACATAAATACAAAATTAAACAATAAGAACAAGCAAAAATAATTTTTTTAAACAATCCTGATCTCAAACTCTGTAGGGTTTCCAATGTCATCAGGCATAACAGCTCTCAATACCCTTTATTTACTTAAGAGGAATAAGCAGTTCTTATATTTACGTAACAGATGATTCTATTGACAAACTTTTAGAATTTAAACAGACTTCGTTTCTAAAGGTGAAAGTATTACAATAAGTTTAATAATAAACATTATTCAGAATCTCAAATAATAAAAAGCACAGAATTTAAATATGTAATAAAACGAATACAAATAAAAATATTTCCTTTTGAGAGTTAATTCTAGATAAAGTAAATTAAACAATGTGAAAAAGGCATTTATGTAAAGAATATCTTTGTCTTTTAAAATTTTTTTAATATGTATAAATATTGTTAATTTACTAAAGTTGCCTCCGGGAAATCCTATATATTTAATCGGCATACATTTTTATCATCTGGAAGTATTGAACTCAAAATATATTTTTTTATGCATTGTTTGACTAAAACATGTCATTTTTTAAAAAAAATAACAAATACATAATTTATACTAAATAAAGAATAAATATTTTTAAAATTATTAGCGTTTATAATTTAAAAGCTATCATTATATTCAAATTAAAATAAATATTTGAAAAAAGAATACATTCACTCAATTAAAAACACAAACATATAGGAAGAGATGCTTAAACAATATTCTTAAAAATTATATAAAATGATGGATTGTATTGCATATTCAGTTTAATAAAAAATCCCATTGTGAAAGGTGGAAACACGATTAATAAAACTAAATTAATCATGTTAATCCTAATAAAAATTAATTACGATTAATGGGTAAAAGTTATATAACAGTTATGGATATTATTAGTTACATAAGGCAAACATCAAAGGTTAATAGCAAAATGAGAAGAAAGGTGTGACATTCAACCACACAAGAAAGATTTGGCCACTAATAAAGAAGTTTTTTATTTCCAATAACAAGGCAAGTACAAGAAGATAACAAATACAAGAAGATAAAAATAATAACAAAAATAACAAGGGAAAAAAATACAAAAGTATAAATGTCCAGAAAATGCACAGATGGCCAAAGTCATTGCCTTAAGAATTCTCTCGCACGCCAGTAAAGCGCTGTCTCCGAGTCGCCGTCAAGTACCGCACATCGTTGGAGGTCTCTGTTCATTTTTCTTTGAATCAAAAAGGAGAAAATATTTTAATGCGATGGAGATGTTCTGCTAGACAGTCATTACTAAAAAGAAGTTTTTCAGCAAAAAGGCATGTTGATTCCCTGCATTTGAAATATAAGAAAGCATTACATCATTCAATTAATCTTTGTAAAAATAGAATAGAAGCAATTCTTAAATTTACATCTTTAAAATGTTTTTAATAGGCATTTCATTTGAAATAAATTCATTTAGTAAAATTCACCAGGGAAACTGTTGTTTGTTCACCAATTAATAATCGTTAATTTTACTTGCACTTTGAGACAAATAAAAAGTCTAGAAAATAGTTAGAATTACACAAAATTTTTTTTAACCAATTTAAATAAACATATCGTAACTATTCTATATCGATAAGCAATTGCGATTTTGGACTCATTTTGGACTTGCCACTTAAAAAAATATGCAAGTCTTAATCCGGAAATATCTCTAGAATGACTGTTCCGATCATTGGAACACATTTTATACGATTGGTGACACATATTCCATTTAATTATTTCTAAATTTACTATAAAAATATTGTTTTCCATGTCTTTTACTTTCGTAAATAATAAAATAATTATTTTAATTAAATAATTTTGCATATTAACACGATTTATTAAAAAAAATTACTAGTTAAATAATAGTAATAAATAGTAATTTGTTTAAAATTTATCAAAAAGAAACAAATATTAACATATTGAATTAACTTACTTAATTCAAATTATGTTATTTTATTTAAATTGTTAAAAATCTTTTTCATTTTTGATTAATTTGTTAAATTTTGTTCACGTGAATTTGTTTGAATAAAACAATGAAATCCTTTAATTTAATTTAATTTTTAATTTAATTCATTTTATCTTTAATTTAATAATTTTTTTTTAAATATTCAGAAAAATTAAAATTTGTACATCACCATTATTCATTCCATTTTCTATATTAATATTTAACTTTATTATTTTCATGAAATATTTTTAATTAAATGTTATGATTTTATTTTTTTATACATCTACACACATAAGTTTAAATAATAATATAATGCATAAGAAATTATATAGAAGAATTTTGTGATAAGAACACTGAATTCTCGTGTTGAATATGATTTTCTTATACGCTTTAAATACATTTTAGGATAGCAAAATGGAATAGAAAATGAAGAATAAAAAAAAAAGACAGTTTTACTCATAATCCCAATCAACTAAATGACTTAAGCACTTAATCTTTTCCTGCTTCTTTTACTGTCGACAGTTTTAAAAGTTTTGTTTTAATTAAACGAAGAAGTTAAGCCTGATTGATATACAAATGAGTCTGGTAAAGAACAGTTCTCATAATAAGGAATGGAAAAAATCATTAGGCTTGTGTTAAAAATGGTGTTTTACTTTTAGTACTGACAACTATCATTACACCGATTTGAAGTTTTTTTGTAGAATTAAATTAATACACTTTAATACATTTTCAAGCTATTAAAATAATTTATGGTTGCAATCACAGAAAGTATAAACAGAACTAATTTAGTGCTTTGTATATTTAAAGGAAAATGACATGGAATTGCTGACAATCTTTTTGAATCAAACGATTTTTGGAATACATGCCGTCCTTTTCAAAATTTACTCTTATTACTTTTTGTAAAAATCGAAAAAATTAAATTAAAATTTTAACAAATCTTGAAATATTATTTTGCATTTAAATAAAACTTTAAAAAACTGTTTTCGAAAATTTATTTTTGTATTATATTTTGAATTTACATCAGATCAATGTCAAGTAGGAAATTTTTTTATTTATTTATTAAATTGGACTACACGAAATTCCTTAAAGTGTAATATTTTATTTTTAAGTCCAAAAGAACAATCTATAAGAAAGGAGTAAATAATTTGCAATGAAGACAATCTATAATCTTTTTTTGTCAATAGTTTTCTATATATATATATATATATATATATATATATATATATATATATATATATATATATATATATATATATATATATATATATATATATATATATATATATATATATATATATATATATATATATATATATATATATATATATATTGTTTCATCTCAGGTTTGAATGGCCGAGTGGCTAGCACTCTGGCGCACGGTACCACAGGTTTCTGGTTCGAGTCCCGGCGGTGCCATGCATGTTTGCAGTGGTTCGGAATCCACTTTAAACCGTAGGTACGGGTCCTAAAGGATCATAGAGCATTGTGGGGGCATTGTTACTCCGCGCCCATATCTTCAAGTTACACGCGCCCCGTAGGTAATGCAAAGTGAGTAATGTCTGTGCAGCGCTTGCTTTAAGGCATCCAAGACCAAGCTGTCTAGAGACCAGCTGCTTTGGAACAAAAAAAAATAGTGTTTTATCTTAAAAATTCCTTATTGTTCTTCAGCATAGGAAAAAAACTAATATTCAAACAAGCAATTATAAAAACATTCCCTTAAAAATATTTTAACCAGCATTTTCTTAAATATGATTCGAATTCCTATTATGATGCATATTCTAAATCATTATTCTTATTTTGACGTTTTATTCAATTTCTGTTTTTAAGCGTCCGCTAATTGAACTCTAAAAAAGTCATTTCCCGATATGCATCTCGTTATGTTCTATTATATATTGCTAGATAATTGTGGAGCTATATCGAAACTCTGACCCTTAAGTGAAACCTTAATGAGAAATTCAAAAAGAATCACTACGATATTAACAAGCACAACTAGTCTGAACTAATCTATATAGTTTTTGAATCCTTTTCATAGGTTCTGAATGAATGGCATAGAACTTTGATAATTTCTCTTGGTTTATAATAATAAATGAGTCAGATTTTTTTTTTTTAAAGTTTGTACCAATATTTGTTGTCACAAATTTTTGCTATTACCTCCGTCGTGGCAGCATTTTTATTCTTCCAATTTGCTAAAAGAAAATTTGGCATAATGTTTTTACAAATCAAAGACAATTCTCGCAGTAAAATTAATTGTAAAATTTATTACATATGAAAATTACTTAAAAATAAATAGTTATGTAGAGAATTATTTATTTATAAGTAATTTTGATATACACTAAGAAAAGAAATTTAAAACTACTCCTACTGCTAATTCCTACTGCTATATTAATATTTTTAGTAATATATATTCATAATATCATATAAATACCAGTTTCAATTTCACATGAACTTTATTACTGGATTATTCTTTTGTTTAACAAATTATTTTTTTCTAAAAAAATACATATTAAGCAGAAAAAAAAATTAATGTGCACAGAATAGAAGATATCATTAGAATCTTACCCATATTAGAAGAATTTATAGTGGTTGAAGACTGTATGCCTCAAGGGAATTTGTAATTCCCCTTTTGCCAGCCAAGCATATGTTTAAATCCATCGCATTGATTCCAACATTGACTCGCCATTTCCGATAAAGCGCGAAAGTACCACACTGAATCGCACACGAGAATCCCGACTGTGCACGTTGGATCGACTGCATCTCCTTCGTCTCTGTTTCAACGTGAACTTAATGTGTACTGTGTCTTATAATGTGACTTACTAATTGTTTTTGGTGTAATAAATAATATATTTTAAGTTAAAGTGAAAGTTATTTAAAGTTAAATAAATCCATCTTTTACATTGTTGAACCTGGACGTGATCAACCAATTTAAAATATATTTTATTTTATTTTTTCTTGGAATTAAACGTCAGCATGATTTTTTTTTCCACTTGTGGATGAAGGAGGATTGAAGTTCAAAGTTCCAAAGTCCATCGCATGGTCTTGGAGATAAATACTATCGTCTATTTTGCCGAGAGTTTACAATTTGCGATTAATGTACATTCAACTAGCGCATAAAATTATAACTTTTTTTTTTGGTTACTATTTCATCATGTCCAAAATACAAAATCGTCAGGGGCAAAATCAAGCTTAGATTGTCACCATTTTGGCGAAATATTATTGAATGATAATTTTGCCAGGTGGAAGCATTTTTTGCATTTTCAGAATATCGGCGACTCGACAAAATTTTCTGGCCACTTTGAAAATATAGAAGCCAAGACTTTTACTCACGCGAGATATATCATTTTACGTCCCCCTAGTTTTGATAAATATAAAACGTAAAACAAAATTGTAGAAACATTCGCAGATTCCATGAAACAGAATTAAACAAATTACAAATGGGTGATATTACAAATTGCAATGTGGGTTACAAATGGGTGATAATAAGCCATCCGGTTTACTTCTACAAATGCATGTGAGAAAACTCAACTCAACTTAGTGTGAAAATTCCTAATTCCTAAATCTTTGAAGCCATAAATTTCCGAAGAAATTTAACGATGGCTTCAAAGATTGCCAACAAATATACAATTTATACTTTTGTTATAAAAAAAACGGAGTTTTAGAGGACAAAGTCCACAAAGGTTACATATGAAAATTCACATATTTATATTAACAAGTTTTGCCGAAGACCCTTTCAAGTTTACAGTAAGAAATTTCACAACTAGCTTAATAAATTGAAGAGTTGAATCATGAAAGAGGTTGACCAAACTCAACAAACAAATTTATATCACTTGTTTTGAGGGTAATAATGAACGAAAAGTGATCTACAATAACTCAGTTCATTGTTATTACCATAATCGCTTTGATAATTGAGTAAAAAAGTGTAGGCAACCTTGCCCATTTCCCAATTCGGAAAAACTAGTAAATTTTGCCACTTATGCTAACGAGGACGGCAAGGATATAAATTCTACGAAACTCACTAACAGCCTGTGAGTTTATGATCGCAAAACAAACACTAAGTTCTTAATAGATGCAGGGAGCGACGCTTTTGCATGTCGGCGAAGTGAAGCAGACGATATTGTTCAGATTTCTTATATGTTGCGAATCCATCTAAAATATAAACCTTTGAGTCTGAACTTTCGACAAAACTTCAATTTTGTTATTGCAGTTGTTTCAGTACTTATCAACGAAGCAAATTCTGTTTTCCATTGTAACTTATCAATTGATCTAAAAACAAAACGTTAATTAAAGGCAAAACTAAGTCATCATCACGTGGAAGCCTTGTTTTTAGTCAGCAAACCGCGGTAAAGGCTATTGAGAACTTAAGACACTTTTGTTATACTATGAAAATATCTTGATATTAATACCTCAAGACTTACATTTAGACATCTCAAGCATATGTTCATTTTATCAAGAAATCGGAACATCGATGTATTGTCGCCCTAGAAGACTGCATATTTGGATGCAGTTAAGAAGGAATGCGCTTTTATGGACAAAAAAGTTATTTGCCTTCCTTCAAAAGCCTTTAGTTGTCACCTCTGCACGTGATCCGGATGCATACGACCCGTGTGTGAATATCGCTATTTAACACAAAAAACATCTGGAATATCACATTTGCAAGATTTTTCTTTAGCATCACACGGACAAATATATTTTTTTTTCTAAATTGGAAATCATTAGATCTTACCATGAAATTCCATTCCAAATGAGTATATGATATACAAAAGACAGTGATAAAAACACTTTCTTTTCCTATTTGTCCTATTTGACAAAGAGACACAAAAGCATACCAGAATTATCACATTAAAAAAACGGGTGTGTTGAGCATTGACAGAATAAAACCTGCTTTCCTAAGAGCACTGAAATTCTCACCTAGCACTTCTTTGATGGACACTTTAACTTCAACAGCAGATCCTGGTTTTGCAGACACTCCAGAGATAACATCTAATACTTCGCCGGTATTATCTCCTTAGTGTCAGAAAGCTGAATGGCCAAGTACTACTAAAAAAACTCGTCCAGAAAGCAGAGCCAAAGCCCGATTTAACAGGAAGTATTTATGAATTTCTAGTGGATGAGTACTGTAGAGGTTATAGAATTAAAGCCTCACGGAATTTGCAACTCCATGATTGCCAACCAGCCGTATGTACCTCGACTCTTCAGTGCCTACAACATACAACCAGGTCTGATAAGTTGTCACGGAGACCACACCAAGTCAAAGAGGCACAAGAGAACTTCAACCGTGTAAGTTAAATAGTCCTCGTATCTTTCACCTTCCAACGAGCGCTTAATGTGCACTGTGTCCTATAATAAGATTTTTTAATTGTTTTTAGTGTAATAAATATTATATTTTAAGTTAAATAAATTCCTTATTTACAAATCTAATGTTACGAATAAGTACAATAATTTTTATATCTATTTTTAATGCGAATAATTACTGAAATAGAAAGAATTCTTAAATAATATTCAAAATAAGAAAATAGATCACACCATTCTTTCTCACCAAATTAATTTCTGTTATCTATAGCTGTTTCTGAAAGAGCGCGATATTTTCACTGAAACAGCCTGCCGCTTTCCCGCAGGCAGAAAAGGGTGTTCTATTCATTACAAAGCGTAAATCATTTCTTTCCCCGTGAAATTCTTTTCAAGAGCGACGCCTTTTCACGCAACGAGATGACACGTAGAGTTCACGGAAAGAATTCCGTCTGGTGGTTAAAGATTGACAGTAATAATAAATTCTATGAGGGAAAGAAGGTAACTGTATATGGGAAGGTTTTCTAAATATTTCCAAGAAATTTTTTAAAGTTATTTTCTCCACGAAAACTGCGTTTACGTACAAAATATTTTTTTGAAAAAAATTCCTTGCTTATAGTCATTTATCCTTTAGAGTAGTAAGAGATGAAGACAATTTTATCAAAAGAAGCAATTTTCAGAGTGTAAGTATTATTTGAGCCATTTTCTTAAGTCCATTTTATATAATATTGAGATATTTAAAGGTTTGCTTTTGAATAGTTGGAAAATATTGGTATATGTTCATTTTATGGAATAATAAAATTGTTTCACCAAATGCTGATAAATTGTATGAAAATACTCTATAACATATTAAATATCTATGAATAATCTATCATTATTATTAAATTATAAAAGTATTAATAATAAAAAATACTTTAGATAACATTGACTAAGATATATATATATATATAAATATATATATAATATATATAAATATGAGACTATCTATCTATATATGTGTCTATTCTGAATTTACAAATGATAATCCACATACTATCAATTTACTACTTTTGCATTTTCAAAATATATAAGCTAATACATTTCAAATACATTTAATTTTTTTTTTGTGCAACTTTTTATTTTTGAAAATAGAAAAATTGCGAATTTTTTAAATATATTTGCGTTTCTTTGCTCAAGAGACTGTAAATAAAAATATTATGAAATAATTAAAAGATTTTCAATCTTTGTTCGACTTCGTGATTTACATTACATTTCTCTTGAGGAAATTTTAGTATTTTCTACACTCATTTCACAATTTAAAAATGCAACGTAAAATATACTTTAAATTCAGATTATGATACTCAGAATCTTAAGAAAATGATTTTATGCATATTTTATTATTTAAAAGAAAGCTATATTATAAGAAATCTGAAATAATATATTATAGAAAGCATATTGCTACCACTAATTGAATATTTTATTTCGTTTTATATGACAACTTTATTTATAATTTATGAAAGCTTAATTAGTAGTATGTTGACATTTTAAGCTAACAGGATAATTTAAATAGGTCTTTATTAATTAAAAATTGTATAATAATTTAATATATACTAATATGTATATACTATAGATTAAATTTTTTTATCAAATCTATTATGTCCAATGCAAAAATGTGTTTCATTAATTTTATCAATAACTCTATATTTACATTTTTTGAATGCTACAGTAAATTAAACAAGCCAACCAAACATGCTAAGAATTCATAATTTAACATGTTTCTTGAAGTGCTCATTTGAAATATTCAATCGTTTCTCATTGTCCACCATTTTTCTACAAACTTTCTTTTTTTTGTCTTTAATAACTCGATGAAAATGAAAAAAAATGAAAGGTGTATAGGAAACGAAAATAAAAATATACTTACATTTACGTTTTTTTTCTATCTTTTTGAAAACGAAAATAGCTGAAGGTGCAGTCCTTTTCATGGTAATCTGAAGATTTGTATTTTCTTATCTTTTGTTGGTATAAGTTGCGGAGATTTTTTATAATATGCTAAGAATATTTATGGAGAGAGCAACAATAATTTCTACCATATATTTACATTCAAGGGACATTAGCATCGTTTTTCAAAGGACGTTAGCATAATATAATGGTGGAAATCTCATCTTGTTTTTTCTCTCAGTAAAACAAGGTTTTTAGAGGAGAAAAACTAAATTGTGACTGTAGAAAATGAACATTTTCCTATATTACGTGGTACCTTAGAACTTTGTTAGTCTCCACGTTTTACATCGATTTAACCAAAGTTTACATTTCTCACAAATTCCTTTGATTTTCCTTGATACTAACTTGCCACAAATATTATAAAAGCTATCAGGACTGTTAACACAATCATGACATGCAGTTTCATTGAGCGAAATAAACAAAATGGAAAACCACGACCCGCAACTGGCCTACCATTCACAGAATTCCATTAAAATTTAGGATATCTTAACCTCCTCATCAGGATTAGTATTTAAGTATTTAAATAATGTGGCTGTTTAATTGATGTTAATTAGTCCATTAAAAATTGTAAGTTTATTTAAAACTATTTGAAAAATTAATAAAAAGATGAAATAAAAGTAATTAATTTTTAAATTAAAAATTAGTACAAAAAATAAAATCAAGATTAAACATTTTGCTACAATTAGGAACATTTACCAATGCGGTAAAGTTGTTGAAATAAAAATTCCCTGCACAAAAAATGGCATTTTTCCGATCTGTAATTCGTTTTAATTTTTACAATATTTAAAAAAAATTTTTTGTTAGAGTTTTAATCTACAATTTTTTTATACTTAAAAAAAAAAAAAATTTAAAGTCAATTCCTACTTAGGTCATACATTTTGCTCCCTCCTTGACTCAGACTAAAACCCAAAATGAAACAAGAATCTGACAAATAAATTTTTTTCCAGTGATCTACACGCTTCACCACTGACGGCATTTATTCTTAAATTTATATCTTGCTAAATATCTTATATAAGAGAAATTTTTTTCTCCCATATAAAACTAAAATTAATTAATTCAATTTAATTAATGAATTAATATTTGAAAAAACTGTATTAACATCAAGTGTCATCCACTACAAGTTTAAAAAAATGTATTTGAACTTGAGTTGACGAGTAAAAAGTATTTTATGAACGATTGAAAATTTGAACAAGATATATAAGTATTTATAGGCGAGAGTGTGAACTAATAGTAGGAATTTAAAAATGAAAAAGAAAGGTTTTCATTTCGAGTTGAAATTTCCCTCTCACATCTGGCGCCCTCTATTGGTAGATACATGCAACTTAAATCTAAAAAAAACTAAAATTAAATAATTAAATTTAATTAATGAATTAATATTTGAAAAAAACTTTTTTAACATCAATCCACTACAAGTTTAAAAAATGTATTTGAACTTGAGTGGATGAATAAAAAGTATTTTATTAACGATTGAAAATTTGGACGGAGAGTGTGAACTAATTGTACGAATTTAAAAAGCAACTAAACTATGAGTTCCTGTTGTTGTTGTTGTTTCTTATCCCACTTGGTTGGCCAAGCCCACAAGCCCATATGGACTCATGATTGAAGGGGAAGGAAGCAGCTTCTGTTGTGATGGAGCACCCGTAGGTAGAAGCCTGACTTTTGCTCCGTGACGCTCTTACAGTCATAGAAGACCGGGACCTACGGCTTAAAGTGGATTCCGAACCACTACAAACATCCATGGCACCGCCGGGATTCGAACCCGAAACCTGTGGCACCGAGCGCCAGAGCGCTAGACACTCGGCCATTCAGGTCCCAAATTTGCCAACGGCACGCAGTGTTCCCAGGTGGTCACCCACCCAAGTACTGACCGCGCCCAATGAGTTCCTTGTCGGCATGATGAAATTAAGTTGCAAAAATCAAGAATAGCTGATGCTGATTCAAGCGTTTAAATGTCGTACATTTGACTATTTTGCTCAAACTACTGAGTAGTAAGATTGTACGATAATTTTGGGGATATGTCAAATTGAAATTTGGTTTCGAAATAAGGAAGTCTACAGGAGTTTTCCAGGAGGTGGATAAATAATCAGTTTTAAGAAGGCAAAAAATAAGTAATGAGAAGAATAAATTTAAGATGACTTAATTTTTTAGCATCCGATTATTAATAAGATACACAACATGATTGTTACCAGGCTTTAGATTTTCAAATTTTTGATAGCGTCATATAGCAATAATAGAATATAAGCCATTATTGTGAAGATGTGATGGTCTGACAAAAATGTTAGTGCGTCTGAAGAAATTTGTATCTTCGACGGCGTCATTAGGTTCGAATTAAGACTTTAGACTGTCAGCGAGCATCTCAGCTTTATCAGCTGGTGAAAGTGCTGCTCGACCCTCGACGCCTAGAAAGGTTAGAATGTTATGGAATTGTTTTATTTAAAAAGAGCATATTCTCCAAAGGGTATTTGTCTCAGGCGTAAGTGCCTCTATGTTATATTGGCTTGATGGCCAATCGGCTAGCGCTCTGGTCTTAGGTATCACAGGTTGCATGTTCAAATCCTTGATATGGTATGAATGTTTATTAGTTGCTCGGAATCCACTTAAACTGTGTGTCCTGGTCTAGTTAGCCTAAAACGTGCAAAAAGGATCGTAGAACGACAAACCAAATCAATCTATGTTATGTCCCCGAATTGTTGCATGATGACGCTGATATCCATTCTAATTTCAATAAGAAAAGGGTGGTAGGCACGCAGATAATTTGGGGTAGTAAGACATCTTAGCTGTCGGGATGGGGACCAATCTAGTTATCATATGGAAGCGGAGATTGAAATCATCATACAGGATGTCATAATGATTTACAGAATCAAATTATGGTACCCGTAAGTTTGAGGTAATTGCCTCACGTGGGCCAGTAATTGTTTAGCTATTGGATTTATAATCTAACAGATGGGTTCAAGAATCGGTGTAGGTGTGGTATCTTTGTTGTCGTTTCCATGTTATGTTGGTCCTTTCAGGTTTTTTTTATCCTCCGGCGAGTGTCAAGTCATAAATCTTGTTTCGTTTTGAGGATGTCCAATATATGGTGGATCTGAACTTCATTGTGGTTTTCAAATTTAAAAGGTATAATAATTTTGTAGTAAATCTATTTAAAAATCAAATTTATAGCATTAATTACACCTTCCAGATTAATTTTGAAGATAACTGACGGAAAGAATAATGATGCCGCATTGATTTTGTATGCGAAGGAAGAAAGAGAGAAGACATGCATGTCTGCACTGTGTGAAAGCAAAATCGTAAATCCGAGAACTTAGCGAGGGGGAAATAATGGGACAGAAAACTATTCAAATCAACCCAACAAACAACAGTAGACCATCTGGAAAATATCTATGTCTTTAATTGGGCTATTTGCAGCTACCCATGTATGACAGGCATTGATAACAACGTTAAATATTCATAATCTGATTCATACATGCTGTTTGGAACCTTGATGTTTTCTTTAAATATTTCCAATATATAAGTGTATAGAATGAAGATACTTTGTGCGAGATAACGATGCTTTCTTTGATGATTTGATAGTTAATAAAGTATATCATCTTATATATATAAAGATTAAAAATAAGGCATTTCGTACTAGTAATGCGTTTTTTTCAAAAGTCAAATCTTTACCCATATAACAGTATTAATTGGTAGAAATGAAAATGAGAATACTCTAGAAATAATTATACTTCAAATATTGCAATGTTTCTGAAAAGCTTTAATAACTAGAAATAAAACACACTACAGAAAAGGCTTACATAAATTTGTGTCAATTCACTAACAATTGTAAAATACATATTATAGTTAACATACAATTCCATAAAACAATGAATATATATTGCGAGAAATCTATTACATAAAAATAATATGAATTTAAAAGCACGAACAATTCTAAAATTGCAGTTTGCAACAATCGGATGCATTTACTCTCAAATGTTTGGAATTTATATGTAAATGATTAAGATACTAATTATTAATATAATTCATAGAAATGGGAATGGCAATAGAAATTGTAAATAATTTTTCACATATCGAGAGAAACATGGTAGTCTTTCATCAAAATTGAAAAACGTTAAAAACATTAAGAGATAAATCTCATTTATTGCAGTTCCATCACATAAATAAAATAAAAAAGGTGTTATTCATAAGTGTTCATGTTTTAAAAATTATCATCTAAGAACTAGCAGCTTCATTCACATCATGCCATGCGAATTAATAAAATTCAAATTAAGTGGTAGGAGAAATTTATTTCCCAATAATTTATGGATTTGAAATTAGGTGAAGAAATACTTAAAATAATTAAAACAATTATCTATATTTATAATTCCAAAAATATACTTTTTTTTACTTAAAAATCATTATGTATAATACTTAATTCATTTCCGATTATAATTTCTTATCCATCTAAATATTAGTTAATCTTCATACATTCAGCATTATATTATTTTTAAAAAAAAATTAAAAATAATTCTTTTAAAGATCATAAACTCTTCAAACTGCTTATCATAATTCAGTAGAAACTAATTTTATTCATTTAAGTATTCCGTTATTATCTGATAACTTTTAAATAATATTGAAAAATCCTCTATTCATTCATTCACATCAAATATGACAGAAGGTCTGCTGTTAAATATCAAAATAAAATGCATGCGATAAATATCTATACCATTAAATCTGCTCTGAAAACTCAATTCAACACACATTTAGTATCATCTAATACAGCGCAAATCTTAATGAATATAATAATGGACGTGTAAATCGTACAGTAAATTTCCGCAGGCATTGAAATATGCATAACTCGATGTCTAATACATTGTTAATAAAGAATAGAAATCTTATCGCCTCATTGAATTTTCATCACACTTTGCGAACGAGAGGAAAATTATAGATTTATAAGAGCATTTAAATATTTAATATAATACTAGAATTTCTCACTTTGCTTGAAAGTCATCTTTTAACGGGTAGTAATTTAAAACGCATCATATTTATTAAAATTTCAAATAATTATTCACTACAGAACTGTGATAAATTTTTAAATATATGAATAAATTTAACAATATCAAAGTAATGATCTTGTAGGAGTTTAGACAGTATACATTGGAGTTAAGATAGCCATTTTATATTCTTTTTATTCGTGAGTAATTAATGACAACTCAATCATAATTTTAGAATCGTCTTTACAACTTCTTAAATTTTATCTTACTTGAAAAATATATATACATCAGTTTCTTTTTAAAACCAACTACATGTATCTGAAATGAAAAAGCATTTAATACAGTATTATAAATAAAATTATTCAAATATAAAATATTTTTATTGTAATGTATTAATTAACAACTTTAATTGATATAATTAATAAATTTTACTATATATAAAATATAAAAATTGTTTTCAGTTAATCTTATCAAAAATTAACAACAATAGAAGCCATATCCGTTCTGTTTAGTTATTAATTTTAAACTATAGTTATTTAGCAATTATAGTTTCTCAATCAATGTTTTTTTTATATATATGTTTAAAAACCAAATTTCCAAATCCTTTCGCTCTAAAGCGTTAAGTAAGCGAACCAATAGGAAAGGTTTGCCCGTAAATGTAAAAATATTTATAGCGTTGAGCACTCCCAACTTATATCTCTCAACCATCAAATGTGCTACTATCTTTGGTGTTCTTGGTTCCGAATCACACTCGAAACGAATTGGTATCATTAGTTCGGAATGACCCAGGTGATTTAAAATGCTTACTGGTGAAATTGAGTGCCAAAATGCGCCGTCTTATACAGCCTTAAAGAAGATTTAGTATTTTTGAGGAGTCCTTTCTTAATAATGTGTTGGCCGTGTATTAAAGAAAATCTTCAGCGAGAAAGAGAATTGAGGGTAAAAAATCAACGGGATAATCGACTTTTGAGAAAAGTATCACGTTATTAGGGCACTGCAGTTATAATAATAAAAATTAGATTGAATCCTTTCTTTTTATCTCATCAGAAATATTCAAATTAGTTATCAAACAATTATTTATTTCAAACACTATAAAAACAAATAAAACCGAAACAATGTCACTAATAATGCAGTTATTGCAATTACCATCGATTGTATCTGTCTTGCAATCTTTTATTCGTATATAAAATGTATGTAAAATATATATTCGATATGGAAAGTCAATGGAAGACAAAGAATATCAAACACAAATTGATTTTTATAAATATTGAAAATGTTTAAATTAAATAATACAATTTTAACTTTTTTTAAGATCTTTTCCAGCTTATAAATTTTATTTGGTGTATATATTTTTATTATATATTATAATGTATCTTTGTATTCAATATAGCATGGCAGTCCGTAAGAACTGGATTTATTAAAATATAAACATAATTAATTCAGATAAGTTAAATATGAATCATCACAGTTATATAACAATATGCAATGAAAGAATACAGATTTATCAATCACATTTTTGTAAAATCTTTACTGCTATTATATTTCGTATTAAAAGACTTGAAAGCACTTATTTAATGAATGAAATTATCTTAATTTGATTTCATTTAGAATCTCTACAAATAACTGTTAAACAATTGATCTCAAAACTTTAGTTGTACAATTTGAGATCTAAAGAAACAATTTTAATCTGTTATAATTAAATAATTTAAAAACTATACTAAAGATTTCAACATTGAAATAATCTGCCACGTCTTTCACTAAAGTTTACAATCCATTCGAGTTCCAGAAACTCAGCGCTGAACAGAGAACGTTCGCTATCGCTTTCGATCCAATGCTTATCGAAACATCTTAAATTCAAAGATATTCTTAATTAATTGATGAGGGTAGAATTTCGAAATTCTCATCAAACTTCCTTAAAGTTCTCGACTAAGAATCGAATAATGGGTGTCAAGTTGATATAAAGGAATGTAATGAATAGAAATTAGAACGCATTAGTTTGTTCATTTTCGAAGTAAGATTTGATTGCACATTTTAACAAGAAATTTCCACTTATCTTATTAAAGCAGGCATCGAATGTAATATGTTATACTGTTTTATTACTAAAGTGGTTAAATTATACTTAAAAATTGAAGAATTGCATTTATTTAGATTATTATACAAATACAAAATTCATTGTCGCTACAATATGATAGAAATATTGAATTAATTCTATAAAGATCAAGAGTCAGTTATGATCGACAACAAGTTAAATGAGTTTTTTTTCTTAAAAATTTTTTTGACTTTTTTATAATAATTAAATTTATTATTCAAATGTAATTTATAAATTTTTTTAAAATATATTATTATATTATTTTTTTAAATTATTTAAAAATTTATTTAAATTTTATTTCGAAAATTTTAAAGTGAAATTAATAATTTTGAGGTTTTATTTGTATCATTTTCTGCTAAATTGAAACCAAGCTTCAATATTTAAATACCATAAGGGACAGAATTTTAAAAAAAATTTCATAGATATTCATATATTTTCCAAATAAATATTTACAAAAACTGAATTTTTTTTTCTATTTTCTCCTTTATATGTAAAATAATTGAAAAATTAAAAGACTAAAACCACAGACTTTAATTCAAAATAAACCCATTTTTTTTCAAAAATTGAAATGATAAAGAACTACAGAAAAAAAAATGAATAAAATCATTTCGCTCACATGGTAACACAAAGAACCCATTGAAGCTGTGAACGAATATAACGAAATTACCGACACAAAATTACTTCTTTCTGAAATCCGCATAAATGGCAATAAAAACTATTATAAGATGTGATGGATATAGAATCGCGTCAAAAAACCCTTAGAGTGTCAAAGGTAATTATCAGCTGTTTCTCGGAAACAAAAATTGGTTATAGCTGATGATTACATTCAATATGAGTTCAACTAATGACATCTCTAAGAAAGAAATT
Organism: Caerostris darwini; assembly: GCA_021605075.1. NCBI lineage: Eukaryota > Metazoa > Arthropoda > Arachnida > Araneae > Araneidae > Caerostris > Caerostris darwini. Next base: position 34,047 of record BPLQ01012632.1, on the reverse strand, counting down.
ATATTTAGTCAAAGCAGAAGCGATATTTTTTTACTAAAAAGAAGGCTGGTCTTTTAGGACAATAAAATAATACAGTTCTATCAATCACTTTTTAGTAAAAACTTTATCACTATTAGATTTTATATTAAAATATATGAAAGCTCTTATTTAATGAACTAAGTTCTCTAATTGGATTTCATTCGGAATCTCTTCAAAGAACTATTAAACAATTGATCTCAAAACTTTGGTTGTACAATTTTAGATCTAAAGAGGCGCTTTTAATTTGTTATAATTAAATAAGGTAGACTCTTTACCAAAGATTTAAATATTGAAATAATCTGCTACGTCTTTCGCTAAAGTTGACAGTCCATTCGAATTCCAGAAACTCGGTGTTGAACAGAGAATGTTCGTTATCGTTTTCGATCCACTGCTTATCAAAACGCCTTAGATTCAAATAGGCTGTTAATTAATTGATGAGGGTAGAATTTCGAAATTCTCATCAAACTTCCTTAAAGTACTCGACTAAGAATCGAATACTGGGTGTCAAGTTGCTACAAAGGAGTGTAATGAATAGAAATTAGAACGCAGTAGTTTGTTAATTTTCGAAGATTTGGTTTCGAACCATTATTTTAAACAAGAAATTTGCCACTTATCTCATTAAAACAAACTGCGAATGCAATATTGTCTGTTGTTTTATTGCTAAAGTGATTATATTTGAAAATTAAATAATTGCAATTATTTAGATTATTTCACAAATACAAAATTCCTTTTAAGCCAAAATATAATAGAAATATTGAGTTAATTCCATAAAGGTATAGTTGTTCCATTGGACAACTTGGTAATTTTTTCCTTAAAATGTTTTATTAATTTTTTATAACACATTTATTATTCAAAAGTAATTTCTAAATTTTATTTTTATAAATACATTTTATGATTTGAAATTACAATCTTTTATACTAATAAAATTGGGGTTTTTTTTTCAAAAATTTTAAAATGAAATTATTAATTTGAGGTTTTAGTATTATTTTCTGGTAAACTGGAACCAAGCGTCAATATTTAAATAACATTACAGCCAGAATTTAAAAAAAAAAATCTTTACAGATATTCATTTATCTGAATATATTTATCTATTTTACACAAACTGAAATATGTTTTTTTCTCCCTTATATATCTAAATATTAAAATAATTAGCCAACGGCCGTACCATGCTGAATATACCGGTTCTCGTTAGATCACCGAAGTTAAGCATCATTGGGCGCGGTCAGTACTTGGGTGGGTGACCACCTGGGAACACTGCGTGCCGTTGGCAAATTTGGGACCTGAATGGCCGAGTGTCTAGCGCTCTGCCGCTCGGTGCCACAGGTTTCGGGTTCGAATCCCGGCGGTGCCATGGATGTTTGTAGTGGTTCGGAATCCACTTTAAGCCGTAGGTCCCGGTCTTCTATGACTGTAAGAGCGTCACGGAGCAAAAGTCAGGCTTCTACCTACGGGTGCTCCATCACAACAGAAGCTGCTTCCCTCCCCTTCAATCATGAGTCCATATGGGCTCGTCGGCTTGGAAAGCCAAGTGGGATAAGAAACAACAACAACAACAATATTAAAATAATTGAAAATTTAAAGGGCGAAACCCATAGATTTTCAAAATAATCTCATTTTTACAAAAATTGTAATTCATTGAAAGAACCACAAAAAAGGGGGATGAAATTTAGTCCTTATACGGCAACATAAAGAATCAAATGAAGATGTGAACTAGTGCCACCGCGTTACAAACACAAAATTACTTCTTTATGAAATCCCCATAAACGACAGTAAAAACTAAGTAATAAGACGTGGTGGATTTAGAATACCATCAAATAGATTTATAGGGAATTTCTAAAATATTGTCTGCAATTGCACAGACACAATAATGGGTAGTGGCTAGTAATTACATTACATTTTTTTCAATTAATGACATGATTGGAAAAAAAAAAGTGATATTAAGTCAATACCGAAGCGATATCTATTTTACAGAAAAGAAGGCTAGTCTTTCAGGACAGCAATTGGCCACATGTTCTCTTATTGGAATAAAAGGTGATAGGTGCACTTAAAGAACGTACGATTTTCGCATTTGCAAGCTATATGATGCAAGCAAGCCAACGGCCGTACCATGCTGAATATACCGGTTCTCGTTAGATCACCGAAGTTAAGCATCATTGGGCGTGGTCAGTACTTGGGTGGGTGACCACCTGGGAACACTGCGTGCCGTTGGCAAATTTGGGACCTGAATGGCCGAGTGTCTAGCGCTCTGGCGCTCGGTGACACAGGTTTCGGGTTCGAATCCCGGCGGTGCCATGGATGTTTGTAGTGGTTCGGAATCCACTTTAAGCCGTAGGTCCCGGTCTCCTATGACTGTAAGAGCGTCACGGAGCAAAAGTCAGGCTTCTACCTACGGGTGCTCCATCACAACAGAAGCTGCTTCCTTCCCCTTCAATCATGAGTCCATATGGGCTCGTGGGCTTGGCCAACCAAGTGGGATAAGAAACAACAAACAACAAACAACAAAACATATGATGTAACTCTTCAGAATATTTTGAAATTCTTAACAATCAATAGTGCCCATCGTGTCATTAAATTTAACTTGATCTTTTTTTAACCAAATGCGTACCGTATAGTCCTCCTAAAAATTTGTACAGTATGATGCTCTGAAATGCATGACAGATAATGGAACTCGCCGCGCTATTGTCAAAACATTTTAACTGTCAATATTTTGTATTATAGCGGGAAGTAGATGAAATTCCCTTTATGAAGTATCATTATATCCTATGTTCTGCTACCGGATTCAATTCATAAAGTTTTCTTCTTTCAATGCTTCCAAATGTGCATGCCAATCGTCAAGTACAAGCAGCAATATTACATTAATAAGTTTTTTCTTCTAATATTCAGTATATACACTGAAGTGACAAAAGTCATGGGATACCTCTTAATATCGTGTCGGCCCTCCTTTCGCCCGGCGAAGTGCAGCAACTCGACGTGGCATGGACTCAACAAGTCGATGGAAGTCTTCTTCAGGAATATTGAGCCATGCTGTCTCGATAGACGTCCATAATTGTGAAAGTGTTGATGGTGCAGGATTTTGGGCACGAACAGACCTCTCGATGATGTCCCATAAATGCTCGATGAGATTCATGTCGGGCGATCTAGGTGGCCAGATCATTCGTTGGAATTGTCCAGAATGTTCTTCAAACCAATCGCGAACAGTTGTGGCCCGGTGACATGGCGCATTGTCATCCATAAAAATCCCATCGTTGTTTGGGTACATGAAGTCCATGAATGGCTGCAAGTGATCTCCAAGTAGCTGAACATAAGCATTTCCAGTCAATGTTCGGTCCAGTCGCACCAGAGGACCAAGTCCATGCCATGAAAAAACGGCCCACACCATTACGGAGCTACCACCAGCTTGAACAGTGCCTTGCTGACAGTTTGGGTCCATGGCTTCGTGGGGTCTGCGCCACACTCGAACCCTACCGTCTGCTCTTACCAACTGAAATCGTGACTCATCGGACCAGGCCACGGTTTTCCATTCATCTAGGGACCAATCGATATGCTCACGTGCCCACGAGAGTCGCTGCAAGCGATGTCGTTCTGTCAGTAAAGGCACTCGAGTCGGTCTTCTGCTGGAATAGCCCAAGAAAGCGAAATTTCTCCGCACAGTTCTAACAGACAAGCCCCTTGTACGTCCCACATTGATTTCTGAGGTTATTTGACGCAGTGTTGCTTGTCTGTTAGAATTTACGACTCTTTGCAGACGTCGCCGGTCTCGGTCGTTAAGTGCAGGCGGTCGACCACTGCGCTGTCCATGGTGGGATGTTATGCCTGAAATTTCATACTCGGCACACTCTTGACACAGTGGATCTGGGAATGTTGAATTCCCTAACGATTTCCGAAATGGCATGACCCATGCGTCTAGCTCCAACTAACATTCCGCGTTCAAAGTCTGTTAATTCCCGTCGTGCGGTCATCATCACGTCAAAACCTCTTCACATGAATAACTTGAACAGAAATGAAAGCTCTGCGAAAGCACTGCGCATTTATACCTGTTCTACGCTATGCTACTGCCATCTGAAAATTTGCATATTGCTATCCCATGACTTTTGTCACTTCAGTGTATATGCCAACAACTTGCAGTTTGTGTAAATGATATCGTATGACGTCGATGAAGTTCATTCATACCAGCAAAATAGTTTCGAATTTTACTTTATTAAACTAGTGGGACATATTAATTCCTCCATATCAGTGACAAATAACATGATGTTTAGTTGGCATGCATTTAGTTTTAAGAATGGCGCAAAAGTAGGTATCTTAAAAATATTGAACTTGTTTCATATTTTAGAACTTAGATAATTAAAAGGGATGTTACTTATAAAAAAAACTTTTTCATTCCTTAGGACAACAATACATTTTAAATTACATCATAGATTTAATTTAAAAACAAATTTTCATGTATTATGTGAATTGTCAAGGCATTGACAGACAAAAAGATTTGCGTTTGCAGTTTAAAAATTTTCATCTCAACAATTGAACTTCTTTTCATCTATGAGCCATAAGAGTATATCATCTAGTTTTATGACAAAGACCAAAACGTGCCCCTCACGCATTTCCGAACAACGACAATTTTTTGTTGACTAGAAAATAAAGTATCTTCTATTCAATGAAATGAATGAAATACCTTTACAAAACGATATGTTGAGCTACAGAAAAAACATGCATCATTTCTTTACAGGAATATAGTACAAATGTTAACTAAACAATATGAAAAAATTAAAACATTTAATTTAAAAAAAAAAAGCTCTTTATCTTTGAAATGCATAAAAAATGGAGCAATTTAATTTCAAAAAGTTCTTAAGTCTTGTATGAAACTAAAATACTTTAAGAATGGTTTTCACTGATAGAAGGAATTCTAAAAATATCTTGGCAGTTTCAGAAAAAAAAATTGAAAACAATTTCTTCCAAAAAAATATTCTTTACACGAAGAAATCTTTTAACTTAATATAAACAAAAAAATGAGAAATAAAACTAAAATCTCTTATAATTATGAACTCTTATCGATTGATAATAAAAGGTTAGTTGATGAATTTTTTAACTAAGTGATTATCGTGAAGGATGAATTAAAGAAATAAATGTTTTAGCTAAAAATATTATTTCGTTGACTGTTTTTCAACAAATAGAATATAATTCACATTTAGATATTAAAAAAAAATGCATTGTAATTTAAACAGATAAAGCTTTGTTTTTTAAAATTTGGAATCAAACTGATTAAAATAGCAACTAAAAGATTCCAATATGTTAGTTATACGTTACATTTTATGTTATTAAATTAATTATTAAATTTAAGTAATTAATTTTTAAAGGTATATTAAAACTAATTAAATTATAATTTTTTAATTTATTAATTATTAAATTAGTTATTACATTTTTTTGTGAAGTTATGTTACTTTTTTAGTACACTAAATGAGGAATTTTTAGTATACCAGAGATTTTTTTTAAAATAATAGTTCCTTTTTCTACCACAAAAAATTGTAAAGATCTTTCATTTGATTATTTAAAATAATAATAAACATACTTAGTACATAAAAATGGAAAATTTTGATTAATTTATCGTAGAATTATAAATATAAGTTTGTTTGATTAAAATTTTGACTTTAACCTTTTTTTTTTTTTATTTTAAAACTTAATGAATAATTTACCAATATTTTTGACGTGTTTAAATATTAAAAATGTAACTTAATTCTGAAATTAAGTCACTTAATTAATTAATGAAAGTTAATTAAGTTAACTTAATTAATGAAAATTGTATTATATATAGCATACTTATAATTAAATTAATAATCTAGGTCCTTCCTCCTTAATTTTTTGGTTCTTTAAAATTGTGTATGGGATGTTTAAATTAAAATAAAAAAAACTAATTTGAAAAACTAAATATTATATTATAATAACGATAATATAACTATCGATAACGTTAATTATACTACAGGTTTTAATTATGATAAATATATTATAACTTTTTGGAAAAGTTTAAAAAAATTAACTTATCTTATTTGTTTCAAATCAGTAAAAACGTTATATAGTTAATAATATTTTACTGTATAACTTTAAGTTTATATAACATTAAGTTACGTATATTAATATGCTATATGAAATAATAACCATATTTAAAAATATATATAAATCATACTTAAAACATTTTAGTTCTAAAAACATAATGTATATTTCTACATAATGTTAATTTTTTTTAATAGCGCAATTTATTTCTAAAATGTGATCTTTCAGGAAAACAAGAACATAACACATACACATCGGTTATTTATGTGTGTACTAGTTCGTGCGAAATAATGTTGATGAATATTGTAACTTTCCCAGAAATGTAGTAACATTTCTGTTTTATGATTCTGGATAAGTACAAGAGATTCAGAAATAAAGTTACCCATGCTTAATGGAATAAATGTGGTTGTTTCTGGATTCTAAAAGGACGTGTTTATGGGCACCATGAAATACGATACCCGCACTCATTCCTACAGAATGGTGAAATTAAGAGGAAATGTTATTTGACTGGACAGTAAGAACTGTTCTTTATGTATATCTGCTTAAGTCACAACAAATGGTCTCGGGTAGTTAATTTTAATTTTCGAATTTCCTTTAAAAGGATGCTGTTGTTATTTGTCAATGTATAATACTTTTTGATTTAAGCAAGTAAATAAATAAATGTATCATTATTAATAATAAATTAATTAAGAAACTACAGAATTAAAATTAAACTTTAAGAATTGAAAGAAGGAAATACTCTTAAATATTCAGTATCCTAAAAATTGCTACTGTTAAAAGACTATATAATTCAAACGCAATCAGTTAAAGAAATGAGGATCCATTTTTCAAGATCGGTATTAAATAATATTCAACTTCACATATAGCAGGATTCTTTCGAGCTCTTAATAAAATTAGATTGTTTCGAAGTAAAATTTGGCGAAACAGTCTTCTGAAATAATTCCGTTTAGAACACACACACACATACATACATATATATAATTCAAAAGTTTGGCTGTCTTACATGGATCAATAATCTCATGGTTATGTAACAAGTAAGTCGATTTTTACCATAAGAACCAGTTTCACAGCTGGATGTTCATAAGTCAGTTCTATTTCTTACCTGTTCTGAGCGGAAATAAATCTGTTCCTACTGTTGTTGGAATGCGTAACTAAACTTTAGCGGGAAGAGAAAATAGAGATTACAATGTCTTTTTCAGAAATATATCTTCTGGTTGTTACAACTTAATTTTTCATTTGTTGATTTCTTGGTGGATTTTACACTCAGTAACTTTATTAATTTTTTTTTCCTTTTCCTTTTCTGATCTTCTCTTGCAGTGTTTATAATTTGTCTTTGTTGTATACGTATATATACACTGAAGTGACAAAAGTCATGGGATAGCAATATGCAAATATTCAGATGGCAGTAGCATCGCGTAGAACAGGTATAAATGCGCAGTGCTTTCGCAGAGCTTTCATTTCTGTTCAAGTTATTCATGTGAAGAGGTTTTGACGTGATGATGACCGCACGACGGGAATTAACAGACTTTGAACGCGGAATGTTAGTTGGAGCTAGACGCATGGATCATGCCATTTCGGAAATCGCTAGGGAATTCAACATTCCCAGATCCACTGTGTCAAGAGTGTGCCGAGAGTATGAAATTTCAGGCATAACATCCCACCCTGGACGGCGCAGTGGACGACCGCCTGCACTTAACGACCGAGACCGGCGACGTCTGCAAAGAGTCGTAAATTCTAACAGACAAGCAACACTGCGTCAAACAACCGCAGAAATCAATGTGGGACGTACAAGGGACTAATCTGTTAGAACTGTGCGGAGAAATTTGGCTTTCTTGGGCTATACCAGCAGAAGACCGACTCGAGTGCCTTTACTGACAAAAACGACATCGCTTGCAGCGACTCTCGTGGGCACGTGAGCATATCGGTTGGTCCCTAGATGAATGGAAAACCGTGGCCTGGTCCGATGAGTCACGATTTCAGTTGGTAAGAGCTGATGGTAGGGTTCGAGTGTGGCGCAGACCCCACGAAGCCATGGACCCAAACTGTCAGCAAGGCACTGTTCAAGCTGGTGGTAGCTCCGTAATGGTGTGGGTTGTTTTTTCATGGCATGGACTTGGTCCTCTGGTGCGACTGGACCGAACATTGACTGGAAATGCTTATGTTCAGCTACTTGGAGATCACTTGCAGCCATTCATGGACTTCATGTACCCAGACAACGATGGGATTTTTATGGATGACAATGCGCCATGTCACCGGGCCACAACTGTTCGCGATTGGCTTGAAGAACATTCTGGACAATTCCAACGAATGAGCTGGCCATCTAGATTGCCCGACATGAATACCATCGAGCATTTATGGGACATCATCGAGAGGTCTGTTCGTGCCCAAAATCCTGCACCATCAACGCTTTCACAATTATGGACGTCTATCGAGACAGCATGGCTCAATATTCCTGCAGAAGACTTCCAACGACTTGTTGAGTCCATGCCACGTCGAGTTGCTGCACTTCGCCGGGCGAAAGGAGGGCCGACACGATATTAAGAGGTATCCCATGACTTTTGTCACTTCAGTGTATATTTATATATACATATTTCTTTATTTATGTTTCATAATGTGAGTTTCGTTGGAGATGAAGGCCTTGAGATCTTATGTTAATTTTTGCATTTTTCCTAATATTTGTTTACTTTAATTATAGCGATATTGTCCAAGAAATACAGGAACTCTTTTTTAAATTAATCATTTTTTATAGTTCTGTTTAACAGAAACATTTTTTAATAATGAACACCATTTCGACTCTCATTTTGTTTTTGGATTTTGATCTTCAATCTCTAAAGCTTTTTTGTTATATAGGTTATTGTTAAACCTCGAAACAATTAAGGGCACATTACCTAGGTAATCTGCAGATTACCTGATTTTCTGCGTTAACGTGTTTAATCAAGAATTTTCAGCATCTTATCTAGGTAATGTGCACATTAACGGCTTCCATATCATTCAAGTTCAAAAGTTAATTTCTTTCATTTCCAACACTTTTATTTTGTCGTCACTGGGTGTTATTATCTGAATTCAGTTTTGACAAAAAGAGATTTTTAACGAACGAAGATTGCCCCGCTGATGAAATATAGTTATCTCAAATAGCAATAAAACAATCCCTTGGTAATGGGCGGCGTTTCAGAAAATGTGTTTGCATGTATACTATGCAAGCACTATGCCATGCAAGTACTATGCTAAACTAAGCAAAAATGGTGCTACTGAACTTGGGCTGATTGAATTCTTTTGGTGTGAGCAGTTCTAAAGGCGGTTATACATTTTTAAAATTACTTCATTCGGTAAAGGTTATTCATGAATTCATTTAATTTTGTCACATTACTATTATTCAGCATTTGCACAATGTTATCCGTTTTAATTCACCTAAAACATGGATACAAAAGTGGCACTTAACTGAATTGTAAGAATCATCTTTCGGTATTTAATTAAGAATATCAATGAAATAACAAAAAATGGTATGAATCTTTTATCTTTTAAAAATAATTTTTTTTAGTTTAACAAATGGGAATAATAATAATTTTGGAATAACAAACAGAGGCCGTTAGAATTTGGGCCAAATTTTTTTTCCCCTCTATGTCCGTCAAGCAACCGGTTGCAATTATAGGTGAATTACAAACAATACAAGAAACTCAGGTTGCAATATTTGGCGACTTATAACTCAGTTGGCGACACGAATGTCAACAAATTGCAATTCCGCCTTTTTTGAGATTTAGTTGAAAAAATAATTAAATCGTTTATGAATACATAAAATCTATATCTAACATATTTTCACTTTTGCTACCTTTATATATTGTATCAATTTAGTGTCAGTTTTCTGAAACCTTTTCAGTGTTGTGTTACATATCTCAGTTTTCTTCTTTCAGGAACATAATAAAAAACACTTGCTGCCTTGTTTTATAGCCTCCAAGAACGAACATCATCCAAAAGCACTCTTGCTTTTACATAATTCACTCTTACTCAACCTTACTTTCACTTTTTCTTCTTACCACGTCTTGATATTACTTATCGCTTTCAATCAAAGATCCATACGATTTGCTGGAACTTATGTTTTTATGGATGGTAGGAATCCATACCAAATAAACATCTTCCAATAGCATGAAACATAATCCAAAATCAACAAACAAATTATTTATACCACGCACAGCATTTCGTAAGCTAGAAATTGTTATTTTGTTTCTTCAAAATGTTTCCAGTATGAATATATATATATAATGCATTTGTAACTGAAATTTTCAAATTTGCATCAAAATTTTGTATTCAATTTCTTTTTCAATATTTTTTACGTTTCAGTTTTCAGTAAATACAGAAATTTTAAATTCTATACAAATCATAAAAAATATTAAAAAATCTTATATAAAAGGCAAAATAATTTGTATTTTAGATACAAATAGCAAAATTTGTTATAATAATCTTAATTATTTCATTCTATATATTCATGAAGGAAGGTGTTCAAAAAATCATTAATTTATCAATCACTTTCTTTCTTGAGGTTTTTTAAAAGCATTTTGAAATAATAATAACAATAAATTTGACAAATACTTTAACGTTGCAAAATTATATCTAATAAGTCTTTAACAATTTTTGGCTTATTATACTAGATTCTGATTAAAAATTTTGAAATTCATTCAATCGGCATTCAAATTAATTGCTTTTTCAGAAATAATTAGGTTTCAAAATTACTTCAACTGAAATCAGCATTCCAAATTAAACCAGCTTGTATTATTTGACTACCATGACTAATTGTCCCATTAGAAACATTAAATACAGAACTTGTACCAATTTTCTTTAAAATAAAACAGTTAAATTTTTTTTTAAAATTCAAGTTTTTAATGAGAATTGAATATTTAAATGTAGGGCACATTTACTGGCAGTCTCTCCTAAAACAACCAGTTTTCTTTCGAGTTATTACACTTTCTGAATAAGCGTGCTTAATCATTGACGAACTCAAATATTTGCCCGAGAAAACACGAGAAGAAACACTTCCAAAACAAACACCCACCTCCCTGATAAATTACTCAGGAATGGAGTTCTTAAAAGTCGAATGTGTATTTTTAGAACTAAAGACGAGTATGACGACGGCGTTCGACCCATTTAAGAAAGTGCTTAATGAAACTCTGGAGATTAAAGATTTAGAGAGAAAATAAAATTGTCTGTTTGGAATCACAAAATAATTTTTTGAATTAAACTTTGAATAGTTTTATTTAGTTATTAGTTATATATTAGTTATATTAGTTATTAGTTATATATTAGTTATTAGTTATATATTAGTTATATTAGTTATTAGTTATATTTTATTAGTTATTAATAGTTTAGTTTTATTTAGTCAGTTATAAATTTTATAGATTTAGTTCTGTTTTTTTAACATCATTCTTCTTTAAAAATTGAGACGTATAATGCGAATTATATTATTAAATTAATAATATTTAGTGTAATAATTAAATTTATTAAATCCAGCAGAACTAATTATCAGAATGTTTGGATTTCGACGACATGTTGGCAAAACAGATTGTGGAATTAAAAATGTCCTGGAAAAGTTATTATAAAGCTTCAAATGCTATATGGGATCAGATTCTTAAATGCATTAAATATGTCAACAAATAAATTAAAAGGTTTATTAAAATGAAAATATTTCAAATTTTGAATGCCTTAACGGTATGGACACATGGGAAGGTACAATATGTAAGACGAGGAATAAAGTGAAAACATTATACTTAATATAGCTTCACAGTTGAAATTTTTCCTTCAGGGCCAGATCTTCAGCAACAAATAAATCCAAATCATATGACACAACTTGATTTTCACAAGAATTTTCATGATTGAGTACCATACAACTTGTTCTTCGTCATGACCAGCACTTAGAAAATGGTTAAAACTATATCGAACTGCAGCAAAATATCTGTGTAAAGTAAAATAAGTTTTTAGATCAACTATTTTATCAACTACTAGAAGATGAAATATATATAGAAAAACTGAAATATGAATCTCCAGCTGTAAATGAATGATTCCGAAACCATTCTTTCAAGATCAAAGTACACAAGTCACATATTGCCTTTCGAGGTCAAGTACAGCTGACTGTTCATGGAATTTTTGGTTAGTGAGATTGAAGGAAGCCGGCGGCTCCATTTCTCCTTTCATACGCGGCGACGATCTACGAAGAAGTGTTTGGTTTGGAGATTGTGGACATTGAGCGACCTGCGGTTATTAATAACACCTCCAATATTTGCCGACAACTTATCACCGGCCCAACAGGACTTTTCTTTCGGGTTTGGAGACCTCAATTGAAACCAGTGTGTTATTTTGGGTCGCTGAAAGAAGTGCGGATTCATTGTTTTATTTCTTTTTTTACTTATCAGTTTTACTTCGTGGAGGAGCTCATCCTTTCTTTTTCTTGAAATTGTTAATTGATTAATGAGTTTTACTTAGTAAAATAAGTTTTTGTAAGTTAAATATGTGTCTGGTATGATTGAAAATAACTGTTATTAATTAACTATCACTCCATAAATGGGAATTTTAAACGAGCACATAAAAAATAAGCTTAATTTCGATAAATGAAAATTGATAATCTCTTAAAATAGAATTAAAAACAGGACATTTTGTAAAAAAAATATACAATTGTTATTTTATTAAATATATCCAGTTTATTACGTTATAAACTACTTGTTTGGCATATTTTTAGGCAATATTAATTTAGTGAAGGCAAATTTAAAGGATGCAAGATTTGTTCAACGGAAAGTTTTTCCGTACATCGCATGAACTGATCCAATAGAGCCTGAATGGTCGAGTATCTGGCGATTTGGCCCTCGGTGCCTTAGGTTTTGGATTCGAGTCTCGGCCGTGCCATGACTGTTAGTAGTAGTTTTCGAATCCACTTTAAGTCGTAGGTCCCTGTCACATATAACTGCACAGCGTCACGGAGACATGTCAGACTTCTACCTAGGGCAGCTTCATCACAACAGAAAATGACACCTTTCCCTTTAACCATGATTCAATATCAGTTCGCCTGCTTGGTCTAGATGTCTAACAAGTGAGATAAGCAACAACAACAAGTAATTCAATGCGATTTATTTCATTTGATTTCTGTTAATGACGAAATTACGGGATAGGTAGGTAGATATTTCTTTATGCTACAAGAGTCAGATTGTATCAGACAATAAATATTATTTTAAGTTTAATGATAAATGCGATTTAAATAAAATTTAGAATAAAATCAGTAAAAATTATGCATATTAAAAAATAAATTTGATTTATAAACGTAGTATTATATAGGTAACAAGATTAAAAATTTCCAGTTGAAATCCCATTCGATTGAAATCAAACTAAATCGACAGAATTAAGCCTTTTTCATTATGTTCATTAACATCATTAGAGAAACTACGAGCTGACGTGGATATTTTTCTCATACAGACTCATGCAATACCGTATAGTTCGTGATCTGTTGTCAAGAGAGAGTGAGAGACGTTCAGAAAAGGAATGGAAGCAAATATCATTGAAGCATCCTAGGTCAAGATACAAGTAAATTAGTAAAAGAAATATGGTTACGGGTGAGAGATTATAGAAAAGAAATGATTAAAATATTTGGTGGTTGATGTAAATTTTGTTCATTATTTAACCAATAAATTTGTAATAGGGAGTAACACACCAAGAGAAGATATTATATATTACATTCACAATTGAGAAGAACAGAAATGCCTTCCAGAGAAACCTTTCTGATCAAATAGGGTTTACATTTGCTTTAGTATATATGGAAAATCAGAAAGATATATACACAACAAACCACAAACTGTAAAATCTATACTAAACAATCATTTTATATTTAAGCAACAAAAAACAAGATGAATCTTTAAATATATTAATGCAAAACAGCCAACATTTATTTTTCTTTCATGTGAAAGTTAAGTAGCTTAGTCATATCTGATGAATGACATAAAAAATACTTAAAATGAAATTACTGGATTTCCTTAAAAATATTATTTAAATTAAAATTCCAACTATTAACTTTCCCTTTTTGAAATAGTTTCTATTAATTAAGATTGTTTCTTCAGTGACAGTTAAGATTCTTTTAAGACTTATTTTTTTAATAAAAATTTTTTTCTGAGAAAATGTATATTTAAATGCAAAAAATATGAAGTAAATTATATTTAAATCGTAAAGATACAATGGAAAAGAAAAATTAAAACACTGCGTCAAAAATTCACTGGGAGAAACATTTCCTTAAAAGTTCATTTATAAATTTTAATTATAAAAGGAGATGACTGTAATTAATTTTTGGAAATAAGAAAAAATAAATAAACATCATTCAAAAGTTTCCAATTTTTAATTAACACTCAAAATATTATATTTAGTTTTCGTAAATTAGTTTAGGAAATTGTGATGCAAATTAAATTATTATAATTATGCTGGGTCTCCCCAAAAGTTTGGCCTAAATCCAAACAATGACACAATGTGAAGGAGTAAATAAGAAGCTTGGAAACACAGAAACCTCTTGGGTGTTGAATAGGCAGCGGGCAGAATGAGAAAGTATGGCCAACTCAATTAGTTCTCTCTTTTATGCCTCAGGAGAACTGCCAGTAGAAAACACACGGATTGTTCGAAAACTCCAGGAAACTATCGACAACAAGCTTCGAAGAATGTCTGAAGGAGACATTGTCCAAGGATTTTCTTAATGCATCTTTCCTCTCCATTTCAAATCAAAGAAAACATAAACAAACATGAACCAATTCCATTAGAATCCCTGAAAGACATTCAGGGATCGTAATGCAAATGTCCTTAAATTTAAAAATATATAATACATAATTCAAATATCTAAAACCCTCCAAAAAGGCATATATACAGAATTAAATTATACATTCTCAAGTAAAATGACTTCTCTATTTTTCTAGTATAACATACATGCAGAAATATTTTAAATTTCTACCAGATAATGTAGTTCTTATTTTAAATGTATTTAGATTTACATGTAATACAAAAGATCACGTAACGGCATGCATAAATCAAAATTCATTAACATTTATTATAAGACCTTGCTTTAAAGTTCTATTTTCAAAAAAAAAAAAAAAAATTTCTTTTAAATTAAATTTTTCCAAATTTTTACCAATATTATTTCAATTTATGTAATTCTTTAATTTAAAATTATGTTTAAATGTTATGTAGGGAAATTACGAAATTAAATTTAATTATTTAAAAAAAAAAAAAACTTTATATTGTAGATTTTACAAAATATTTCTCTAATTCTGCCATAATAACTTAAAAGAAAGCATTTTATCACTTTAACAGATGTATCTCGTGATTCATATTTCAAGTAAAATAAAATAGTGCATTACATTAACAAATTACATTATTTGCTTTTTAAAATATAATTTCCGTACAAAATTTTATTAAGACTTCCATTTTGCTTAAAATCAAGATGTAATCGCGCTTCCTCCTATGCACTGCAAGAGCGTCCCCTGTGGCTTTCAGGAGAAATGGTCAGTAGGCCTCGAACCCCTCACAAGAGAGTACAGAGCAACAGATCAACTATTGCTACTGCTGAGAAGCGTTTAGTACACTGCAATCACGTGCTTCTGTTGAGAAACGTTCAGTTTACCGAAACTAAATGTTTTTCTGTTCAGAAACGTTCGGTTTACCGAAACTAAATGTTTTTCTGTTGAGAAACGGTCAGTTTACCGAAACTAAATGTTTTTCTGTTGAGAAACGTTCAGTTTACCGAAACTAAATGTTTTTCTGTTGAGAAACGTTCAGTTTACCGAAACTAAATGTTTTTCTGTTGAGAAACGTTCAGTTTACCGAAACTAAATGTTTTTCTGTTGAGAAACGTTCAGTTTACCGAAACTAAATGTTTTTCTGTTGAGAAACGTTTCTGTTTTTCTGCTGAAAAACGTTGTTCCTCTCACATCCCGAGAGGAAATATATTTAACACAAATTGTGTATAAGTTGGCTTACAGGTTCTCACTCGCAGAAGAGGTATATCGCGCCTCCCACGCGTATCTGAGTATCTTTGTTTTCGCTTTATTAGTGGAATCCCTCCACGTTTTGTAAATATATGCATTTAACTGTGTTAAATATTGTCTGTAGTTAATTGTATATGTGTAGTGATCGTACTTGTGTAAATAAAGATGTGTGTTCTCAAACCTGCTTCAAAATAACAACCCAATCATACCCAGTTTCAATCCAGCTTCACAATGCCACCAGCTTCAACACTACAAAAATTATTATAAATTAGATGATATACATCTTTTTTTTAACTGAATCTGAATGTATTTTTCATAATAAATTACAATTGAACGATCTGTAAAATTACATTTCACAAAAATTTATTTAATAAAATTTTACACACATATGTAGATGCATATAATTAACTAATTAATAATTATAAATATATATTTTTGTATAATTGTTTCATAAAAAAAATGCGATATAGTAATGAATTTTTTCCCTAGTTTTCTAATCGATATTCATATAAATAACGCTGGATTAATTTTTATAAAAAAAATTAAATACATTTTACTGCAGAATATAAAGTACATTAAATTTTAATATTTCCATTCAATAAATAAGCGGAAATAACATTTAATAAAGGGATTTTTCATTGATTTTTCAGAAAAAAACCATACCTTTTAATAATGAGAACTTTCAATTGAAGAAATTGATTAGTTTCGAAGTCGAAGTTGTTACAAAACCATTCCTTTAAAATAATATGGGTATCACATTTCGAAAGAGAAAAGAGAATGTTCAATTATATTTCTTTGCTTTTAAGAAAATGACACTGGAAACACAGGAACTTCACACGAAACAAAACCGAGAAGAAAAGTAATTTTCTTCTGCCCTGCGATTATTTTCTTTTTCTACTCTGTTTATTTTTCTCTCTCTAAAGTTGTCTTCAAGATCTCTTGTTTTGTAAAAAAATATTTTCTCCCCGTTGTTCTTAGTTTTCATTTTCTGAGGTATCATTTAAGGGGATACTTCCAACAAAACCAATTGCCGAAACACGAAAAGCGTTCAAGTTTCCCGTTTGATGAGCAGTTCCCAAATTTCGACTCATTTTTCATTGCATTGTTTTGTAACTTGAAGCACAATGTTTAATTTTTTAATCCAGTGATCAATTCATACATTTTAAATATAAAAAATGTATGATTATTTTATCGCAAAGCAAGGTTTTAAAATTAACTGAAGAATTATGAGAATACAAACCAATGAAAAAATATATAATATTTTCAGTTATGATTATTTAGAGTGGTTTGAATTTATCCATAAAATAAACAAAAAAATCAAGTTCATTAAAAAAATGTAATATAAAAAAAACACAAAAATATGAGATAGGTGAAAAAAATAGAAATAAGTACATTTAAATACCAGCATATTTAATGAGGCTGAAATATATATCTATGTTTCTTATCTCACTTGGTAGACAGCAACATCTAGACCAAGTCCAAGAACCCGTGTGCTCTCATGAAAGTATGGAAGGGGAGGGGCAGCTTCTGTTGTGATGGAGCACCCGTAGGTATAAGTCTAACTAGGCTCCGTTTCGCTGAAAAAAAATTGGAGTGTCTACCAGGCGAATTTTGAGGGGCAACTACCCTGCATTTGCGTAACTTATGGCAGAAAACCCTGGAAAACGCCCACCGGGTAGTCCGACTCACGAGACAAATTACTGAACATCACAAACGTTATCGAGTCTCTTCTTTTTTTGAAACAACGAGCCGCTAGCGGATTGAACTTCAGCCCTAATGCTCACCACGCTGATGCCACGCTCACCAGTTCATTGACATTGCGCCACGAGTCGGACATACTTTTAATACGTAGTATATATATATATATATATACATACGAAATCTTCTGTATCCATCTGTATGTATATATATACAGATGGCTTCGTAACGATTTTGAGAAAACGTATTTATAATTTTTTTTTTTAAATTTTCTCATATATTCAATCAGATAGTTCTGTTGATCTCTTATATTACATCTTGATTTCCAAGATAATAGAGATTCTCTTAAAAATATCAAGGCTGATTTTGTTCCACTCTTCCACCAAAATCTTTGCGAGTCCAACCAATGACTTGGGATGCTGCTTATTAAAAGCTTATTTTAAAAGTCTAAATGCACTAAAGTCCATTGGAAACACGTCGGGGGACTTGGGTGCGATGCGTTTAAAAGCAAAAGCTTCAATTCTTATTTCATTTTTCAAAATATGGGCAGTACATTTAAAGTTATGACTAATAACCATATCCTAATATAATTGAACATAATGATTAATGTTTGTATAAATTGTTGGGATTGTTTGAAAATAACTGTTAAAACATATTTGTAATTCTAGTTAATTTTGAAATTTTTTTTTTACGTTCCTTATATTAAATTTAACATCATTAAAAAAATTCCAGTAATAGTCATGAAATCTTTAACAAAACATACTTTTTCTTCTCTGAACCAAACGTTTTGGTCCTTTAATCCTCTCTTTTCGGTAGAAAATCGATTTTTTTACTGCTTTCAGATAAATACGTCCAAGCCTCATCAATTGTAACTAAAAGTGTCCATTTTTCATCTGCTAAACAATTTCAAACAACAATTTTCATATTGTTTACGTTTAAAGACAGCAGAAACAATGAACATAGTTTTTTATTTGTATAAGCTTCAAAAAAGGTAGTGTAATAATGTTGAAGGTTTCTTCTACAGACATGTTTAAAGATTTTGAGATAGTTCTTTGAATAATTGAAATTTTTTTAAACATGAGAAACAATTTTAGTTACAATATGTATAAAGAAAGGTGTAGATGTATAAAGAAATAACGTCAAAATATTTAATTAAAAATATTTCATGAAAATAATAAATATAAACACTATTAAAGACAATGGAATAAATAATGGTGATGCTCAAATTTTAATTTTTTTTTCTGAATATTAAAAAAAAATTTTTTTATTAAACTAAAGAATTATTTTGCCCAAGCAATTCACATGAAAAGAATAAAACATAAAATTAATCAACAAGTGAAAAAGATTTTATTAACTTAAAAAAAAGAGCATAATTTATAAAAGTAATTTAATTTAATGTGTTACTATTTGTTTCCTATTTGATAAACTTTAAACACATTTTTATTTAACATTACTATTTAACAAGCAAGTTATATATAAATTATGTTAATACGCAAAGCTATTTAATTAAAATAAGCATTTTATTATGTCCGAAAGTAAAAGACATGGAAAATAATATTTTTATTTCAAAATTTAGAAATAATTAATTCGAATATGTTCCACCAATAGTATAAAAAATGTTCCAACGACCGGAATACTCTAGAGACTTTTCTGAGTTAGACTTGTATACTGTTTCAGCTGGCAAGTCCAAAATAAGTCCAAAATCGTAATTGTTTATAGATATCGAATCGTTATGATATGTTTATTTAAATTGGTTAAAAACCCATTTTGTGTAATTCAATTATTTTCTAGACTTTTTACTTTTTGTTTCTTATTTTATAAGCAAATATATTAAAAATATGATTTTCGTATCTTTTTTATTTAATATTCGTATAAGAGTATTTCTCTTAAAGGGGAAAAATATATCTTTCGATTTTTTGCTTATTTTCCAATGAAATTTTAAAACAAAGAATAATTTTAGTAACACAAACGACAGACCTATTCCGGATTGATGACATTCAGGGTTTTTTTTTATTCATTTGAAATTTAATTTATGAATAAAATCAAAACCGCTCCAAAAAATTCTGAATTTCTCTTACCATCTTCCTGCAGTTTCAAAAATATATTTTCGTGATACTAAAATATGAAAAATGAATTCATAAGTTTGCAAATTGCGCCATGTTGCAGATTTTGCTTTTTAATAAACAGATAAGGCTCTTCACTGAATCTGTATTTTTAGTTCCCGCAAGTTTTGCTTCTGTCAATTTTTTTTCCTTGCTTCCCTCTAAGCTTATAAGCTACCCTTACAAAGTATAGTGGAAGGAAAATGCTATTTCTGTTTTATATACAAATCAAGAGTAAAAATGAAAAAAAAAAAAACATCAAAATGACGAATATAATGTTCTGATTTTTTATTATTATAAGTTGGAATTTTATTTTCGATTTTTATTTCGAAGTGACTCAGATGGGACATAAAACCTGACACCTCAAAAACTATGCATAAAACCCTTAAAATGATTTGGGAAGATGGGTAGGGTTTTCGATGTTATATATATACATTTGTTGCTGTCTGGTGAGGCTAAAGAAATAAAAGTAACTATAAACTTATAATAATATTTTACTTATTCAACAAATACTGCCGCAAACACAGTTGTTGTAAAATTTGAGTTATATGAAACACATAAATTATTTTTAAATTACTATTTACGTTCCTATAATTTCATATATTATGTATGTTTCATACATATTACACATTAATTGTATCAGACTTATAGACAGTTATAATAAGTTACTAAATCCAGATATTGAAATAATAATTATAATATATGTTAATTATTTATTACTATGAATTAAGATTAGTGATATTTTAAATTGTTCCGCAAATAAATGAAACTGAGATGATATGTATTACATTTAATATGGACTCGTAATTGAAAAACTGAAAGTCAATTGGTATAAATTAAAACAATTGTTTTTCATTTTTTAAATGCAAGTTTATGATAAGATTTAGTTTAATAAATTTATCGCTTTTAGTCCTTTTCATTGAATATAATATTCTTATAAAGCTATCAAAATTTCATGTCCATTTGAGATTTATTGTTAACACATATCTCGAAAAAAAAAACCTTAAAAGTTAATGTCCTGTATTTTGAGACTCAATAGAAAAATATTAATTACGTTTCCCACTGTTTTAACATTCGAACCTTTTGTTTTTAAAACTTCAGAAGCTAGAAATTATTGTCGTGGAAAAAGCACGGATAGAAATTATTTTTATCCGTGTTTTTTAAATCGTTTAGTTGTTGACTATACTATCCAAATATTTGCTGCCGAATTAACTGTTTGTTTTTTCTTCCTCTTAAATTTTTTGACAATTGTCTGCGCTATTGACTTCCTTCAATGCTTTCAGTTTGTTTAAGACGACCTATTATTTCAACAGTTGTCACCTATTAAGTGATTTCAGTGCTAAGGAACTCACTTTTAAAATTTAAAGTGAAATTTATTGAATGATGGGATTATAATGTATGTAAATGAAAGAAAGTGAATGTTCCTTATATTATAGAGATAAATATACTTTTAGGTTTCAAATAAAAAATAACGGATTCTTTATGAGTTACTACTACACCAAACCACATCACTTTGCCTAGAGCTGAGTTGCCCCTTTACAGTCTGGAAATGATGTGGTTGAGAAGTCTGATTGGGCTCTGTGACGCTCTACGGTTATGTGAGACCGGTACCTACTTCTTAAAGTGAATTCCGAACCACTACAAACATCCATGGCACTGCCGGGATTCGAACCCGAAACCTGCGGTAATAAACTTGCTGTTTATAATGTATGTAAAATTTTCTTTTTCTTACTCTCTAATTCAATTCAGATAAAAATTTATATGCATTGCTATTAAATGAAAGAAAGTGAATTTTCTTTATATTATGGAGAGAAATATACTTTTAGGTTTCAAATAAAAAATAACGGATTCTTTTTGAGTTACTACTACACCTAACTACATCACTGTGCCTAGAGCTGAGGTGCCCCTTAACAGTTTGGGAATGACGGGGATGAGAAGAAGTCTGATTGGGCTGCAGCCATATGAGACCTTGACCTACGTCTTAAAATGAATTCCGAACCACTACAAACATGCCACCGCCGGGATTCAAACTTGAAACATGTGGCTTCGAGAGCCAGAGCGCTAGCCAATCGACCACCTGGCCCACTTTATGAGTTAGGGAAGTTCAGTTCGAAATCAGAAAGGGGCAGAAAAATTTAAAACTCTCGCGATAATTCCAGAAATGGAAAAAAAAAAATTTCTAGGCCAGAAAGTTATCTCATTGGGTTCGAAGAGGAGATAAATTACCATCATTTGGGGTATTCGTTTAAAAGTGTATAGGCAAAATTTAGGTTCTTTGTAGCAGTAATATTGGATTAAATTGCATTGGCTACGTATCTGTCATTCTACTGGCGAATTATCCCAACACAAATTACCCAACATAAAAAAATGTCTTTAATGTAATTTAATTACCAGTTTCAAACAGATGACCGAGACGTTAAAGGATTTTTCAAAAATAAATTTGACTCTAAGAAAATTTGACTATAGATAAAAATCATCTTTTAATGATTATAATTTTTTTAATTGTTAAATTTAAAATACTTTCAGGTAATCAACGACCGGTCTCACTTATTAAAAATTGTGACAGTGCAATAATTAATACAAATATACCAGTTTCAAAAAGTGTTTATAATATTAGAATACTACTTCATCCTATTTCCTAATTTAAGGAGCATATCAAATTTACTTAAAAAAAGTGATAAATTCTATTTTCTTTTTATATAACTTCTTAAATTTTTAATTGAGCTATGTAATTTTGTAAGACATTCCTAAATGGTTTTACTAATTTAGTATAATAATCGTAGTTTGATTACATAAACAAATTCGACGGTGTAAACATTATGGATTTACATTTCAATTCTTGTTTTTTCAATTCCTTCTATTAGCGCATACTCTCCCTATATATATCTTGTTCAAATTTCAATCGTTCATAAAATCCTTTTTATTCATCCACTCAAGTTCAAATACATTCTTTTTGAACTTGTAGTGGAGGACACTTGATGTTAATACAGTTTTTTCAAATATTAATTTAGTAATTAAATTTAATTAATTAATTTTAGTTTTTTTAGATTTAAGTTGCATATATCTACCCATAGATGGCGCCAGATAAACTTAAAAAATGAATGAAAATTATTTATAAAGGACTTTCTGCAATAGAGTGAAATAAAAGTAGGAATTGACTTTAAAAATTTTTTTATAGTACTTGTTCATTAGCAAATGCATCTAGAAGTTTGTACGAACTTGGGCAAGTAATACGTTTCACCATTGTTTAATGGATAAATGAGATTTCTTTGGATAGCTAAGTAAGTATGCAATGCGTAGTTTCCCATACAAACGAAACTTCGAGATCTTGGTAAGTAGGTTGGAATAAAAGGCGTCTTCTGTTTCCCTTCCTAGAAAAAAGTTCTCTTAGGGTAAATCAACCGCATTGCAAAGCAGTCCTCAACACTTTCTAAGTACCGTCCATTTGTGCAAAGAAGAACTGAGTTCCTTTGAATGGATACTTCTTTCTACAATGCATGCTTTTTTTGTTTGATCAGTATTATGGAAGATGCATTATCTTGAATAGATCTGGAAATGGGACTCGCTCTTAGTTCTAAGAAATACTTTTGTATTCAGATATTTTCATAAAGTGACAAAATGTTTACAAATGATCTTATTTCTTGCGCCTCTTCGAAACGAGAATATCAAATCAATCACATTGATTTCAGAAAAAAATTAAAAAGTAACTTTAAAAAAAATGCTTTGTTTGCTTTATGACAAGATTAATTTTATCGAAATGACGACTTTACTATTCCTTTATTAGACGAGATTCCTACTTCCTGATTTGACTAGCTTCCTAGAATTTCTTTATTAAATGAGAGCTCTATTACATTAAAACAATCATCATTTCTATCATTTAAAAATAATTTAATATCCCTATAAATTTTTGGATGTTTACAGATAGCTAGGAATTATATTTGACTTTATTATGAAATAAATGAATACTTTCCATAGTGTAGAAGTGAATTAGCAAGCCTATTATGCAGACATATGAACACACACACTGTATATATATAAACATATATATATAAACGGAATATATATATTTAAAATTCTGCGACGCATCGACACAACTGTTGTTTTCCACTACTTTCTCTGAAGTTGCTGAACAGACTAGAGTTTCCGGCTGTTTCCAGATTGAACCCCTTGTGGGTGTATCACGCCGTGTGATAATTAAGGAATAAAAGGCGTGGCAGGCCACGTGCTTAACTTTAGACTCGAAATTTTAAAAATTTCTGTCCTTGGATTGAAATGCATTTGTGAATCAAATTTAAATCTTTAATTTTAATTTTTTGTTAATAATAAAGTGTATTAACCCAGAGTTTTGCATATATAATAATGCTTAAAAATAAAAATTACATTGTTCCCTTGAATCTGAAAGCGGTCACCTTCTTGAAACTGTTATAGGTCTAGTATAGGCCGAGACATTGCACCCTTTGCGCCAAATCTCAATTTCACGCCAAGTTAGGATGATCGCCAGAAAGCTATGATCGTAAACATAATATACTGCGACAAAATTTACGACCGAATTTTAACATTTCATAATCGTTTAGCATACGTATTTAGTTAATAAAATGAAGTCTAAAGAATTTATATATATATGTACTACACTCATGTCCATAAATTAAGGATAATTCAGAATCACACAGAAATTGAACTCTAAAATAAAAATTTCACCTGTAGAATTATCACGCACATCTTGAAGAAGAATATGCAAATTACAGGAAACCACCAGATGGCGCGGATAGTACGTCACAATGACGAGAGTGTAAGAGAGGGGTATATAAGGAATGGTGGCAAAGAAGTAAAATTGTTCACAAGCGCTTTAAAAGCCTTTCAGTGCAATAACCGTATAGTTATGGCACAAAGGAAGCATTTGGATGATTTTTTACGTGGCAGAATTATCGGACGACTGGAATGTGGACGTACCAGCTGGAAGTATCCGAGGAACTTGGAATCGCCCAGAGTGTCATCTCCAGGCTTTGGCAGCGATTCCAAGATGATGGTAATGCGAGTAGATATTACAGCACAGGTCACCCCCGAGTTACAACGCCGAATGAGGACCGGTATTTAGCAGTTATTTCCAAAAGAAACAGACGGAGCACAGCATCAGACCTGTCAGCATCAGACCTACGACAGTTTCAAGGCAGACCGTGTACAGACGCTTAGGGCACATTGGTCTATATGCTCGTAGGCCTGTCAGATGTGTTCCACTTACCGCAACTCACTGTCGCCTGCGATTGACCTGGAGTAGAGAGCATGTATTGTGGACACCGCAACAGTGGTATTGTGTGATGTTTTCCGACGAGTCCAGGTTTAGTTTCCAGTCTGATTCTCGCCGGACTTTCATATGGAGAGCGCCAGATACCCGTTACCACCAAGAGAACATCATTAAACGACACCGTTACGGTGTTGCAGGATGGCTCGTTTGGGGAGGAATTATTCTTTGTTCCAGAACTGACCTGCATGTTCAGAGTGTAACGATGACAGGCCACATCTATCGGGATGTCACTCTGGAACAACATGTACGTTTGTTTCGGGGCACCATGGGTACTGAATTTCTGTTTATGGATGACAACGCCCGTCCTCACCGTGCATTGTAGAATAATGCCTTCAATTGGAGCATATCACCCATATGGATTGGCCAGCATACTCACCGGACTTGAATGTGTGGGATATGCTTGGCCGACGAATTGCAGCCCGCTAACCCCCTCCCACCTGTCAACCGGAACTTCGGAGGGCATTGCTTGATGAGTGGTGTAATATTCCACAAGATCAGATTGATAATTTGATACTCAGCATACCTAGGCGTTGTAAGGCCTGTATTTCATCGTCCGGGAGACATACTCCATATTAACCATCATACTAACCATGTTATACTGTTTTTTGTAAATAGGTTCTTTTTTGAAATTTGCTCCAGGGAGTAAAAATCGCAATTTTTATTAATTATGTCAAACATATAGCATCTTTTTTGCTCTTTACCTTTTGTTTAATAAATAGACTTTACAAATAAGTCAAAATTGTTTTGCTTCTGTCTCTTTCTTTGTCTGAACTTCATTATCCTTAATTTATGGACATGAGTGTATATTACGCGTACATTTAGCTTATTATCAATGTATTAGTAGACTGGAATTTGTGTTTCATTACTAGAATGCAAACTGCTTTGATTAATTTCTTAGTATTTATATGTCGCTATATCATTTATTTTGAATGGTTATTTTGTATAACAACAGGGAAGGGGATATACTGGAGCGTGCCCCATAATTTCATAATATTAGAACTTAATTAGTAATAACAAAATAAAGAAATTCTCTAAACGAGTATTTTCTTCTACAAGTGATATTAAGTTGTTTTTTTTTATTTCTTAATTTTCCCACTGAATTATTTTTTCCTTCCCAAAATACAATTACCAGGAATGAAAATGAGGGAGTGTCTTGAAAAAGTAGAAAAAAGAGGGGCATTAAAAATTGGAGATTTCCCAAAGTCTAATGGTACGTAAAAAAATAAATAAATAAAAAAACTCAATTTCTATTACCCGTAAAACCATCATTCAAATCCCCGCAAAAATATACAATTTGTCTTAAAAAAGTAGCAAATTTAATGAGAGAGACAATAACAATCATTTTATTAGTTTCTTTTTGTCCAATATATTGCAAATCTTTCTTTTCCTGAGAAATCCAGCTCATATTTTTAATTTATCTCATTTTTATAGGGCATAGTTCTAACAATTATTCCATTGATTTTATTAAATAAACCGTTTCCGTATCAAAATTATTTAAAAAAAATTAATATTGGGAAGAATTTCTCTTATTGATTCAAATAAACTTTTTATTCATATATATATTAAAGCTATATTTTTTAACGATTATTCATAATTTTGGTCACCCAATTTATTGTTAATGAACAATTTAACAATTTATTATTAAAAACTCATCAATTACGTAATTAATGAATTCATTACTTGCATTTATCGTTAAATACATGAATTTATTTTTTCCTAAATTATCAAAAAACATACTAAAATATTGTGCTAATTATGAACTAATTTGCTAAGAAAATATCAAATATGTGTAAAATCTATAAAGATATTTAAAACGACATGCATATGATAGAACATATTTTATTTCTTTCATCTGATTTAAAATGTAAAGGTATCATTTTAGTGAGATTTTTTTAAGTAAATCAAAACTTATAGAAATGAGGCAATTGCTAATAGTGGAAGAATCTTCTCTCTATTTTTAACAATTTATCCATAATTAAATGAATCACTTTTATTTTGAATTCAAATGTTTGATCTGTGTCTACAGTCTTGTAATTGGTTATTATAACTTGATTAACTAAGACTATGAACATACATTTTCTAAAAGGACTTTTTATCTTGCGAATAACCATGATTGTTAATCAGATGTTTTCTATATTAGTTTAAAGAAATTAATTATCACTATCATCCAACTTCTTCCTTAGACAAAAAAATCGATATTTTTTTCACTTAATGCATATATCTCTTTTGATTTTTAGCTGAATGTTACTTTTTATATAACTTTAAGCGTAAATTGTAATTGATGACATTCAGCTGAGAAAGAAAAGGAGGCAAGATGTGCTAAAACAGTGCTTTCACGTGGGTATCGAACAGAAAATGGCGTCTTCACGTAGGTGTGAGCAGAGAGCCATTCAAATGCTATTCGAATCAGATCAAGAGAACAAATGTCCCAATATCTTGAACGATTCGCTTGGCTGAGGGCTCTACCAAGCCGCTTTCCATGAGTTCCCGTGTTATAGTACAAATTGCATAAGCCAACAATAATTTTTTTAAATAATTATAAAATATTTCAAAGGGTTCTTGAATCTTCTATAATGCTGTCCTGGATGCACTCGCTATAAAGCTACGATTCAGGAACCTGTTAGTTTGAAGTAAACCTCTGTGTGCTCAGTGGTTTAATAATTTCCATTGCTTTGTATGGGTCATTGCCCAAAAACTAAATTAAGTAGCCAAGGGATATTAAAGAGTGCGCTACGAGAAGAGTTTAGTTGCTTCCTCTTTCTAAAGACATTGCATGTAAATGCTCCATAAGTTTAATCGGAGAAGTTTTCATTCAGCATGATATACTAAGAAAAATCATCGATGACAATGGTCGCCAGTTCAATACTTCTGTCCTTCTACAAATGTTTTTTTTTTTACTCTAAAAATCAGTCAAAACTTAATACATGTTTACATTCTTAAGCGATTCCAGTGAAATCAAAAACAGAAATCTCAAATCCTCTGTCAAGTCTCAACCCAGTCTAATATTCTGTTCTCCCTATTGAAAAGAAAGGCCATCTACCATGACATTCTGTGGGGATCAAAATCATGATTATCAGTGTTTTCCGGAAAGTGCTTCAGAGACAAATCCCCTTGCCCAGACATGTAAAAAGCCAAGTGCTATTACATAAACTGCAATGTCTTTCATTTATAAATCGTTTCTGGAATATCAATGGAGCTAGTGGGAGAGATTGTAATCGCTCCTTTCGTATATCTGGCAACACCTAATTTTTCTCTTTATACGGACTGAACTTCTACAGTAGTAGCTTAGGATTATCTTGTGTGATTTGATGCTTTTTATTTGTTTTTTTGCCCATCATTAAAAATTAATAATAAATTATTCCCTCCATTAATTAACAAAGAGACTTTATGGTCTCTGTGTAGATAATTCTGGTATATCATTTTGTTGAAACATGACACCGCTTTAATAAATAACTAAATACTATAAAAAATCAGTTCCTGTTAAATTGTAACAAAATTCATGCGCTTTTTTCCGATAAATATATAAATAATTAATTTAAAAACTGATTTTAATCATGTAGATTGAAAATTTTAAAAAATAATGATAATAGCTTTGATTTCTTTCAACAGCAACATATTTTTTTTAATAATAAGTCCTCTTTTTTGTACGTGATATATTTTGCTACATATTTTTGATTTAAAATTGTTTTGACGATCAAAACTTCGATGTTTTTTTATATCAAAATTATTATCTACAAATGCTGTTGAAATGAATGAAATATGTGCAAATTTTCCATAACATGCATCCCTTTGATGTAAATGCGCTTCAAAGTTTTAATCAACTCGTAGAATAATTATTGATCTTGCTGGGGAAAAATTTGGCGATATAAACAACCTTAAGCTGAATATATTCATATGCCAAGATATATAAAATTCTATTTGGCGAGACTTGTGAATGACGGCTTATCCAGAAAAGACACCAGAAAATTCACTGTAATAAACGAACTACCCAAAGAATGTCTTCAAATGAGTTCTCAAGAAATATTTTTAAACATACCCGTTCTGACTCGGGTCGAATGATAGAAATAAACCGCCTGATTTTAATTATTCTTGTTGCCTGCTATAAATGCATCAATCTTTCACAAATGTGCATGTTTGTCATTAGAGCATTGTGTGTTAAATTTCATTATTGCATATAATAAATCAGGAAGAAAAAGAAGAGACCAAATATTAATGAATACAATTGATGAAAATTTATAACCCTGATTTAATAAATAATACAAATTATAACTTTTAGATCTGATCTACAGATATAGGAACACACACAGGCGTTGGAAATTTTCTCTGGCATATATGGTAGAGTCTAGTCAGTGATGATTTATATAACCAGTTGAATTAATCAGAAGATTTTCTCAATTGAATCCCATTGGATAATACGATATAAATTATTCAAACAAATTTAAACTGTTATGGTTCTACCAAATAAAGCTTCTTCAGATGATTTTTGTTCAACTTATTGTCA
The DNA here is from genome assembly GCA_021605075.1 of Caerostris darwini. Lineage (NCBI taxonomy): Eukaryota > Metazoa > Arthropoda > Arachnida > Araneae > Araneidae > Caerostris > Caerostris darwini. Next base: position 4,395 of record BPLQ01012632.1, on the reverse strand, counting down.
CAACTCTAGAAATATTGTGGTTGAAACTAAAACTAATTCCTGATGTTAACTCCAGAATAACTTTACGTCCTCTGATAAGAACATGTCATTTCATTTAAATAAAATGCAAATCATGTTTACTTCGAAGGATGAATAACAACCTAATCAAATGTTTTAAGTTGTCCTAATCAATGAGTAAGTCTTAAATTCAATTATAGTCAGTTTCATTTCATTATTAATCTCGTATACTCAACCAAACATATGAAACTTATACCAGAGAAAAATAATGAAAATGCGCTTTTTATTGAAATTTTGATCTACTAATAGATAATCTAAGTATATCCATGTTAGTGGTAAAACTTTGCTACTTTTTTGTGACATATACTTCTAAATATTATCTATTAATTTATATGTATAATATATCAGAAATAATAATAAATTGTAACAATGAACTCAGAATCAGAAATAATAATAAATTGTAACAAAGCCATCCGTAATAACAGAGTAGATTTCATTGTTTAGTAACAATGTTAAAATACAAAAATGGAAGACATTGTTAAGTATCTCATTGTTTTAGGCACTTTCTGTTGCTATTCATATTTTGTTCGTGGCCATTTGAGCGAGCAGTGATTATTTTGATTGCGATTTAATATATATTGATACTTTATGCAAAAAAGCGGAGAACTTGTGTAATATTGTAATTTCATCGTCTCTTCTAAAGAGGAAAGAGGTTTATTGATTTGTGTTGAATATTTCAAACTGATTGATGATGGATTTTGAGGAAGGAAAGGTGTTCTTGGGGAAAGTGAGTTTCGGTATATTGTCCACGTTGCTTATGATGAGTTGGTATGCATTGGATATTATTGACATCACTGGTATGATTTTGATGGTTGGATTTATTGGCAAAAAGATGAAGGATTTTGGATATGATTGAAATGACTATGATTGGGACAAGAAAGATCCCTTTGAGATTGAACTACTTGGATACGGATGTATTGTGCTCATCATATATTTGCACATTTTCATGATTTGTGTTCGTTGGCAACCAAGTTTTACCATTCTGATAACTGGAGTTATAGCAGATGCTGTTAGAGTCCAATTAAACTCGTGGAATGCTGTAAAAGCTAAGTTAAGCTTCTTAAAGAAATAATATTTCAAAGAGCATTTAACAATACGAAAATAGTGGACCTATCTATCACGAAACTTAACTACAATTACAAATGTATGAAAAAATTATCAAAATAATTGAATTTTTCGATATTCCCCAAGAAAAATTAAAATAGTCCATGTTCATCCAAACAAATCAACTCGTTATTAATGGCAGCAAAAGAGGATTAGGGCTCCTGGCGACACCTCTCTAAAAAAAGCGCATCGAGATTTTTACCTCCTGGGTGATGTGGAAACGAAATCATTCTGAATCGAAATAGTTTTCTTTAAATTTTTTTAGTTCATAATTCACAAAAAACATGTTTTTTTAAACAATCATCAATGTAGCCGATATGTTTTATTTATTTTCACATTTTATTACATTTCAAATTTCAATATAAATATCTAATAATATATTATTGATGAAGTTTTTGGTCCTTTTTTAAGAGGCAAATTAATCTATGCTCTTGCCAAAGTTTTAAAAATTCAAATTTAATATAAAATAAAATTTCAAATTTAATAAAATGTGTGAAAATTCAAATATATTATTATTAATATTATATAATATTAATATTAATTCAATAAAAAATAGTTACAGTTTTCGTAAGTGCGGATTCATACAGGAAAACATTAATGTCATGCACATAATCTTAATCATACAAGTGATAAACATTCGATCAATCAATATGAATTTATATATATATATATATAATGAAACGTGATTAGTCCTGCTTGCCGTAATAACTCCTCAATCCACCCGCGTAGCTCTGTGGGTGTTATACGGCATGATAGCCCTCCGTCACTGTTTACCAAGAAAATTTCGTTTCGGAACTGCATATATTGGGTTCGGAGATATAAAACACGCACGGACAAACCAAGCTAATATTTATAAAGTGGTTTCCATGATAATATTTAATTTTATAATTATAAATTATTTATATTGGTAAAAATAAATAATTTATAATAATAATAGTAGTTCATAATTATTTTTACTAAACAATTTTATTCTATATATAATTATATATTATTCTATATATTATTATATTATTTTATAATATTGTATTTTAATTTTTAAATATTTCAATATATTTATTTTTAAAATAAAATGAAATAATCTAGTTATGTTAATTTCAGCTGTTATTATTTTAAGATTTAGTTCTAGCTATTAAATATTAGTGGTACTTGTTTTAAAGAAAGGATTTTTGAAAAAAATTATTTTCTAAATTAATTATTATTAATTGAAAAAATGTATAAATGTCGAAAACCTTAATTAAAGATACTAATAAGTTGATTTAAATTTTCCATGGTCCCAAAAACATTTAAAATAGAAAAAACTGGCGACTTTAAAATAAAAAGCAAATCAATATCTTGAACAAAAGTTAGAGTTACAAACATTTTATTCTTTATACTTTTCTGTTAAATGCATAAATACATAAATAAATAAATTAATTAATGTATACAGCAGTTTTTATTGAACTTGGAATAATTAAAAACAAAATTTCGAAATGCAAGAAAAAAGAAACAGAATCAACAAATGTTTGTTTCTTCTTTGCAAGTTTTTTTATTGTTCATGGTTTCTTGTATTTTATGAACAGGTTACCGGCATAACTCGAAGGGAAGCCTTTCAGAATTAACTGGTTCACATTTGTGTGTCGTGTGCAAAAGAATTCCGATCAATTCAGTCTGACTGTCGACATGATACACTTGCTCATGCTGTTACAACACTAATCGAATCTCCCTTTTTTGAAAGCATCTACACTGAACTTGAATCAAAAGCCAACTGATTCGTTCACAAGCTGAACCAAGCTATTTGATCAAAAGCATTGGAAATGACATTAAATAGCTGCAAAAAATAATTTATGGTTTTTAGTTAAAATACCATGAAAGAAAAACGGATGGAAAAGAAAATTTAAAAAACTGCAGCATATAGTGATTATTGAAATTCTAATATTGTAATTGGTTCTAAAATATATAAATTTTTTATTTTGTTATAAGCTATTTGTGGATTTTTAATTTAATATGAGAATTCTTAAGTAGAAAAAATAAACATCCTTTACATTTTACTTCAATCAGAAACTAATGAATTGTTTTAACATTTAGTAGAAAAAATTCAGCTTTGAGAAAAAAAAATTAAATTGTTTGGAAAAAAAAATAAGACATTACATGAAGAAATAAAAATGCTAAGACCAAATTGACAAAAAAAAAAAGAGCATGAAAAAATCACTTTTTTTAAAAATTCGCTATAGATTTAAAAATCTATTTTATCGAAGAAATGATACCTTATTTTATGTCTTACTAAACTTTAGATACTTTAATTAAATAATTTGATATGCTCAACTTTAAATATAATTTAAATATAACATATTAATTACAATTTAACCTAGTTTGTGATAAAAAAAAAATAAGATCTCATGATTTCAAATTAAGACTATAATGAAATATATCAAAACAAGGTGAATACATCAAATAATGACGAATATTTAATCAAAATTAAAAAAAATAAGATACTAAAATAACTTAAAAAATGATTACATTACTCAAAGCAACGCATTTTTCAAAAATGTATTATACGGGATTTCATTGTCTGTGCAGTTTAATAAATTAAGTAGTTATTTTTTCTATAAATATCCGTCATATTTAAATCTGTATCAATTCAATAGTAAGATTCATTGTCTGCTCCTGTAACATCTATGTTTCGAAAATATCCTTCTTCCTATCTGTGCTTCCAGAAAGAGTTCAAAAACTGGTTCGAGGGTAAATTAGATCAACTTTGACCCATTGGATTAATGTTCCTTAGTTAAAAAATATTTTTTGGCATAAATTGTTAAGTCTTTATGCAAATATACGCCCACTTCTACTGAGCATTTAGTATAATAATTTTTTCAAAAGTTATGATTCTTTTTTTCAATAATATTTTCAAAAATTATTAGCATATTTTAGTAGGAGAGATTTCACGATAGGCTTCGAGCACATTCTTAACAAATATCTCTTAACAGCTCCAGCACATCACTTAGCCAAAGACAGGCGTCAATTCATCGTCGCGTTAGATGAGATATAAACCTACTTTGGTATCCGTACCAAGTCAAGAGAAATGTATTATCGACCTGAAGTTCAAGTGTGTGTTGCTAACTGTCATCATGAGTGTATGCTGTGACAGATTGATTCACGAGGCGGATTCTGTTACCCCGGTAACGCTTGAATACGTCGAGTAATCCAATGGGTCAAAAGTTGATCCTAATTTACCCTCGAACCAGTTTTGAACTCTTACTG
>BPLQ01012628.1:0-20694 GCA_021605075.1 Caerostris darwini | reverse complement strand
ATCTTTTTTCCAAACTTCATTTTTGTTTTAAATATGTATGTTCCTTTACAATTCTTAAAACACAAATAACATGTTATATTTTCCTATTATCACTAATACTAAATACAAAACAAAAAATGTTTCTAAATGTTGAGAACAAATTTGCTAGCATTCCAAGCGAAATTATAAAATAAATTCATCAGCAACACTCATTTGTATCCACAATTTCATTACAATCGGAATATTTTTAATTACTATTTAACCATATTTTTAATATATCAAATGAGAATATTAAATATTTTGGTAGGAGTTATTATCGTTAATTATTATACAATTTAATTTATTAAAAAACTTATTATATACTACGAAATACTGTAGTCTGCTACTTTAAATGTAGTGGTTTTAAAATTATAATTTAAATTTTTAATCAATTTAAATTTATAAAAATATTTACATCAGAATAATTTAAAACGGCTAGATTTCCTAAGAAAAAAATTTTTCTTTATTTTAATTATTTTTAAATAATTCAAAAATTTTAAATAATTTAAATTTAATTTTTTATAAAATGTTTTGCTGAACTTTCTAATATTTAATCATTATATTTATTTTTAAAAATTTGTTCAGTAATAAAACTTAAATAATTTGCAGTCATAATTTTTTATCTGCTTTAAGAAGATATTCATTTTTCACCATGTTTTTATAAAAAGTGTGATATCACATAATAAGGTTGTAATAAAACGAATTTCAGCATTCTATAACACACAATTTTTATTTTAGTAAAAAAAAATCATCAATGGAAATGTGAATTGAAAAAAAAAAAATTGATCGGAATTCTTCCGCATTCTAGAATAAAAACAGAAATCTTCAAAAAATTAACGCGCTTATTTATAAATATGATTGTCCTTAAATTCTGAAAAATACTGTCAAACAAATGATTGTTTTATGAACATATAAATATTTCTTTGTCCCACGGTGATCGTGGTGCATACAAGAGATGCATTCCTGTACTAGAGCAGACTGATTCCAACTGTCACATGCGAAGCCACATTGCAATATTCCGCGTTTTCTTCGGATCTGCCACGTAAGACCTCTCGGTTGAAATGTCAACCTGTTGGCATGCATACAGAGAACAGAAGAACGAAAAGCAGGGATGTTTATTTAAAATTCTTCTTCACTGGTGGATTGGCCCCATGGTGGGCTAAGACCGTCTGCCTATAGCAGATTTCTAGACAGAAGAGGTTTTTTTTTCGGGGAAATGTTTTAGTTTTCGGGGAAGAGCTTTTTTTTTCAGGGAAGTTTCACACGTCAAACGCCCTATACTCATATTAGACCATGGGGGTTTAAAAGTTTGGTCGAGTGGCTAGCGCTCGCCTCTCGGCACCGCAATTTTCTGGTTCGAATCCCTGTGGTCAAGAATGCTGGTGGCCATGAATGTCACTGATGGCTGAGTAGCTAGTGCTCTAGCACTCGGTACCACAGGTATCGGGTTAGTATCCCGCCTGTGCCATGGATGTTTGTAGTGGTTCGGAATCCATTTTAAGCTGTAGGTCCCGGTCTCCTAGTATCGTAAAGCTTCACAGAGTCCAATCAGACTTCTTCTCACCCACATGATTCCCAAACTATAAAGGGGCAACTCAGCGCTAGGTACAGTGATGTGGTGTGGTGTAGTAGTAGTAGTAGTGGGTTGTTCTTAGTCAACATAAGACCCACTGATATTCTATCCTCGCCTATCTCCTAAGCACACGGATCAGTGGAGAAAATAAAAAATTGCATTAGTTCGTTATTGCTTAGAAGGGGCTTTGATTGGCCGACTGTCTAGCTCTGCGGCGCTCGGTAAAACAGTTTCCGGGTTCACGTCCCGGCGATGCAATGAAATTTTGTTACGGTTCGGAATACACTTTAAACTGTAAGTCCCTGCCTCATAGGATCGTAGAGCGTCACAGAGCCCAATCAGACTTCTCATCCACGTCATTTCCAATCTGTAAAGGGGCGTCTCAACTGGTGTGATATGGTGTGGTGTTGTAGTAGTAGTAGTCTTTAGACCATTACATACAGTTTAAAATGCATTCCGAACCACTACAAACATCCAGGGCACCTCTGGAACTCGGATCCGAAATCTGTGGCACTGAGTGCCAGAATACCAAAAACTCGGCCATCAGGCCCCTCATTTTAAATTAGTTTGCCGAAATATGGGTTCACGGTAGCAGTTTACTCCACGCCCTACGTTACATTCCTGCTGAAGCCAATCATCTGCTGCATATTTCCCATTCTAGCAGCGAATGACATAATTTAACATTAGCAAATGCAACTTTCTAAAATGTTTTGTCAGACTTGCATTGTTAAATTATTGTAAACCTTATCAAAGCCCTTATGGTAAGTTAAACTATATCAATACTATAATATGATTGATTATTATTTAACTATGTGAAATACAGCCCCTATTAGAAGTTGAAATCTCAAATTCAAGACTCCGGGATGTACAGTGAAAAGAACAATATAAAAATGTGGGTGAAATGTACAATGTTTTTTTCCCCAAGTCTCTCTCTTTAAAGGTACATCTGCTACATATTTTAAAATTCAGCTATAAATGATGTATTGCTATCTGAATGGCCGAGCGGCTAGCTCTCGATAAAACAGGTTTGGGGTTCGAGTCCCGGCGGTGCCATAGATGATTGTAGTGGTTAGGAATCCACTTCACACCATAGGTCCCTGTCTAACAGGTTCGTAGAGCGTTGCGGGGGCATTGTTACTCGGCGTCCGTAGCTTATCTTCAGGCTAAACGCACCTCCTGGGTAGTGCTAAGTGAGTAACGTAGCACTTGCCTTAAGGTATCGAAGACAACTATCTAAGTGTTTGCCAGCTGCATTAGAATAAAAAAAGTAAATCATGCATATGAACAGTGACCAAATGCTTATAATCCTTCTCTCAATTGTGGTTCTCATTGTAAAGTGAAATTATTTCTTCAATAATTATTTTAGAATTCTTTTGACTTAGTCTTAAAAATAAATCAAATCTAAAATAGAAACGCATACATGTTAGGAGTTCTTTTAATTAGGGAATAACTATTGAAACTTATTAATCTTATTGAAAGCAACCCAAAATTTCAGTTTAAAATTCTATATTTTTTTTAGGATTTTAGTTTCTGTTGTATGACTATGCTGGTGATATAGTGCGTGATTCCTTAACAGAAATAAATTTCATCAATAAAAAATTATGTAAAACATTTTGGCAACGCAAGATGACAAATTTTCTATAAATTTGCTCAAGAAATGTGGAGAAATACAGAGTGGCAACTGCATAGGCAATACACTGTTTTAAATTTATATATATTTTTTAATTAATCTCTGTTGCAAAGCCTTCAACATGTCTTCTACAGACACGGCACCATCTGAAGAATCATTCAAGTGCACTCTATGTGGGAAACAATTCGAATGTCAAAGAGATTTAAATGAGCATTTCTCCAAAGAACATCTAAACAGGCGCCACCAGTGTGGATCATGTGAAATGGCGTTCCCATCTAAGAGTCATTTGGAGAATCACGAGAAAACTCATTCCGGAGAGAGACCTTTTGCTTGTGACTCTTGTGGCAAAAAATTTAAACAAATGGGCCATTTGACCTATCATAAGAAAACTCACGCTAAGGAAGTGAGTTATTTTTGTGAAGAATGCGAGAGATTATTCAAATTCAGCCAAGAGGAATATGCAGAAGCTCACCAAAAATATCATACCGGAGAGAGGCCTTATTGTTGTGAAGAATGTGGCAGAACGTTCTTTTACAAATCACAACTATACCGACATAAAGAACTTCATTCTGAAGAAAAAATTCACCTTTGCAAAAAGTGTGGAAAACTATACAAGTACAAGATCAGTTTGAAGACACATATGTTGTCTTGTGCCACAGAGAAACCTGGTAGCCCGTAGAAGGCACACACTCACCAGAAGGCTCATCCGCAACTCCTGAGGACAAGCCCGACACATCTGCTGACTAGTCGAACATCCCTGACGGAGCGAAATGTAATTCTTTACAAAATGAATGTAGTAATAACCGAAACAAAAATTAATTGTTCATTTTAAAAACAAATATAAAACAGTATTTCATTGCTGCTGATGCTTACACTATTTTTTATGCAGATTAATGAAATTACAAAAAAAGAAACTCTGAAATGAGCTAAGATTGTACTGAATGTTCAAGTAAAAAATGCATTGCAGCAGGTTCAACGATATAAAATGTGACTTTAATTGTACAGAAATATAGAATTTTTTAAATATATGACAAACATATTTAATGCAGCATAATTATTGTTTTAAACTGAAAAATAGTTTTTAATGAATTTTAAATATTTGACTTGAGTTGTTCAACTATCCTAAATTTTTTTACAGTATCATAAACCATTTTTTATAATGTATATTTTTAATATGCAGTTTATAATTTTGTTAATTTTAGATATGTAAAATGTATTTTATATTGATTCGCAGTACATGATTTTCTAAGTATTATTTGATGTTTTGCAGATGTAACAGAATCTGTTTAATAGTGCAAGAAATGCTACTCTGTTAATCCCTTTTTCAAATTATGTTTACTGATTATGTCTCTATCACTAATTATAAATATATGCATACTTATTATAAAGAAAAAATGAGTTCTCTTCAAAACTTTTTTATTTTTAATTTAAATATGCATGTTACTATACAATTGTTAACGCAGGAATGCCATGTTATTAACCATGTTTTCTTTTCCCTAATATTTGTTACAAAATAAGAGATTATTTCTAAATACATGAGAATAAAATTTTTAGCAATCAAAACGTAATTATGAAATTATTTTAAAAACGACACTGATTAATTTTTAATCCCGTTTTCATTACAATCGGAATATTTTTAACAGTCGAGTTGACCAAATTTTAAAGATATATTTTATAATTATGTGTGAATTTTTATTGTTAATTATTTTAATTTATTTTAAACTATAATATATGCTAATAAATAATGCATTTTGCTGCATTAAATATTAAATATAGTAATTTTAAAATTATGATTTAAATGAATTAAAAAACAACTTGCATCAGAATATTTTAAACGACTTATCCTAAGAAATCAAATTTGTTTGGTATATTACATTAGATTGCTAGTAATTTACGAAATTGTGTGTTTTGCTTAAAATTCCAATATTTAATTATATTTATTTTTAAAAAAAAGTCATATATTTATTTATTTTAATCAGTAAATTTCTTTTTACTTGATTTCTATAAATAGATATATTGCATAATAAAACTTTGTGACCACAAAATGTATTCTTATTTATTTGAATTTAGTTTTATAATGTATCATTTAGTCTGTTATTGCAGGTTTTTAATGAATAACATAGTTTAATTCAATGTCAATTGTCATATAATTATATGGTACGTTTATTGTTTTCTAAATTCGAAAAACATTTTCATTGGAGTTAATTTAACCATAAAATTAATCTCACTCAAAATGAAGCTTAAGCGAAAAAATAAGTTAAGATAAATAATGGTTTATTATTTTTTCCAAATAAAATGCAATATTATCAGTTGACGGAGTTATTGGAAACGTTATATATGTATTACCAACTGAAGAAAAACGTAGTATCCATGCTTTTCTTTGCATATATTACATTAGAACAACTGTTTGATGATTGCTACCAAAAAGCCGATTACTTGCCTAGTCATATTTTTACTACATTCATCTCTATTGCTTTAAAAATGTTTTTTACTTTCCTAATATACAAGCCAAAAGAGTCGCTTATGAAAGCTATAATAAATACATAAACCATTTAGATTAACAAATCTGCTCTATCAAACTTATTGAAAAATATTTTAGAAAAACTTCAAAATTATGAATATTTTCTTTTATTGCTGCATGTCCAATTTTAAAGCATGACCCAGGATGAGACATAGCACCTAATTTCTTTCCCAAGTACTCAGTGGTAAATGATTTTAAGAATACTTGTTTGCCTTTGTGTTTACAGTCGATTTAAATTTTATCGGCATTTTATAAAGTATAACACAGTTGTCTTACTATATGTTTACTCTAAATAATAATTACATTTGTTATTTAATAATATTCTAATAAAAATCAAACCAGTTTAAAGGTAGCTAATTCTCATATTGAAAATAAAATTATTTAATTTAATAGTTCTCCGTGTTTCATCTTTAAAAAACATGTCTGCAGAAGTCTTCGCCAGAATTCAATTGCCCATCAAATTAGCATAGATTTATTTGTAGTGAATCATATATTTTAATTATTGAGCTTCAATATGCGATTACTTTACACATCTAAATTTCTTTCCGTGTAAGCATGCGCAGATTACTAATATACTCCATTTAAAATGCTGTAAATATGTACACATTTATCTACAAGATGCAGCTTATGTTTCAAGATTCTATAAAAAAACCCCAGAATTTGCGCTATTGAAATATGAAATTTTAAACTTAACATCGATTACGAGGCGAAAAAATCCAAAAATATGGAATATGATTGATCTAAGTTTGTTATTGAAATAATATACAGGGGGTTTTAGTAAAATTGATTATTAAAATTTAACAAGCATTTTTATCTTTTTGGTTATAAATACAGTATATTTAAAAATCTGCGGAATTGTTTTTTTTTTAAATATTTCGTAATCGTTATCCATAAATTATTTTGACTTTTGAATATTCAAATTAGTTTCAAGTGGAGTTTTTCTGAAGAAAATATACTAGTTTCAGAGTTGCTCCGTAAACAGCCCAGCATCGAGCAACGAAAAGTAGGATATGGTCCACTAAGAAGGCAACCATTTAACCCTTTGCACTCGAGGGCTCCGGAGTGGAGCCATTTAAATTATTTCATTATTAAATTATTTATTATTTTCCTACGATCATATTCACATGTAAGTTTGATATACACATTACAAGAAACGCATTATTTACATTATTAGAGAGTTTTTGCATACCGTACGTTAGTTACCGTAGGACGTCCGTTAGCTTTTTCTCCCTAGCGCGCATGCTCATAGGCAACATAATTCCCTATGAGCATGCACGCTAGGGAGAAAAAGCTAACGGACGTCCTACGGTAACTAACGTACGGTATGCAAAAACTCTCTATTATTTGCATTGTCTCCGTAGTGGAGCCCTCGAGCTTGAAAACAAATTTTAAATGGCTCCGCTCCGGAGCCCTCGAGGGCAAAGGGTTAAAGCTCCCCTCGATTGCGTCATGTTCGAATCCTGCCTGTGGCATGGATGTTTGTTGGAGGTTTGGAATCGAAATAGCTTGAAGTGTGCACAAAATTATCGTAGAGCGACAAACCAAACCTCCTGTGATGCACGCATACTAAAACCGAATCTTGCATGTATTTCCCTCTTTTGCAGCGAATGGAAAGTTTAAAGCGATCAACTGCATCTCATCGGTTACTGAATTGTGATTTCGAGTTAGAAATAGAATTCGGCTTTTAACTCTTATTCAAAACTATTTTCAACAACTAATTTATTCACTAAATATTTGCGATTTTGTTACTGGCATTTTATGTAGTATTTATTTTTACTAACAAATTCATATTTATCTCTTTTTCGTACACTAGAATTAAATATGTTTAATTTTGTTTTTGCTGCATTTAAGTTAAGACCTGTTTTTAACTGAACTGTTACATAGCTATGTAAAGCACGTCTCACATTGAAAAATGAAATACTAAAGGCAATACTTGTGGATATCTCTCAAAATTATTATGGCAAAATAGATATGCAATGAATGTATGTCCATGCTTTCTGTGATGATAGACTTCAGCCTCTAATGCTGTCTGAGGCACGGATGTTTGCTAGTGGTTCGTAATCTATGTTCAACTGTATATCCAGGACTAATTAGCGTAACACATAGATGGCGCTACTAAAATTAAATCAATATGATTTTTAGTTAACCCTAACCTTAAAAAGACACGTGTATAAATTTGACACCTGTTGCACTATTAGTATGTGAGTTATAGCATTTTTGGTGAAGCAACTTCTGTTCGTTTGAAAAATGGATAAAAAGGCATTTCGTGTGTTAATAAAGCATTGCTTTTTGGCGACAAAAAAACTACTATTGAAGCCAAGTCTTGGCTTGATAAACATTATTCGGACTTTGCACCAGGAAAATATACCACAGAGAAGTGGTTTGCTAAATTTAAACGAGGCGAAATGAGCACCGAGGACGATGCACGCAGTGGACGCCCCAAAGAGACTGTTATCGACGAAAACATCAGAAAAGTCCACAAAATAATTTCTCATAACCGTAAAGTGAAGTTGATTAAGATAGATGAGACCCTAAAGATATCAAAGGAACATTTGGACATATTGTGAATGAATATTTGGATATGCGAAAGCTCTGTTCAAAGTGGGTGCCGCGCGAGCTCACAATCGACCAAAAACAACAACGAATGGATGATTCTAAGCAGTGTTTGGAGCTGTTCAATCGTAATAAACCCGAATCTTTGCGGCAATATGTGACAATGGATGAACATAGCTCCATCATTTAACATCGGAGTCCAATCGACAGTCAGTCGAGTGGACTGCAGGTGATGAACACTAAAAATGCTATAACTCGCATACTAATAGTGCAACAGCTGTCAAATTTATACACGTGTCTCTTGAAGATTAGGGCTAACTAAAAATCATATTGATTTAATACTAGTAGATCCATCTATGTGTCAGCCAACGAACTTTTCAGACCACCTGTTAGAAAGGCAAAGCAAACCTTCCGTGATGCACGCATACTAAAACTGAATCTGATGCATATTTCACCATTTGCAGTGAATAAACAGTTTAAAGCGATCAAATGAATCTCCTCGGTTAATGAGGGGCCTGAACGGCCGAGTGGCTAGCGCTCTGGTGCTCTCTACCACAGGTTTCAGGTTCCGGTCCCGGCGGTGCCATGGATGCTTGTAGTGGTTCGGAAACCACTTTAAACTGTAGTTCCTGGTCTGTTTAGACTAACGTGTGCACAAAATGGCCGTGGAGCGACAAACCAAACCTCGGTTAATGAATTGCGGTTTCGATAAGAATCTAATTTTTAACTTTTAGTCAGAAATATTTAAATTAAAAAATAACTGCGATTTTTTTACCAAGATTTCATGTAGTGTTTTTTTTTTATTTATATATTGCTTTATTTATTTTATTTTTTTATATAATCAAATATATTTTATTCTTTTAAACACGAGAAATAATTGAGGTTTTTTTTTCAATTTACGCTACAAAAATATGTCGAAGATGAACAAGACCTGTTTTCGAAAAGAAAAAGTAAATTTGAAGAATCAGAATGCTTGTGATATCTATCAAAATTGATTTCCATTTTTTAATTTAATTCCTATTGTGTATGCAGATGAAAAATCAGAACAATTTTATACGTGAGTTAAACATCCCAAACGAAGTACATAATATATAAATATAATTTATATATTATGTACTTCAATTTACATGATTATTTTTGATTTCAGATAATCATACAAGAACGAAATTTTTTTCTTTCTAATGCAGTTGGCAAACACTTAGACAGCTTGGTCGCCATAAGGTAAGCACTGCACAGACGTTACTCACTTTGCATTACCTAGAGTGCTCTTCTAACTTGAAGATAAGCCACGGATGCGGAGTAACAATGCCCCCGCAACGTTCTACGATCATATTAGACTGGGACCTACTGTTTAAAATGGATTCCGAACCACTACAAACATCCATGGTACCCCGGGACTCGAACCCGAAACCTGTGGTACCGAGCGCCAGAGCGCTAGCCACTCGCTAATTTAGGCCCTGTAAAAAACGAAATAAACATATTAATTATTCCTGCAGTCAAATTCCAATATATGGGATTTAGTGCGGTTTTGAGACCACTTTTACATAGGACTGTATTACTACTATATTTCGACTCAATATAAAGCTCAATGTAACTTAGGATAGGTCTGTCATTGACATCATTCGTGATTATACAAGGCAAAAAACTTTTAAAAGAAACATAAATAATTATGCATATCCTTTCAACTAAAATATGTAATTGATAGAATTTTTAAACTTGATATTCTTATGTTAAATTTTGTTCATGAAACAGCAGACAATATTTAAGAATTTCTGCCAATTTATTAATTTGTTAACAGAATTTTATTAAAATTAACCTAAATTTTAAGTATTTGGGTTAATTTTATAAAGTTTTTCAAGTTTTATTTTCTAACCAATGATTTATTTCGTGATATAGTGCGTAGTTCGTTACGAAAAAAATATTTCATCAAAAAGAATTAATGTAAAAAAAAAATGGCAACATCAATTTAGAATTAAGTATGGTGTGCAGATATATGTTCAAGAGAAGTCTAAAAGTTACAATTGGTAACTGCATTTGATATACACTGTATTAAATTTTTATTTTTTAAAATTATTTTCGAGGTGAAAAGTCTTCAAAATGTCTTCTTCGGAAACGACACCATCCGAAGAATCATTCAAATGCATTAAATGTGGGGAAAGATTTGAATCTCCAAAAGATTTAAAAGAGCATGTCTCCAAGGACCATCTAAAAAAGCGTCACCAGTGTCGATACTGTGAGAAGGCGTTCTCATATACGACTGATGTGAAAAGACATGAGCGAACACATACAGGTCAGAAACCCTTTGTTTGTGACACCTGTGGTCAAAAATTCCGTCAAAAGTACCATTTGAAAAGACACGAGAGAACTCATAAAGGAGATAAACCTTTTGTTTGTGAAACCTGCAACAAGAAATTCTCTCAAATGATCAATTTGAAGAGACATATGAAAATCCACACTAAAGATGTGAGCAATTTTTGTGAGGAATGTGGAAAAACATTCAAATTCACGCGTGAGAAATATGTGGAAGAGCATAAGGAATTTCATACAGGAGAAAGGCCTTATTGTTGTGAAAAATGTGGAAGAACATTCCCTTACAAGACACAACTATACACACATAAGAAAACGCATTCTGATGAAAGACCTCACGTTTGTGATAAGTGTGGAAAAGTATTGAAATACAAATATAATTTGAAGAAACATGTGCGTTCTTGTATCACAGAGAAGCCTGCCAAACCCGGAGAAGGCACGTGCTCATCAGAAGACTCATCTACAACTCCTGACGACAAGCCTAGCACATACATGTATGTATACTAATCAAGCGTCTCTGATTGTCCCCGTCCGTTTATTGTTAATTGTGATTTAAAAAAATACAAAAATGCCCTTCCTTGCTACATACCTCATATTTTTATGCGTAGTAATGAAATTAAAAAAATAATTCACTCTGAATTAAGCCAATTTCGCTGTGCATGTTTAAGTTAAAATTGTATTGAAACAGTTCACACCTGTATAAAAAGTTACATCAGTTATATAGAAAAATATTGCTTTTTTAAATAAAAGACAAGCATGATATTTAATGCTGTATAAATATTGTTTCCAATTGAAAAATATTTTTTAATGAATTTTTAATAAATGACTGGAGTTATTCAAATCTCTTAAAATTGTTTTACAGTATCATAAATCATTATGTTTATATTGTTTATTTTTAAACTGTATAGTTTATAATTCAATTTAATGTTTCCAAAAAAATTTTAGATATGCAAAAAGTGTGTTTATATTGATTCGCAGTACACGGTTTACTACGTATTTTGTGTTTTGCAGATGAAAGTGAAATTTTTTAATGGTGCAAGAAATGCTACTGTGTTAAAACCTTTTTAAAAATATGTTTGCGAATTATGTGTCTATCATTAATTAGAAAAATATGCACACTTATAAATAGAAAATCCTTTTTTTTTTCAAAATTCCTTTATTTTAATTTTAAATACGTATGTTCCTTTACAATTATTAAAGCAAGAATAACAAGTTATAGTGTCCTTAATATTTCATACAAAACAAGAGATTTTCTTTCTAAATGTTAAATATAATTTTATTTCATTAGCAACACTGATTAGTTTTCAATCACAATTTTATTACAATCGGAATATTTTTAACTGACGAGATAATATTTTAACTATATTCATTTTGACATTCTATATTCAAGTAATAGGAACGACACTTAATAAACTTAAAATACACTTTATCAATATATGCATTACAAAATATATTTTTTGCTTCAAGTACAGTAGATTTTAAATATTTATTTAAATATTTTTATGAATATAAATGAATAGGAATTATTTCCATCAGAATATTTTAAACGATTTTCTTAACAAAATAAATTTTTTTGTAAAAATTACTAAGATTGCCAGTAATTTACGAATTTGTGTGTTTTGCTTGTATTACTAGTTTTTTTATTATATTTATTTTTAAAGAGTGTCCTGAATTAAATTTCGTCTATTTTAAAGTGGTATTCCGTACAGTTCTTTTTATCTGCCTTCTGTAAATAGAGATATTGCATAATAAAACTTTGTGACGACAAAATGCATTTTTATTTATTCTAGTTTAGTCTTATAATGTATAATTTAATTTGTTATTGCAGTCTTTTAATGACTATGACAGCTTAACTGAATGTAAATTTTCGTATAATACTACGGTAATTTTATTGTTTTCTAAATTCGAAAAACACTTTAACTGAACTTAATTTTACTATACAATTAAAAAAAAATTACAAAAAAAAAAATAATAATTAAAAGAAATTGTACTGAAAAAAAAAAGAATGATCTATTTTAAGAATAATTTTTGTAAAATTAAATACGTGCATAATGGAAAAGTAAGTTGTTGCACAAAATGGTTCTTAATCTAACATGCAAATTGGTGGAAAGTGTTAAATTTTAACAGGAAATCCGCATGTCATGGTCCAGTAGGTGCTTCTGATTAAATGAAGTGTCGTATTGACGAGTATCATATTAGACAAGACTCACAGTGTATTTTAAGATGTAAATTAGCATGCATATCCAGCGCAAGAAAGGTTTCGGTTTTGAGACTCACCTGTACCATGGATGTTTGTAGTGTTTCGGAATCCACCATAAACTGTAGGCTCCGGTCTGTTTAGCCTAACGTGTGCACAAGATGACCGTGCAGCGACAAACCAAACCATCGCAAAAAATTCCTAAATCTTATAAACATCGCTTATTTTTTAAAGCAATCATCGTAGGTTTGATACCAGTCTGTAAATAATGCAATAAGAATAATTTCATTTTGTTATCAAAGTTCTAAATTCGGCCTAAAATAGTGGTTCGATATTTGAAGAATATAAAAGAAAAATATGATTTTTTAAATTTTTTTCTCCAAATAAAACATGTTTCCACGTATTTTCTTTGCACATATTGCATTACAGAATACGATGATTGTTTGATGATTGCTTGGATTTTATTTTACAATCAAATTTCGAAATTCCATCAAAAATAGTGATTCGATATTTGAAGAATATAAGAGTAAATCACGATTTTTTCTATCGTAATAAATTTCAAAATGGTTAAAAACTGGTTAAAGTGAACAAAATATAAAATCTTTCCATAATAATTACCATAATTTCCATATAATCTTTCCATAAATATTCCAATTTTAATTTTAAGCATCATAAATTACTTTTAATAGGATATATATAACCTCTAAAAATTATATAAAAGAAAAATCTGCATTTTTTTTTAAGTTCATGTATAATCTCTATAACATTGTAGAATGCTAGTATTTCATTCGTTCTCAAATTTCATTAAATTTAAATCAACAATTTTAATACATTTTTTCCGAAAAATTACTTTTATGATATTAGATTCAACTGTAAAATGCTCCAAATATGTTTACATTTATCTTCTGGATGCAGCTTATGTTTCGAGATTTTATCAAAAATAAAACAAAACTCGTGCTATCGAAATATAAAATGTTTACCTTAGGATAGATTACGAAGCGAAGAAATTTAAAAACACAGGATATAGTTTATTTAAGTTTTGTTATTTAAGTAATATATTTGTGGTTTTTAATAAAACTTATTATTAAAATTTAACGAACATTATTTCAATTCCTTCTATTAGCTCACACTCTCCCTACATATATCTTGTTCAAATTTTCAATCGTTCATAAAATACTTTTCATTCATCCACTCAAGTTCAAACACATTTTTTTTGAACTTGTAGTGGAGGACACTGGATGTTAATACAGTTTTTTTCAAATATTAATTCATTAATTAAATTTAATTAATCAGTTTTAGTTTTTTTAGATTTAAGTTGCATATATCCACCAATATATGGCACCAGATAAACTTTAAAAAAATGAATGAAAATAATTTATAAAGGACTTTCTGCAATATAGTGAAAAAAACGTAGGAATTGACTTGAATTTTTTTTATGTTACTTTTTTTATTTTTGGTTATGAATATAGAAACAAATATAGTATATTTTAAAATGTACGAAATTGATTTTTAAAAATATTTCGTAATAATTATTTTCAATATATATTAGGGACTTTAAATAATCAAATTAATTTTTTCTATTTAAGATCTACGACTCTGAAATTTCACTGAATTGCTTAGTAAACAGTCTGCCATCGAGCAATGAAAATTAGGATGCTGCCTTATAAGAATGCAATCAGTTGACTCTACATCGCAATTACGTGGCGCCATATAGAAAACAAGAGTCACTCACCAAGTAGCCTGGATAATGATGCCAAACACAGTAGACCCCTTAAAAATTAAAAAAAAAAAATGTTCCTTTGTTTCTAAAAGGCGGGAGGAGAAATGATGCAGTAGAATCGAGTAAAATGAAGAATCTAGTTTACATGCTTTAGTGAACCACGATATCCTTATTACTTTAATTTGTATTTTAACTTTTACTTTTTAACTTTTATTTTAACCTTTACTTTTTAATTTTTATTTTAACTTTACTTATTTTTATATTAACTTACTTTCAATTTTTTATTTTTCAATTCCTTCTATTAGCTCACACTCACGCTGTATATACCTTGTCCAAATATTCAATCGTTCATAAAATACTTTTTATTCATCCACTCAAGTTCAGATACCTTTTTTTTAACTTGTTGACACTGGATGTTAATATAGTTTTTCCAGATATTAATTCAGTAATTAAATTTAATTAATTTTGTTTTTTTTAGATTTAAGTTGCATATATTTACCAATAGATGGCACCTTATAAACTCAAAAAAATGAATGAAAATTATTCATAAAGGACTTTTTGCAATATAGTGATAAAGTAGGAATTAACTTTAATTCTTTTTTTTTATATATTACTTGTTTTTATGTTAACTTACTTAAAAAAAAAAATTTTTTTTCCATGTGTGCATTAGAAACTAAATGTTGTATATGTTTGGTAAAACTGTGCAAATATTCGTATTCTAAAAATATTTATTTATAAATAGCTTTTAGAAGCAAAGTCACTTTTTGCACTCTGCAATAAAACGGTGCTATGGAGAACCCTTTTAGAATATGTAAATGTCAATAGGATTTAACAAAAACCTAATTTATATTGTTTTAATGGTGCCCCCTTTAGGAAAGGTGTAAGCGACAGATAATCATTTAAAATTTACTTTTTTCTTGTAGCTGGGATTTGAAAAATTGTGTCCCAGTTTTTGTTGTTCGTGTTGTTATTCCCAGAAAATTTGTAATTAAATTTGGAGCAATGCAAAGATATTTATATGTGTAGTCTTGTTAATATTCGATTATTCTATAAATATTGCGGCCTGGTGGCTAAGTGGCTAATGCTCTGGCGTTTGGTATCAGAGGCATCAAGTTCGAATCCTGGTATTGGCATGGATACTTGTAAGTGGTTCGGAATCCACTTTAAACAGTAGATTCCGGTCTATTCAGCCATCGTGTGCACAAGATGGCCGTAGAGTGACAAACCAAACCAAATAAAAAATGTCCATTACAAAAAATTCAATTTACAAAAAAAACTATTTCTAAACTTACTGAAAAGTAGTTGTAGAATAATCGAACATCTACAAGACCACGCATTCAAATATCTAAGCACAAAAATGATGAGTCAAATGATATTTTATGGACTTCTTCATTAATTTCATGCTAAAATAAGCATTCTTCATAAGTATATATTTATCAGTAGATGTGCGCAAGATGACCTCAAAATATGTTTTCCTCTTCGGAAGCATCTGTGGGTAAAACTATGGAAGGGAATGGAACAAAACTTTATATACAAATTGTGGCATGTTATGGAGAATCGATTTTGCAAAATTATTAAATAAAAATAGTATTGACGTCTTGAAATAGGAAGGTTTTCAAAATTGAATCATGGACTACTATGGCTGTGTGCTAGCACCTGGCGCACATGATGATTAACTGTACATTCCGACTCATGAGCCTGAATTGATCATGCAGTAGCATCACATCTGATCCTATTGCTTGACATGCAAGAAAAGAAGGCATATTCCAGAGAATTGTTAGATGATATTATTAAATTGGCATAAAGAAATATCTTTGACAACGTAAAAAAAATATTCTGGATGGACTACCAACAAGAATAAAATTAATAACATGGTTGGTTGAAAACACCTGTCTATGTACATCAGATTGAAATAATCTTTATAGACCTATTTGGATCATTGTCCAAAATTGAAAGAGACCAGCAAATGGAATTTGATTATACAATGGGACTATTTAATTATCTTCCTTACATGAATGGTAAGTAAATACACCACAGCACTAATCAAAAATATATAACGTTCTTCAAATTCCAATGCCGGGTCACAATGATCGATAATCTAAATGTGTTCAGAAAGCGCTTCTACAGGAGCTGCAATGCCCTTCATTTTTCTTTCATTGCTGGGACGTGGATGAAGACAGAAAGGGAGAACGTAACCGCTCTTTTGTTCTATGGCAACAGCTATTACAGGACACGATCAGATATCTCTTTATACTGACTGAACTTCCTCAGAAATTATCAAGAATTCTGTGTTGTCGAACGTCCCATATTGCCGTTTTATTTTATTGAATTTTGATGTTTGCCCGTATGCAAGTTAAAATACAATAAACAATTGTCACATAACTTAATTCCCATCATATTGAACTCCATTTCTCCTTTTCACATAACTGAATTAAGTACTTCTCCCATTTGAAAGTGAAATACGGAAGGCAACACTAGTCACTCAAAGCTAGTATGGCAAAATGGGGGTGCAATGAATTTGTCTCCATTCTTTTTGTGATGATCGACTTCAGGTCAGAATCTTGTATGTGACATGGATGTTTATTCGTGGTTTGGAATCGAAATACCCTAAATAGTGCACAAATTGATAGTAGAGAGACAAACTATACCTTCTGTGATGCACGCATACTAAAACTGAATCTGAGGTATATTTCCCCTTTTTACATCAAATGAAAGGTTTAAAGCGATCAAATGTATCACCTCGGTTAATTAAGTTTTCACTGACTATTTTTATTGACTAACGAACTGCGATTTTTTTTCAAGATTTTATGCGTTTTTTTTTATTATTATTATTTTATATTATTTGTTTATATAGTTTTATTTATATTTTTTATTCAAAAAAGAACACAGAAATAATTGATTTTTTTATTGTTATTTTTACTGCATAATTATGTAGAAAACAAGAAAGTCCGGTTTTCAAAAGGAAAAAGTAAATTTGAGGGATAAGTATGCTTGTAATATCTATCAAAATTGATTTACGTTTTTTAAGCCATTACCTCTTGAGTATGCAGAGGAAAAATCAGAACAATTTTATTTGAGCGATAATTAAGCACTGCAAACGAAATAAAGAATGTACAACTTTCTATCTACTTTCAGATACTCATATAGAATCGAAATAAAATTCCTGCAAATTTCAATATAATAAATTTAGGTGCATCGTACAAGAAATTGGTACATAGAACGGTGCCACTACTATATTTTGACTCAATATAACATATTTAAATTCAGTGTATGTCTGGCATTGGCCTCATCCGTGTTTACCCATGGCAAAAAAATTGTAAAAAAAAGGTGCATATTATATTAACTAAAATAAAAAATGAATAGAATTTCTTAACTTAATAATCTCAGATTAATTTATGTTGATTAAAAAAATAGAGAGTACTTAATAATTTTTGCAAATTTACTAATTTGAAAATCGAATTTTATTAAAATCAACCCACAATTTCAGTTATAAATTGTGAAATAATTTCTGGATTTAAGTTTCGAATCTAAGATTAAGTTCGTGATATAGTTAGTAGTACGTTAAGAAAAAAATTATTCCATAGAAATAATGTAAATAAAAATTGGCAGCACAAAATATGAACTAAGCAGATTGAGTATAAACATGTTCAATAAATGCCTGGAAGTTGCAAGTGATAACTGAATTTGAAATATACTGTTTTAAATTTTTAGTTTTTTAAATTAATCCGAAGAGCAAAGACTTCAATATGTCTTCATCGGATACGACGACATCTGAGGAATCCTTCAAGTGCATTGAATGTGGGAAACAATTTGAGCTTCCAAATGATTTAAAAAAGCATTTCTCCAAGGAACATCCAAAAAAGCGTCACCAATGTCGATACTGTCAGAAGGCGTTCCTATCTAAAAGTCTTGTGAAAAGGCATGAAAGAACTCATACAGGAAACAAACCCTTTGTTTGTGACACCTGTGGTGAAAAATTCAATCGAAAAGACGTATTGAAAAGACACAAGAGAACTCATGCAGGAGAGAAACCCTTTGCTTGTGACACCTGCGGCAAAAAATTCAGTCTAAAACACCAATTAAACAGTCATGAGAATACTCATACAAATGAAGTGAGTCATTTCTGTAAAGAATGTGGGAAAACATTCAAATTCCACCTAGAGAAATACCTCAACGATCATGACAAATTCCATACAGGAGAAATGCCCCATATTTGTGAAGAATGTGGCAGAACATTCTCTAAAAAGTCGCAACTGCACACACATAAAGAACTTCATTCTGAAAAAAAAATTCACGTTTGTGACAAATGTGGAAAAGTATTCAAATACAAGAAAAATTTGAAGAGACATATGCCGTCTTGTCTCACAGAGAGGCCTGTTAAACCCGGAAAAGACATGTGTCCATCCGAAGGCTCATCTGCATCTCCTGAGGATACACCAAACACATCTGTAAACTTCTTATCCCGTACAATATTTTTATTCACAATAATGAAATTAAAAAAAATCTCTCTAAGTGGATTTTTCTCTAAATTAAAGATGCACTGAAGTAATTTAAATTGTGTAAAATGTAACATCAATTGGATAGCGAAATAGTGTTTTAATATAAAAGACAAGCATTATATTTAATGCAGCATAGGTATAGTTTTAAACTGAAAAACAATTTTTAAAGTTCTTTTTAAGATTTGACTTGGGTGTTTCAACTGTCTCAAATTGTTTACAGTATGACAAAACATTTATAATATTGTATTATTATAAATGTATTATTTAAATTGTTTAATAAATATTTTAAATGGCATTTCCTAACAAAAAAAAATTTGTTAAATTGTTTAGATTGCTAGCAAATTACGAAACTGTATTTTTTCCTTATATTTCCAGTTTTTAATATTTATTTTTAAAGAAAGTCCTATTGAAAATTTGATGTTTATATTTATTTTAAAGTGTTGTTCTGTAAAGTGTTTTTCACCCGATTTCTGTAACCATAGTGAAATTGCATAACAAAATTTTCTTAGAGAAAAATGAATTTCTGTATTCAGTGCTTATTTACTTGAATTTAGTCATATAATGTATCATTTAGTCTGTTATTGAAATCTTTTAATATATAAGACAGCTTAATTGAATGTACATTTAACTATAATACTATGGTAATTTTATTGTTTTTTAAATTCGAAAAACATTTTAATTGGTGTTAATATCAAAAAATAATTATTAAAAACAATTATTTATTTAAAATTAATTATTAAAATTAAATGAATACAATGGAAAAGTAAATTATTGCGCAGAATGGTTCGTAATTTAGCATGCAAATTGATGGAAATTGTTCAATTTTAACAGGCAATATGACTCTTCACCATGTCATGGTTCAGCAGGTGCTTCAGATTAAATGAAGTGTCGTATTGGCGAATATCATATTAGACAATTGGAGAAGACCAACTGCACATTTTAAAAAGTAAACTAGTATCTTATATTGAAATCAATTTTACAATATCTCTACTCATTATAAATATCGTTTATTTTTTTTTAAATTAATTATTGCAAGTTTGATATCTCCTTATAAATAATGTAGGATAATAAGCAGGATTTTATTTCATTATCAAATTTCACAATTCAGGTAACAAAATTATTCTATTAATGAGGACTAAGTAAAATGTTATTATCTTCTCTAAATTAATTCCAAAACTAACAGTTTGCAAATTGAGGATGTTATATATTAGATTATACCAACGGTTGAGAAGCGCAGTGTCAAGTATTTTAGTTGCATATGGTACATTATAAATTTGAACAATTATTTGATCATTACGACCATAAAGTCTTTTACTTGTCTATTCATATTTCTACTAAATTTATCTCTATTGCTTTAAAAACGTATTTTGCGGTCAACAATTATAATTATATATTTTATGTTAAACAAAGCTGGACCTGATGGTCGGGTGTCTAGCACTCGGTGCCACGGTATCGGGTTGAAATCAAGGCGGTGGCATTGATGTTTGTAGTGGTTCGGAATCCATTTTAAACTGTAGGTCCCGGTGTAACTGGATCGTAGAGCTTTGCAAGTGTATTGTTACGCCTCGTCCGTAGCTTATCTTCACGCTGCACGCACTCCTGGGTAGTGCTAAGTGAATAACGTCGGTTTAGCGCTTGTCTTAAAGCATCAAAGACCACTCTCTGAGAGTTTACCA
>BPLQ01012627.1:605000-848350 GCA_021605075.1 Caerostris darwini | reverse complement strand
CTATTCTATTGGTTTGGCAACCTTAGTAGCTGTTAGATTGGCGACACTTAAAAACTGCCAAGTCTTTCGCCAAGGTACCGTTAATACGTAAGTACCATAAAAACATCCTGTCATGTGGGGAGTCTGGGAGGTGTGAGATGACGGGAGAAAGAATGTAATACAATGAGTTGAGTAAGTGTATGTAAAGAGAGAAGTTGTGTGGCAAGTCCATCCTCGAATGCGATAGTCCAAGTCCTGCCTAAAGTGGCAAGTCCTGCCTAAATAAAGGAGAAATACAGTCCATGTCATGTTTTTATTTGTGTGTGTAAGTGAGCTATTGAACAAACTCAATACAATCATTTTTAATTCCTTTTATTTGTCCTTCACTAAGTTGTGAAGTTTTAAAAACACATCCATTATGGTATTTTTTTTCCCAGGAAATCAGTATATGAACTTAATAAATGAATAATTTTTGTTTGTTTTCTAATAGATTACTTTTTACTTAGTAATATTCTACTGCAATTTTTTTACGATAATTAACTTATCAAAGAAAAAAAACTCTATCAAATAATTTATAACAACTTATGCACAGAATTTTATTGTATATTATATATATAAAACACCATATATTGATAATTACAATTATGTGGTCCAGTTTTTAAAATCCTCATCACATTTTTGGGATTGTATAAAAATATAAAAAAGGACTTATGAAGGATTTTGTTTGCTATTAGACAAATGGATTTTTTTATGCTTAATTTATGTTCATATATCTACTACATGTTGTGGTATTATTTTATTATACCTATTTTTGAATTTGTGTTTGAAACTATCAAAATGAATTTTTTGTAATAAATAATATACTTTAAAAATTGTGAATAAATAACATTAAATGTATAAATACAAGAATAACATTTAATTTTTAAAATTATACAAAATTTTGGTATTCTTAAATATATTAAATTAATTAAATTTTTTTTTTCAAATGCAAAAAAAAAAACCCGTTAATTTTTATTCACAGTAGGGTACAAGTTACAGATGAACATGTTCATTGTACTACATATTAAGAAGTCCTTACAGTAATTAAATAAACATACACAAATAAGAGATAGTACGTTTTCCTTAAAATGTAGAAGATTCCGAAATAAAACCTACTTTTGAAATAATTTTCCAGTAGTGGAAGTAAAATAGATGACAATGAAACCGGCATGCCATAAGCATAACAAAACGGTGCACTCGGTTACAGTTATTGCTTTTGGCAGCTGTTGAAGGCAATGAAATAATTTCGGAAGAATAAATAAAGAATTTTTGAAAAAAAAAAATAATTGGTCTTATTTTTTGGCCACTGTAGTATAGTCTATTTTGTCATGAAATATTAAAAAGAAAACGCTTATTATTGGAAATAACAGAACCTTTGCTCATAAATTTATTTATGACTTCACTGGTTTTTTTTAAATTTATTTTTTAATTATTTCTTTTATTGCCGAGTAGAAATTAAGCAAACTAAACTTATACTTTAACAACATGCATATCAGAAAGATTTGCATTCAATCAAATATGTGTGACTTACAGACTCGAAGAATGGCATCGATTGAATTCTTACTTTCGTAAGTTGGCTGAGATTATTTGGCTGAAAATCAAACAGTTTGCAAAAATTATATTTCACTGTTAAAGAATAATATATATATATATATATAAATATATATGACATATTGACTAGAAATAACGAACTATTATCTAACTAACTCTATAATTAAATTCTTTAAAAAAAAAAAAAAAAAAAAATTTTTTTTTGTCTTTCTTTTTTTATACTATTTGGGCAAGATTCCTATTAGCCTTTACCACTTTATCATAGCCATGCTTCCTCATCTTATCTCCAAAGATGCTTGGAGATAAGATGATCATCTTGATCTTATCTCCATGCTTCCTCATCTTATCTATAACAAGATAGAAGCTTACAGCCACGGAGCTTTGTAAAAACTCAAATCGTCGTCTACCCACAAAATGAACCTGTAACTTCCCGAGGAAATATTCCCTACAACAAGGATCTAAATTCCTTGGATAAAATCCTTTTCATTGTAAAATAATTTTCTGCTCTGTTTCAATCCTTAGATGGAATAGATTCTCTTTTCGATCAACTGCAAAGTTGTAGCAGCCAGTCCAGTTTCTAACCCATGGATGGGCAAACTTTTTCGTTCGCTGGCCAAAAATCGAAAAAAAAGTTTGGCGGGCAAAAATAAATTTTTCTATAATTTTAAAAACAATATACAAGTATTACAATTTAATAATGTACTATACAAGTTTTACAAGTATACAATTTAATTTAATATTACTATAAATATGTCAATGAGATGAATGAAATTGCGATTTCATTTTTAAAGTTCCTTATATTGAGGTTCGAAGTGAGATGTACTGTTTCTAAGGAACGAGGCTAAATGCTCATCTGTCAGTCTACTTCTGAAATAATTCTTTCTAAGGTTCATAGCTGAAATCATTTGTTCACATATATAAGATGATGCAAACATACCACTGATTTTCTGGGCGTGAGATATTAAATTTGGAAAACTTACTTTCGATAATGATTTCTAAAACTCCAACTGGGACATACTTAGAAACAACTGCTTGATATGATTGTTAGAATGTAACTCAATTAATGCAATCTGCAAATCTGATCTCACTGCTTCACAATTTACATTGAAAAGCATGGTAAAAATATCCAATTCTGTTTGAATGGCACTGAAATCTTGAAATCTGCGTTCGAACTCAAAATGCAGTTTTTTCAAGCCATTTTCATAATTCTTAAGCTTCTCTTCATTTACTGAAGGTTCTAAGGATATATGTATATATATGTAAACTTACACTTCTCAATTCTATTACAATATATTTTGACAAGAATCTATGAAATTCTGAAAAATTTATGTCTATTCAGTTTTCATTTTCTTCTTCGGCAGCTGATTTTAAAGATTTAAGACCATTGCTTTAATAGAATTTTAGGAGAAACTAAGCAAATCTCCTTTAGTACTTCACCTAACAAATAATTTGCGATCCTACAAAAAAGTTTAATTGAATATCCATAAACTTTATATTTTTAAAATGTCACAGCAATGATAGCATCAGTGATGTTATTATACCCAACGTCAAAATCCATGAATCATACAGCAATTTTACCATTGTTTTCATTTGAATAATATATACGTTTATTAATATATACGTTGTATTATACGTTTGCGATAAGTATATAGATGAATATTATTTTAAACCAAATAATCAAAATGTGACAGACAAGATTAAAATAATTTTTGCTGACGTTCGAAATATTCACTCTAGTGTTGGGATTGCAATACCGGTATTTTGAGCCATTTGCACAATTTTGTATTTACTAGAAATTTAGAATTCTTATCTATGAAATTCTTATTTTTATCTGTGAATTCTTATCTGAAAACTAGAAATTCTTATCAGTGAAAACAAGGTTGTAGTTGAAGAAGGTCTGTAATATTTCGATATTTTTTAAATTGGGGAGTTTGTCATTCACATTGTATTTGCATATCATACTTTAGAGTTCAAAATATTTTTCAGCTTTATTATATATATATATATATATATATATATAGTATACTCATAAATAATACTCCATAATAATGAATAAGAATAAAGAACATAAAAAAATCAGTTGATTCCGGTTGACGTTCCAGGCTTCATGATAGTACAATTGATGCATCATGTTTTTTTAAGATCACATTTCAAAAATTTGTAATAGTACCACAGACTGAATAGTGATATTATTTACACATTTTTGTGATTTAAATAAATAGAATGTTCCTTAATTTTTTTTGATTCTTTATATACTGTTATAATTTATAAGTTACACATTTTTTTGTGTGATATTTACATTCTCTAATAAAACTGCCAAATAAAACAAAAAAAATACCTGTGTTTTCTTTCTTTTTCTAAAGCTTCTACTACCGGTATTAAACCCCGTATCCCAGTATTTAGATCTAAAAAATGCCGAATACCGGTATTGAACTTTCGGTCGATTATTGCAATCCCTACTCTAGTGCGACCACTAAAATAATAATTATAATAATAAATTTGTATTATTCAAGATTCGAAGTATCTGTAAGTCAATCCGGAATGTAGAAGAAATGGTCATTTGGGCCACAAAGGTTTAATATTCATCTACGAGCAAATAAAGTTGGTGGAAGTAATTAAAAAAATATACTTGATGAGTGTGCAAAAAATTCAAAATAAAAGAGCATAATATATTTAATCACGCTATTTAAATCCTCGCTAAAGAATTCAGCGCTTTGCCTTTAAATTATAATGAAGCAAATATAAAATGATCGCATAAAAGCGAGTATTGTAATAGTTTTTTTTCTTTCCTTGCAAGTTATTTTCCTTCTTCCAGTAATTAATTAATTTCAGAGAGACTTGCAGGTTAATAGATGATACAATGACATGGTTTGCATAATTATTGCTTTCAGTAAGAGTAGCCCCAGTAAAAGTGTATAAAAATATATCAATATTACAAATTAAGCATTATTCAATTACAAATTATTATTTAGTTTTACGGTTAATGTTTTACGAAACTTTGAATAAAAATTTACTTTAAAATGTGACGGAAAATTTAGAAGTTACATCTATGAGAGTAACATATCATCAGGGCCTGATTTACCTATAGGCTAAAGAGGCTTCAGCCTAAGGCCTCAACATCAAGAGGGGCCTACATTCAAATTGTTAGCAAAATTAGAATTACACTATTCTAAAAACAGTAAACACTAAAACACTGAATCGAAAATAAGGAGAAATTTGACACGTATGACTAATAAACGATCACAAACATGTATACGTAAAAATAATTAAATTAAACGTAAAAATAATTATTTTCGTAGTCAATGCTTAATGCTAGTGAAAACTCCATCTTGAGTGGCAGAAAAATAAAATCACAATCATCAATATGCCAAAGAATAAATGTGCTTTACGTAGAGGAGTAACGAAATGACGTATCCTAGACGAAAGTGTTGCGAATTGGGTCCTAAAAAATCGCCAGATTGAATTAATTATAACAACAAACAGTGTACGTTTATTTGCCTTAAAGTGGGCAAATAAAGTGAAAGTTTTTAAAACAACTTTGGGTTGGTGTAGCCCAGGGACGGACAAACTTTTTCGGTCGCGGGCCAAAAATCAAAAAAAAAAGTTTAAGCCAAGATAAATTTTTCTAAAATTTTAAAAGCAATATACAAGTATTACAATTTAAATATGTTAATGACATGAATGAATTTGAGATGAGACACGCTGATCACTGACACTGAGACACTGGTTTATCCTTTACAACTGTAAAAAAATATTTCCAGGTCCATTCATCATTAAAAGCACGGCACTCTGAATCAACTTTACGTTTTTTAGTAGCCATTTTGGGATTGAAATATTTTACGAATAACCCAAACAAGCACTAGTTGCGCTATACTTTTAATAATTTCACCACTATTTACAATGATGCTATATGCCCGCAATCTTTCCACACGCTATCAATAATATTGGAACTCACATCAAAAGAAAAAACCACTTAAAATGCGCAGTCTGCTACATGTGAGGTCTAATTCACCTGTATTGGATTCTCATATGTCTGCTCCCTGAGAAAGAGATAACGCTTGTTGGCCCCAATCTACAGCTATAACTAACAAAAAACTTCCGCTTTTAACACTTTACCGATTGAAAGCTGTCTGTGCTTGCTATTTCCATCAATTTTTATTTTGTAGAACAAAAATAGAGAAAGTCAGTCCTTTGAAAAAAAATATTTCATAAAAGTAGAATAGGAGATGGATATATAATATATAAATATATATTTCTTTTAGTATGCCCATCCCTGGTGTAGCCGATTTAAGACATACATAATTTAGTTCTGCGGAAAAAAATTTTACGCATGTGCATTTTTTCACAATTTACAAGTTTCCAGAGTACATCATTGACCTACGAAGGAAAAAAAAATAAATAAATAAATAAATAAATAAAAAATAAATTAAAAAAAAAAAATTACTGTCACATATTTAAAATATGGATGAAACTCTAAGTAATATTTGATATGATAGGAAATAAAACAATTGATGTGAAAGGAACAAAAATGGTTCACATAAAAACAACAGGTTACGAAAAATCTCGTTTCACCATAGTGCCCTGCTGCTGAACGAATGGTGCAAAATCGAAAGAAGTGCTTATTTTTAAAAGAGAAACGATGCCGTAACTTGTTGTTCTAATGCAGCTGGCAATACAGAGACTGTTAATATTTATGCCATAAACAAGGGCTGCACCGACGTTACTCATTTGGTACATACCCAGGGGGCACGTGTAGCTTGAAGATAGGCTATGGACGCGAGTAACACTACCCCCACAATGCTCTACGATCCTATTAGACCGGGATCTACGGTTTAAATTGGATTCCGAACCACTACAAACATCCATGGCATCGCCGAAACCTAACAGAGCGCTAATCATCAGGTCTCTAATTTTCCGAAAGGTGTTTTCATTAATGTGTACGAGAGAGGATCGATAGACGAAAATGGTGTATAGGGTTCGTATCCACAATTGTTTTACAAAAGCTTCCAAACGCCTTAAAGGAAGGAAGTCTTTTACTTTGGGACATGTTCAGATCCATCTAACGGATAATACGAAGAAATTGCTGTCGGAATGCAACACACGCAGTCATGACAGTTATTCAAGGCGGATTAGTGCCATTAGTTGATTAGATGTGTGTATCAATAAATCATTTAAGCAAATTTAAAATGACAGTGGAATATCTGGATGTTATAAGGTGAAAAAACATTTACGAAGTGCGTTATGTCAGTTTAAATACTGAGTGGATAATAAAAGCATGGAATAAAATTAAACTTGATATAATTTAAGACATTTAAAAAATGTATATCTAACAATCTAGATGGAACGAAGATGATAATGTATTTAAATTAGGCCCCAAAGCCTATAAAACCATTATGGGCAAAAATAAAATCAGATTGGGCTGGGAAATCATCTAAGTCAAGGAAGACTTAAAACCCTTCCTTTGTTACAAATGCAACAAGTTCGGTCACTTATCCAAATTCTGTCTTATTACGACTGAAACTTGCACAAACTGTAGAGAAAACTAAACCATAATTGGAGAAACTGTTCCAATCCTTCTAATTGCTTAAATTGCCGTATACGTAACTCTCAATTTAAGACAAATTATGAAACAAGCCATAGCTGCTGTTAATGAATGTAAAATATATTAAAAGGAAATAAATAAATCAAACTAGTTATGGGATCCAATTCTACAACTGAAAATATCAAAGGTTCTCATATTAACGTAGGAAATTCTCCTGCAGCCATGGCAGAGTTACACCAAACAATCGTGAACAACAACTTAGACTTCCATTCACTAAAAGAGTCATATTGCTCTGATAACAAAATTGTCAACATTACCAAATCTTGTAAAATAATCTGTTTCGAAGAAACTACGAAAGCTGCAAAGATTCTATTGAAGTCATTGCAAATTCTTATGAACAAGTAATACAAAAAAAAATTTTTTTAAAGTCAATTCCTACTTTTTTTCACTATATTGCAGAGAGTCCTTTACAAATAAAATTGAAATTTTCCTCTTACATCTGGCGCCATCTATTATTAGATTCATGCAACTTAAATCTAAAAAAAACTTAAATTAATTAATTGAATTAATTAAAAAATGTATTTGAACTTGAGTAGATGAATAAAATGTATTTTATTAACGATTGAAAATTTGAACAAGATATATATAGGGAGAGTGTGAACTAATAGTAGGAATTGAAGGAAAATATTATTATAATCGACTTAAAAATTAAAGGTAACTGGGTTCTGCTCATTTCGATTTTTTTGTTCCCCTAGCGAAGACTTTGGCTGCTACTTGGAGAAACGTCAACTTTTTATTTGAAAATGCAGGGACCAGAAGAAGCGAGAAGAGGACGTTGTTCTGTTATGTATACAGATAACGTAACTAATTTTTTAGAAACAACAAGAGCACTCAACTGGCAAGCAATTATTGCTGAATGCGCCATTCAAAAGATAAAATGGCATTTCAGTCCCCCAACCGCGCCATGGTATGGAGGTTGAGGGGAAAGAATGATCCGCACTGTCAAACAACTTTTATGAAAGGTTTTAGGTCGTGCTTCTGTATCTTACGAGGAAATGATAACTTTGCTGTGCGAATGTGAAAGCATCGTTAATGGACGTCCACTTACTTACATTTACGATGATCCCAATGAGTTGAGAGCTACCAAACCTTCAGATTTCATTCAAGACATAAAAGGCACCAGGAGATATTGTTCTCGTGGGCTCAGACAACACAAAACAGTTAAACTGGCCATTGGGGAGTATTATCGAATAGTTTCAAGGTAAAGACAACATCGAAAGAGGGGCGAGATTGCGTGTGGCTAAAGAAGAAATTATCAGTCCCACCCAAAGGATATATCCGTTGGAATTGAGCTCTCCCGAGATTCTCAATGATGTGTCTGTAAGAGTTAAAGATTCTTCCGATACTTTTCAAAATGACAATCAGCATACTGTTTTGAATGAGCAATCTTTTGAACCCAAGGATCTCCCTAAAGAGCAATTAGAAACTTTAAAGAGATCCCGATTTGGTCGACAAATTATTCCTGTGCAAAGATTGGACTTATAGACTGAACTAAGGAATTTAATTTCAGTGCAATGGATAATTTTATATTAGTTTATTCATTAATAATTAGTACTTAAGTTTTTCTAGTATTATATTCTCCTTACTATCGCATATATATATTTTTTGTTTTCATTTCTATTGCATATATATATATATTGTTTTTATTTTGTATTGCTCTACGTAAGATATGCCTGCAATACAAAAGGTGGGAGTATGTTGCCACTCCTAATAAGTTTTTTTATTTCCTTTATCATGTATTTCACTTTGAAACCTGGCAGCTAAGAGGAAAAAGGTTTTGGTTTTGGTTCGTATTTCTTGTGTTGCATTAATAAACGTGTTTTATAATCTAAGAAGAAGTTCCGTTTCAGTCATAACAGTGAGTAATTAGCCTAACTAAAGTGAAAACTAAGTTAATTCTAATGCAAGTGACTTGTGATTGAGATTATAGGAGAAGCAAATTGATACGCGAGGATTGGAATACGCAAATTCATCAGAATTTATAGTAACACCGACAAACACGATGTGGGACAAACATCGTGATACCCTTTTCCTTTTAATAGACATTCCTAATGTAAAAAGGAATAATCATAAAAATAAATACTTCAGCTGCTTCTCACTATTTTCATCCCATAAAGGTAAATCTGGTGTTATTCAGAATAAAAAAAACTACAGAAATTTCTGAAATTAAAAAGAAATGGTTGAGATAAAATGTTGATATAAAAGTATGTCAGGAGCTTCTAAAAGTCTAAATGGACTACAATGTTTGAAATATGTGAATTAAATGACATGAACACATTTGTGTCTTATTTTCCTACTTCTTGTTTCTGCATGGCAACATGAAGTGTTAACCAATCAAAAAAGTTTGTTTTCAAAACGTGATGGTTTCAAAATTGAAATGCTTCGTGAGATTTGTTCGACAGATTTTCATGGATTAACAAATTTTGGGCTTTTTCGTTGTATTATTATAATTTATCGTTCTTCAGTGTTTCTTTCATGTTGATAAATTGAGATAAAGCATAAATCTCAAAGCACCGCTTTAAGTCAAGTCACAATGTAAGCTGCATTTGAGTGAATAATTTGTTCTTACTGCTATTGTTTCAATAAAAGTTATTTTGACTTCCTTTTTGTGTATTTATTATCTTAATTTGTATTACAAATTTAATAATTATTATATCTTTGATTACTATTGAAACAATACTATGTTTTATAAATGCTAACAATCTTGAGAAGTTAATATTAATTATTAATTTAATTATTTTTTAATTATATTTATATTAATTTAATTATTTTTATTTTGTACATTGTAGGAAAAGGAAATTTTTTTTTATGTTACTCAGTAAATAAGTATTTTAGTTTTAATTCTAATTTACCTACCTATGTAGACTCAAATATTTTTGCAATAATAAAAGTTAAATATAATCACTCTTGATAAAATCATTATTGCCATGAATTGTTGTAATTTAATAATTATGAATTTTTGAAATTATTTTTATGATAAACTCTATTTTATTTAATTTTCCTGCTCATTGTTTGAATAAGTTGTTCACTATTGTATTCATGTTTATAGTTCACTATTGTATTCATAAAACCTATTATTTCATAAAGGCTGCATTTCTGAAAGATTTGAAAGTCACATATTTTCTTCGCATTTGAAATACTTAGCATGCTGTAATTTACTATTCTGGTTTTATACTTAATAAAGTTTTCATAATATATATTTCATAAAGTATGCATGCCTATTTAACAATATTTAGCACTATTATTTTTTTAATTCCTTGGACCATTTTTCATTTATTCTTGCCTTAAATGAATTAACTCTCCATTTTTTTGGATATTAGTAGCAGCTTTGCATGAAATTCAAAGGCATGTCAATGTTTTTTTTATGAATAAATTTGCATACTATATTTTTCACCTAAAATAACACTGTAAAGCACCTTACAAATATTCTTTTTTAGTTGGCAAAGCATTTATTCATTATAGTCATTTAAATATCAAACTGAGGACTCAAACTGTAGAATATCCTTTTTGTGCAGAAACTTTTTCTTTGAGTTTTAATTACAGAAATATATATAAAATTTCATGTAAGAAAGAGTCACAAAGTTTGATTTTTGGAGAAACTGATTTAAACTTGGAAATAATAATTATGATAACTGATACTAAAGTGCATTTTTTGTTTTATTGAAATTTTATTTTTAGATGTATGTTTGACTTTTGAAATTCACTATTTTTATAGTAGTTTTTCCTAAAAAAATGGCATAACGTTACTTTTTTTTTATTGGAGGATTTATCTAATGTATGTTTAGAAAAATTAAATATATGGGAATAAGTAGAAAAAAATATGAATTCAGTGGATGACTTGTAGAAAGATTTCACCTTTTTAAAATTTGTTGCTAGCTATATGTTTGAAATACATTAATATCAGAGAATTTATTCAATTTTTTTTATTTCACGTTTTGTAGTGTCTAGAAAAGGCGGAAAAATATTATACTGTATTTTATATAAATAATTTTTGATCTCAATTTTAATACATCTACTTACCTTAAATGCAGTCTAATTAAAATAAATATGATTACTCTTAATAAAATTTTTGTTATGACTTATCCTACATATTACTTTATTGAGGCAGCATTTTTGAAAAAATGTAAATCATATTGTATGGTTTTTATTAAAATGTTTCAGAAATTTTTATTTTTATTTGTTTATTTTTTTTTTATTTTTGAATTTTTAATGTTGTCTTAAGAAAATATGCTTATTTTTTTAATAAATCTAATAGTTAATATGTTTTAATTCACTTTTTTATCTTTAGTTGCACTGAATGGGCAAATTTTCACATAATTTTTATTTTGAAATATATGATCTTGCTTTCATATTGTAAGAAATCAAATATAGTAGTAATTCTCACATAAATTTAAAAATAAATTCCTATCCTTTTTGAAAATGTGCATGTTTGTTTGACAATGTTAATTTTGGATAAATATTTGTAATGAGAATATTGGCAATTTTTAATATTTGTGTAAGTATTAATTTAAATTTTTTGACTCTGAAAATTATGAAAAATAAAATATGATGTTCAATGCATGAAATTTTTTTAGTAAATTTAAAATTGCAGTTTTTACACTAATAATGATACTAAAAAGTACCAGAGCCTCAAATTTCACTCAACATAAATAGTTTTTCATTAAATCTTATAATCTTTCAATAAAAACAAAAAAATATGTAGCTGAAAGTCTAAATGACAATTTCCTTAACAAGTAATTTAAGAAAATTTATGAGGGGCAACTTTAACTACTCCCATAGGAAAATATGCAAGTATACCTATTAATTATGAAAGTTTTGTTCTATTGAATTGAATAAATATGTTGTATTTTATTGAATGTGAAAGTCTTAATTTTCTCAATAATACCGTCCTAATTTTTGTTACTTTCTTTTACAGATTTTAACAGCAATTTTGATGCCAAATGGAAGAAAAATCAGTGTGAATATCCCTCATTCAAACTTAATCGCATCCATTTAATCAAGCCATGCATTTTCTCATGCTGGAGGTGTCTTTTTTTTGTACACTGAAAGCATGCAAAATATTGATTGTAACCTTCTGATACATCACCGCCCATGCTCTCTTATTATTTTCCTTGATGTAAAAAACTGAACCTTTTCTTAGTAGTGAAGATTTAAAATGAATTATTATTTGATATCATCTCATTAGATGCTTTACATTGTGCCAAAATTTTTTCTATTGTGCATTTAGAAATTCATGTAGGAAAATAAAATAACTTGAAAGGAAGGGAAAAAAAAATGATTTTAAGAAATTTAAAATAGTATTAACTGGGCTCATTAAAAATTAGATTATTATCACTTTCTTTTATAATTGTTTCCTTTTCCATGAAGTTTTTGCTCTACCAATTCTTTAATTTTTTTTATGCACTTCATGAACAAGGGTATACTTTGGGATGATTTATGTAATATGTATGTATGAGAAACAGGTGTAGAAATAAATCTATTTTATTTGTAGGAAAATTGGGTTTTTAAAATTTTGAATAGCCTTGTTTTCCAATTGTATTAATACCAGAGTACTTATTTACCTTTTTCTTATGTTTTGTGTATTTTAGGAAAGACAAAAAAATTGTTATTCAGTAAATATATGACCAAAATTCATTTTGTTTTCAATTCTCATATGACTAACCATTTTCAAAATAATCACTTTTAATAAAATCATTGTTGTCACTATTCATTAATATGATTGAATAATTATTATAATTTTTTCTAATTTGTACACTTGTTTCTATGTTTCATCTATTCCAGATAAATCCATTTAAAATATCTTAATTGTGCTAAGGCTTCTCTCCAAATGCAATTAAAAATTCATGCAAGAAAGTGTCAAAAAGTTTTAATTTATAGTGAAATTGAAGATTTAAAGATGCATTTAATTCAATGCAAACTATACTATACTACTATGCAAACAAACTATAACTGTCAAACTATACTATAAAACAACAAACTATACATAACATACAAACTATACTGTCCCATAACCAATATAATTCATTTTATACAATTATTTATTTCTGTGTTCATTACTTTCCTGTTGTCTTGAATTTCTTTTTATTTATGTGAGCTATTGTTTATAAAAATCCAGCAATAAACAATGAATGCAATAATTTATTGAATTTAATAAATTCTTCACACCTTCTCAGTGTGGAATTCTAGTAAATATAAATAAATCCTGCTAAATTTTTATTTTATTTTGCAGAGATTATTGGCAGATTTGAAGAAATATTAAGGCCTTCTTTGCTAGCAACACTAATTGAATCCCAGAAAGGTTCCATTCAGTTGGTCAATCCAATGTCCTATTTGTGCCAAGGGTTTCTCTCAAAACTCTCACAACAAAGACATAAGGCAAAAAAGGTTATTTTAAGAGAAAATGATTCTATTAGTGTGAATGAAACGATCTATCCATGAAAATATGATGCTAACTGTACTTTATAAAATTGAATTTTTATATTGTTTGTCCAAATTAATTTTTCTTCTTTTTTTTTTAGTTTTGAAGTTTAAGTTTTATTTTTTTGTATTATTTGAGTTTATTTTGTATTATTGACTTTGTTTTTTTGTATTATTTGATTTTAAGTAATTCTTCATGATTACATGAAGCTTTCAGATGATTTATGAAATGTAGTGAACACTATTATAATAAATAAAGTGTTATGTAAACCAAGAATGTTTTTTAGTTGCACAAAATTTTCTTCATCATACAAGGGCTTGTGGACCCTGAAGAATTGAGATTATAACTGGCATTCATGGAGGCTCTACCAACTATTAAATTTGAATTACTTTGGTTTATCTTTTCTATCACTGGTGTCCAAATACTTATTGGTCGATAGTGTATTTAATTTCTTATTTCAGAAAATATATTTAATGTACAAAAATTATATTGAAAGTGGTAAAGATTTTAAATTCATTGTGGATGAAGGAACTTGTATTGTAATATTGCCAATTTAAGAATTGATACAGTTTCATGCAATTATTTTTTAATTTTTAATTTTATTTCTGTTTTCCATTATTCCATTTTCTCGAATTTCACGCTATTTCTGTATGATATATAGGTTTTATTCATTTGCATCTAAAGTTGTATGGTATAATTGCAAAACTTTTAGAATTTTATTGTGTTTAAAAAACTCTAATGCCTCTATACCTTTATTTATTTATTTGTTAGTATATTTTCAGTCATTGGTTGCAGTTTTGGATGCTTTTTTGTTTATTTCTGTAGTCCCTTTTTTTTTTATATCGTCTCAAATTTCTTTTTATATCCAAGATTTATTGATTTGCATCCTTAATATACAAATTTGTGTTGTAATAATATTAAATATGAATATTTATAGAATTTAATAAGTTACTTACATTTTATCCACTTAAAACTCTAATTTGTTTATGGATATAAACAAATCCTGATTAATTTTCTTTTTATTTTGCAGAGATCATTTGCAGACTTGTTGGTAATTTGAAGATATATATACGCCGATAATTATTTTCAGAAAAAATTCAGTTTTTGTTAACCAGCCTGTTTTAACTCCATGGATTAAAATATTATCTGTGTGGCATTTTCTCATTATCCAAGCATATTTAATTTTTAATACTAACTAAATGAGTTTTGTGATTCTTCTGGTATGAATATTATTGGACATCACTTTTGCTCTTCATACTATAATTCACGAAATAAAAATATTTTTTTGGACTGTTCAACCTCTTTGTGAATTAAGGAAATTGTAATATAATAAAACAAAAGACCAATCTCATCCAAGAACATTTTATTGATATCAGATAAATAAATTTTAATCATTTTATTTGACCACAATTAAAATGGAATTTAAAAAATCATGTATCCGAATTGTTTAAATATTTAATGGAATTAATTATTGCTGTGTCATGATTCTTACTTGCATGCTTGAAACATAATTGGCATCATAGTTGAAATTATTATTTTCAGAAAACGTAATTTATTTTCGTGAATTATCATGAAAGTAGTAAAGACTTTAATTTTTTATATTAATGAACTTTTGTTTCAGTATTGAGAATTTTACAGCTAATATATTTCATTAAAATAACTTTTAATATGTTTTTTTTCTTGTGAGTGTATTTTATTTATTTTTTTTTGTTATTGTTGTCTCCAATATTTTTTTTTATTTCTGTAATCTATTATTT
Organism: Caerostris darwini; assembly: GCA_021605075.1. Classification (NCBI taxonomy): domain Eukaryota; kingdom Metazoa; phylum Arthropoda; class Arachnida; order Araneae; family Araneidae; genus Caerostris; species Caerostris darwini. The sequence continues at coordinate 833,004 of BPLQ01012627.1, read as the reverse complement.
TTTTTGTATTTTACAAATTTTTTACATTTTATTGTGTGCAAAACTTTAATTTCCATACATAAATTCACCCTCAATTTTATTATTTTCCAGCAATGGATTGCAGTTTTGAAGGCAATGTGAAGGTACATCAATGTCCCTTTTGTGAATACCACTCACGCAATCTTGGTCATGTGAAACAGAATCTTTTAACTCACATTGGCGAGCGTTTTTTTAAGTGTCCTTTTTAGTGTAGGGAAGCATTTATTGTTACCTGAATGTTCATCTGAGGACTCGCACTAGACAACGTTCCTTCCAATGTCTATTTTGTGCCAAGTCTCATGCTTTTTGGCACTACAAAAACTAGTATATTTCATTCCAGGACATTAATTTTTAATTTTTATAATCTTTTTTTTATACTTTATGTCCATTAAAATGATGAACATATAAATAAAACATAGACGGTTGTATCATACATGTTGCTGTATCTTCATAAAATATTGAATATGTTTATTTATTGAATTTAATTAAATCTTCAAATTTTTTTGGTATATTAAAATTATCTCTATATAAATACAGATAATTTTTTACTTTCTTTTGCAGATATTGTTAGCAGATTTGAAGACAATGTGAAGCTACATCAATGTCCATTTTGTGAATATAGCTCATCTATACTCACCAATGTGAAACATCATCTTGTAACTCACACTAGAGAGCGACCTTTCGAGTTCCCTTTTCAGTGTGGCAAAGCATTCAGTCAGGACGGAAACCTGAAGGTTCACTTGAGGACTCATACTGGCGAAGGTCCCTTCCAATGTCCTGTTTGTGCCAAGGCTTTCGGTCAGAATTGTAATTTACACAGACATCTCAAAATTCATACAGAAAATTGACAGAAAGTGTTATCTTAAGGGGAAATAATTCTAAGATGTATATTTTGATGCTAACTTATCTATTTGAAAATTTGGCTTTTAGACATTTTAACTTAATTCTTTTTGGTTTTTATATTATGTACTTTACAAATTATTTGATTTTGAACACAATTTTTGTGAAAGATTGCACAGTGTTACTTCATTTTATATGTTATATAAGAAAATTGGTGTTTCATGAGTGTAGTGTCTTTTTCATCTGATATTTTTTTCTAGTATATTCTGTCTTTATTAAAAATTTTCTTGGTAAAAGTTTTATAAACCTTTTCTTATATACCTTTGTATATTTTGCAATTTATATATTATTGATAACAAAATACTGTTTGTATGTTCATATACATATGTGTTATTTACAATTTTTCTTATATAAAGATTATTTTTATAAAAATACTTTCTGATAATTTTATTTAATGCAAATAGTGAAATTTTAATTTTCTTTTATGTTCTGCTGGTTATGTTGAAAATGAGAACTGTTTTTAAATTACGACAATAATTATTTTCAGAAAAAAATTCAGCTTTTGTTAACCAGCCTATTTTAACTCCATGGATTAAAATATTATTTGTGTGTCATTTTCTCATTATCCAAGCATATTTAATTTCTAATACTAACTAAATGAGTTCTGTGATTCTTCTGGTATGAATATTATTGGACATCACTTTTGCTCTTCATACTATAATTCACGAAATAAAAATATTTTTTTGGACTGTTCAACCTCTTTGTGAATTAAGGAATTGTAATATAATAAAACAAAAGACCAATCTCATCCAAGAATATTTTATTGATATCAGATAAATAAATTTTAATCATTTTATTTGACCACAATTAAAATGGAATTAAAAAAATCATTTATCCTAATTGTTTAAATATTTGATGGAATTAATTATTGCTGTGTCATGATTCTTACTTGCATGCTTGACACATAATTGGCATCATAGTTGAAATTATTATTTTCAGAAAACATAATATATTTTCGTGAACTATCATGAAAGTAGTAAAGACTTTAATTTTTGTATTAATGAACTTTTGTTTCAGTATTGAGAATTTTACAGCTAATATATTTCATTAAAATAACTTTTAATATGTTTTTTTTTCTTGTGAGTGTATTTTATTTATTTTTTTTTGTTATTGTTCTCTGCAATATTTTTTTTTATTTCTGTAATGTATTATTTTTTTTGTATTTTACAAATTTTTTACATTTTATTGTGTGCAAAGCTTTAATTTCCATACATAATATCACCCTCAATTTTATTATTTTCCAGCGATGGATTGCAGTCTTGAAGGCAATGTGAAGATACATCAATGTCACTGTTGTGGATACCACTCATGCAATCTCGGTCATGTGAAACAGAATCTTTAAACTGACATTGGCGAGCGTTTTTTTAAGTGTCTTTTGTGGTGTAGCGAAGCATTTATTGTTACCTGAATGTTCATCTGAGGACTCACACTAGACAACGTTCCTTCCAATGTCTATTTTGTGACAAGTCTCATGCTTTTTGGCACTACAAAAGCTAGTATATTTCATTCCAGGCAACTAATTTTTAATTTTTATAATCTTTTTTTTATATTTATATGTCCATTAAAATAATGAACATATAAATAAAACATAGACGGTTGTATCATACATGTTGCTGTATCTTCATGAAATATTGAATATGTTTATTTATTGAATTTAATTAATTCTTCACTTTTTTTTTGGTATATTAAAATTATCCATAATAGTTTTTTACTTACTTTTGCAGATATTGTTAGCAGATTTGTAGACAATGTGAAGCTACATCAGTGTCCATTTTGTGAATATAGCTCATCTAGACTCACTAATGTGAAACATCATTTTGTAACTCACACTGGAGAGCGACCTTTCGAGTGCCCTTTTCATTGTGGCAAAGCATTCAGTCGGGACGGAAATCTGAAGGTTCACTTGAGGACTCATACTGGCGAACGTCCCTTCGAATGCCCTGTTTGTGCCAAGGCTTTTCGTCAGAGAAGTCATTTACAGAGACACCTCAAAATTCACACTGAAAATTGACAAAAAGTGTTATTTTAAGGGGAAATAATTCTAAGATGTATATTTTGATGCTAACTTATCTATTTGAAAATTTTGCTTTTAGACATTTTAACTTAATTCTTTTTGGTTTTTATATTATGTACTTTACAAATTATTTGATTTTGAACACAATTTTTGTGAAAGATTGCGCAGTGTTACTTCATTTTATATGTTATATAAGAAAATTGGTGTTTCATGAGTGTAGTGTCTTTTTCATCTGATAATTTTTTTTCCAGTACATTCTGTCTTAATTAAAAATTTCTTCGTAAAAGTTTTTGTGAAACCTTTTCTTATATACCTTTGTATATTTTGCAATCTATATATTATTGATAACAAAATACTGTTTGTATGTTCATATACATATGTGTTATTTACAATTTTTCTTATGTAAAGATTATTTTTATAAAAATACTTTCTCATAATTTTTTTTATTGCAAATAGTGAAATTTTAATTTTCTTTTATGTTTTTCTGGTTATGTTGAAAGTGAGAACTGTTTTTAAATTATGACAATAATTATTTTCGAAAAAAGTTCAGTGTTTGTTAACCAGCCGGTTTTAACTCCATGGATTAAAATATTATCTGTGTGACATTTTCTCATTATGCAAGCATATTTAAATTTTAATACTAACTAAATGAGTTATGTGATTCTTCTGGTATGAATATTATTGGACATCACATTTGCTCTTCATACTATAATTCACGAAATAAAAATAATTTTTTTGGACTGTTCAACCTCTTTGTGGAATTAATGAATTGTGATATAAGAAAACAAAAGACCAATCTCATCCAGGAACATTTTATTGATATCAGATAAATAAATGTTAATAATTTTTTTCGCCACAATTAAAATTGAATTTAAAAAAATTATGTATCCAAATTGTTTAAATATTTGATGGAATTAATTATTGCATTGTCATGATTCTTACTTGCATGCTTGATACGTAATTGACATTATAGTTGAAATTATTATTTTCGGAAAACGTAATTTATTTTCGTGAATTATCATGAAAGCAGTAAAGACTTTAATTTTTTGTATTAATGAAGTTTTGTTTCAGTAATGAGAATTTTACAGATTATATATTTCATCAAAATAACTTTTAATATGTTTTTTTTTTCTTGTGAGTGTACTTTATTTATTTTTTTTGTTAATGTTGTCTGCAATATATTTTTTTATTTCTGTAATCTATTAGTTTTTTTTGTATTTTACAAATTTTTTTACATTTTATTGTGTGCAAAACTTTAATTTCCATTTATAAATTCACCCTTAATTTTATTATTTTCCAGCAATTCATTGCAGTTTTGAAGGCAATGTGAAGATACATAAATGTCCTTTTTGTGAATACCACTTATGCAATCGTGGTCATGTGAAACAGCATCTTTTAACTCACATTGGCGACCGTTTTTTTAAGTGTCCTTTGTAGTGTAGCGAAGCATTTATTGTTACCTGAATGTTCATCTGAGGACTCACACTAGACAACGTTCCTTCCAATGTCTATTTTGTGCCAAGTCTCATGCTTTTTGGCACAAAAAAAACTATTATATTTCATTCCAGGCAACTAATTTTTAATTTTTATAATCTTTTCTTTTATATTTATATGTCCATTAAAATACTGAACATATAAATAAAACATAGATGCTTGTCTCATACATGTTGCTGTATCTTCATGAAATATTGAATATGTTTATTTATTGAATTTAATTAATTCTTCACATTTTTTTGGTATATTAAAATTATCTCTATATAAATACAGATAATTTTTTACTTTCTTTTGCAGATATTGTTAGCAGATTTGAAAACAATTTGAAGCTACATCAGTGTCCATTTTGTGAATATACCTCATTTAGTCTAACTAATATGAAACATCATCATTTAACTCACACTGGAGAGCGACCTTTCAAGTGCCATTTTCAGTGTGGTAAAGCATTCAGTCGGAAAGAACACCTGAAGGTTCACTTGAGGACTCATACTGGCGAACGTCCCTTCGAATGCCCTGTTTGTGCCAAGGCTTTCTCTCAGAATTGTAATTTACACAAACATCTCAAAATTCATACAGAAAATTGACAGAAAGTGTTATCTTAAGGGAACATAATTCTAAGATGTATATTTTGATGCTAACTATCTATTTGAAAATTTGGTTTTTAGACATTTTAACTTAATTCTTTTTGGTTTTATAATAAGATGTACTTTACAAATTATTTGATTTTGAACACAATTTTTGTGAAAGATTGTGTGCAGTGTTACTTCATATTATATGTTATATAAGAAAATTGGTGTTTCATGAGTGTAGTGTCTTTTTCATCACATATTTTTTTCTAGTATATTCTGTCTTTATTAAAAATTTTCTTGGTAAAAGCTTTTATAATACCTTTTCTTATATACCTTTGTATGTTTTGCAATTTTTATATATTATTGATAACAAAATACAGTTTGTATGTTCATATATATATGTGATATTTGCAATTTTTCTTATATAAAGATTATTTTGATAAAAATACATTCTCATAATTTTTTTTAATGCAAATAGTGAAATATTAATTTTCTTTTATGTTTTCCTGGTTATGTTGAAAATGAGAACTGTTTTTAAAGTACCACGATAATTATTTTCAGAAAAAATTCAGCTTTTGTTAACCAGCCTATTTTAACTCCATGGATTAAAATATTATTTGTGTGTCATTTTCTCATTATCCAAGCATATTTAATTTCTAATACTAACTAAATGAGTTCTGTGATTCTTCTGGTATGAATATTATTGGACATCACTTTTGCTCTTCATACTATAATTCACGAAATAAAAATATTTTTTTGGACTGTTCAACCTCTTTGTGAATTAAGGAATTGTAATATAATAAAACAAAAGACCAATCTCATCCAAGAATATTTTATTGATATCAGATAAATAAATTTTAATCATTTTATTTGACCACAATTAAAATGGAATTAAAAAAATCATTTATCCTAATTGTTTAAATATTTGATGGAATTAATTATTGCTGTGTCATGATTCTTACTTGCATGCTTGACACATAATTGGCATCATAGTTGAAATTATTATTTTCAGAAAACGTAATTTATTTTCGTGAATTATCATGAAAGTGGTAAAGACTTTAATTTTTTGTATTAATGAACTTTTGTTTCAGTATTGAGAATTTTACAGCATATATATTTCATTAAAATAAATTTTAATACGTTTTTTTTTCTTGTGTGTGTATTTTATTTATTTTTGTTATTGTTGTCTCCAATATTCTTTTTTATTTATTTCTGTAATCTATTATTTTTTTTGTATTTTACAAATTTTTTACATTTTATTTTGTGCAAAACTTTAATTTCCATACATAAATTCACCCTCAATTTTATTATTTTCCAGCAATTCATTGCAGTTTTGAAGGCAATCTGAAGATACATCAATGCCGTTTTTGTGAATACCACTCATGCAATCTTGGTCATGTGAAACAGCATCTTTTAAGTCACGCTGGAGAGCGACCTTTCGAGTGGCCTTTTCAGTGTTGCAAAGCATTCAGTCAGGGAAGGAAACCTGAAGGTTCACTTGAGGACTCATACTGGCGAACATCCCTTCCAATGTCCTGTTTGTGCCAAGACTTCCTCTCTGAATTGTCATTTACAGATACACCTCAAAATTCACACAGAAAATTGACAAAAAGGTTTATTTTAAGGGGACATAATTCTAAGATGTATATTTTGATGCTAACTATCTATTTGAAAATATGGTTTGTAGACATTTTAACTTTAATTCTTTTTGGTTTTTGTCATAAGATGTACTTTAAAAATTATTTTATTTTTAACACAATTTTTGTGAAAGATTGCACAGTGTCACTTCATTTTATATGTTATATAAAAAAATTGGTGTTTCATGAGTGTAGTGTCTTTTTCATCTGATATTTTTTTTCCAGTACATTCTGTCTTAATTAAAAATTTTCTTCGTAAAAGTTTTTGTGAAACCTTTTCTTATATACCTTTGTATATTTTGCAATTTATATATTATTGATATCAAAATACTGTTTGTATGTTCATATACATATGTGTTATTTACAATTTTTCTTATATAAAGATTATTTTTATAATAATACTCTCTCATAATTTTTTTTAATGTAAATAGGAAATTTTAATTTTCTTTTATGTTCTCCTGGTTATGTTGAAAATGAGAACTGTTTTTAAAGTACGATAATTATTTTCAGAAGAAATTCAGTGTTTGTTAACCAGCCTGTTTTAACTCCATGGATTAAAATATTATCTGTGTGACATTTTCTCATTATGCAAGCATATTTAAATTTTAATACTAACTAAATGAGTTATGTGATTCTTCTGGTATGAATATTATTGGACATCACATTTGCTCTTCATACTATAATTCACGAAATACATATATTTTTTTGGACTGTTCAACCTTTTTGTGAAATTAATGAGTTGTAATATAACAAAACAAAAGACCAATCTTATCCAAGAACATTTTATTGATATCAGATAAATAAATGTTAATAATTTTTTTGGCCACAATTAAAATGAAATTAAAAAAAATTATGTATCAAATTGTTTAAATATTTGATGGAATTAATTATTGCCGTGTCATGATTCTTACTTGCATGCTTGACACATAATTGGCATCATAGTTGAAATTATTATTTTCAGAAAACGTAATTTATTTTCGTGAATTATCATGAAAGTGGTAAAGACTTTAATTTTTTGTATTAATGAACTTTTGTTTCAGTATTAAGAATTTTACAGCATATATATTTCATTAAAATAAATTTTAATTTTTTTTTTTTTCTTGTGAGTGTATTTTATTTATTTATTTTTTGTTAATGTTGTCTCCAATATTTTTTTTTTATTTCTGTAATCTATTAGGTTTTTTTGTATTTTACAAATTTTTTACATTTTCTTGTGTGCAAAACTTTAATTTCCATACATAAATTCACCCTCAATTTTATTATTTTCCACAATGGATTGCAGTTTTGAAGGCAATGTGAAGATACATCAATGTCCCTTTTGTGAATACCACTCATGCAATCTTGGTCATGTGAAACAGCATCTTTTAACTCACATTGGCGAGCGTTTTTTTAAGTGTCCTTTTTAGTGTAGCGAAGCATTTATTGTTACATGAATGTTCATCTGAGGACTCACATTAGACAACGTTCCTTCCAATGTCTATTTTGTGCCAAATCTCATGGTTTTTTTGGCACTACAAAAACTAGTATATTTCATTCCAGTCAACTAATTTTTAATTTTTATAATCTTTTTTTTATGTTTATATGTCCATTAAAATAATGAACATATAAATAAAACATAGACGCTGGTCTCATACATGTTGGTGTATCTTCATGAAACATTGAATATGTTTATTTATTGAATTTAATTATTCTTCTAATTTTTTTGGTATATTAAAATTATCTATATATCAATGCAGATAATTTTTTACTTTCTTTTGCAGATATTATTAGCAGATTTGAAGACAATGTGAAGCTACATCAGTGTCTATTTCGTGAATGTAGCTCATCTATACTCACTAAGGTGAAACATCATCTTTTAACTCACACTGGAGAGCGACCTTTCAAGTGCCCTTTTCAGTGTGGCAAAGCATTCAGTCAGGGAAGGAAACCTGAAGGTTCACTTGAGGACTCATACTGGCGAACGTCCCTTCCAATGTCCTGTTTGTGCCAAGAATTTCTCTCTGAATTGTCATTTACAGAAACACTTCAAAATTCACACAGAAAATTGACAAAGAGGTTTATTTTAAGGGGACATAATTCTAAGATGTATATTTTGATGTTAACTATCTATTTTAAAATTCGATTTTTAGACATTTTAGCTGAATTCTTCTGTTTGGGTTTTATGAGAGATGTACTTTACAAGTTCTTTGATTATTGAAGTAAACTTTTGTGAAGATCGCACGATGTTACTTCAATTTTTATGATGCCAAAGTAATAAAAATGGTTTGTAATGTTTACGGAAATTCAATACATACGCTCGTACATATCATTCTCGTAAATGTTGCGATGGCTTCATGAAATGTTGAATGTGTTTATTTATTGAATTTAATTAATTCTTCGCATTTTTTTTTTTTTTGTATATGAAACTGTAATATCTTTGTATAAATCCTGCCTATTTTTTTATTTTACTTGCAGGGATTGTTAGCAGTTTTGAAGGCAATTGGAAGATTCACCATTGTCCCTTTTGTGAATATCGCTCACACTATCTCAATGATGTGAAAAGGCATGTCTTAACTCACACTGGAGAACGACCTTTTGACTGTCCTTTTCAGTGTGGCAAAGCATTCAGTCGGGATGGAAACCTGAAAGTTCACATGAGAACTCACACAGGAGAGCGTCCCTTCAAGTGCCCTTTTCAATGTGGCAAAGCATTTAGTCAAAAAACTGATATGAAACGTCATCTGAGGACTCATACCAAAGAACGGCCCTTTGTATGTCCTATTTGTGCCAAGGATTTTTCTCTGAATTCTGCATTACAGAGGCACGTCAAAATTCACACAGAAAATTGACAAATAGTTTTATCTTAAAGGGACATTTTTCTAAGAAGATATATATTTTGATGCTATCTATCTATTTGAAAATTCGATTTTTAGACATTTTAACCTTAATTCTTATTTTTGGCTTTTATGAGTGAGATGTACTTTTAAAATTCTTTGATTTTTAAAGTAATCTTTTGTGAAAATTGCACGATGTTACTTGAATTTTTATGATGTCAAAATAATAAAAATTATTTGTAATTTTTATGGAAATTCAACATCTGAATTATGTTGGCAAATAAAATAGATTATTAGTTTATTATATTCTTTTCTATGAGTAAAAAAACCCTGCTTGTTATGTGAATTTGTATAAGTGTGGAAAGGAATCCTATTACCGTGTTATTTTTCTACCGGTTGCAATAATATAATTTCATATGAATTCAGAGTTCTGTGAAATTTTGGCCCTTAAGAATTAATTGCATGTTCCTATAAGGATATTTTGTAAATATGTTTTCTAAAATTTTATATTTTCGTATTTCTGAAATGAGTTCTGTAAATATTTTATTCTTTAAAATTTATATTCATTGTCTTTTCTTCTTATCTTGAAGTTAAAATATTATATTTTAGATATTTAAACTCCGCCAAGAATATTCAGAGGTAAATTTATTCAATAAAAAAATGTTTCAAACTTATTAAAAAATTTTTTTTTTTAATTCTATCAGTTACACAAAATATTAATATTTTAATGGCACAAAATTCAGAATAGAAATAAAAAAATAGTAAGAAATCAAATTTTAAAAATATTTGCTGAAGTTAGTCCCTGGATGGGGTAGTTTTCACACATGAGTTGAAACATAATTGGCATCCTAGTAAAAAGCATTTTGACAATCAAAATTTTTAGTTATATAAATAATTAAAAATTTTGATTTCTTGTGAATAAAAGACTGTGTCCTAATATTAACATTTTGAGTGCTAGTACGTATCATTTAAAAAAAAATTAAATTTATTGTCTCCTTTATTATTTTCTGTTATTCGTGTGTTTATTATTTTCAAATTCTCAAATATTTGTTATATTTTTTATGATATATTGTATATTAAACATATCTGAATGCTGAACAATGGAGATTTATCCTATTTAATAAATTTTTTATATTTTATATTTAAAGATCTCTACTGTTCATAAATGAATCCATCTTGTTTCTGTTTGGTGCACATGTAAATAGTACTGGCGAAGGTAATTTGAAGATACATGAAGCCATCTTTTGCAAATGCTGCTCAACCAAACTTTGTCACTTTAAAATCCCTTTTTCGACTCGTTAGTGTAATATTCATTTGGTGTCAGTTTCTGTTTAATCTTTGCAGAACTAGGTTTTGATTCGAAATAAATTGAGCTGGTGACTATTTTTTCTCCTTCACTATTTGTTTTTCAGTATTTGCTTGATAAAACTTTATTTCTAATTATTATTTGTTGCTGCTCCCTTGCCCGGCAACTTTTTATTTATTGTAGCGAACTCGATTATAAATAGGTTGCAAAAGTACAGTAGTCACAAGATGGCTTTTCAATACTCATACTACTGTGTTCAAAAAGTAAGACCCATTTTCAATTTAAAATTCCCGGGGCTTATGGAATTTGAATTTTTTTCTTTTTTATGTTGGTGGCACAGTCCTTGGCATCTGTGGGAAATTTGACGTCAAAATATTCATTAGTGCTTGAGTTACACTTGCCTTTCTGAGACGCTAAAACTGATTCTGGCGATTTTTGAAATGTCTGAATTGATTGAGAAAAGAACTTGCATTAAATTTTGTTTGCGGAAACATATAAAATGTTGCAGAAGGCATTCGGTGAGCATTCATATATCGGAAAGAAATGATATAAACAGTTCGAAGAAGGCAGAGAACTCGTTGAAGACGAAGAGCCCTTTGGTCGACCATCCATCTCAACCGACGAAGCTCGCGTCCAAAACATTAAAGATTTGGTGCTTGCAAACGGTCGATTTACAATTAGAGACCTTGCTGAGGATGTTTTAATTTCAAAAGAATCGGTCAATTCCATTTTGGACTTCAGAACACATCAAATCTCGATTGCTACCAAGAATACTGAATGCGCCAGTTCACACTGCATTGATTCTTCGTGACTTTTTCGAAAAAATGAAACCCATATCGTTCCACAACCACCGTATTCACACAATGCGACCTCTAGCTATTTCCTAAACTCAAAAGACCACTCCGGTGACACCGTTTTGGGTCGATTGAAGAGATTCAACGTGAATCGCCGCGCGCTTTGAAGGCCATCTCTGCCGATGACTTTTTAGCATGCATTGAGGATTGGGAAAAAAGTTGGCATAAGTGCATTGTGGGGATTACTTTGAAGGCGATGAAATAAATTTGGAAGAATAAATAAAGAGTTTTTGAAAAAAAAAGAATAATTGGTCTTACTTTTTGGGCACAGTAGTAGATCAAGCAAAGTAGGAAGTGTTTTTATCTTCTAATATTGATAAAAGAAATTCTTTATCCTTCATGATACTATCTGACAATATTATAATAATATCAAAAATACTTTGAACACTTTTACTAAATAGTACTACTGAATTTTTTTTTTTTAATCTTTACAAAATAAATCTTCTGTAAATCCTTTAATCTCCGATTATAATGATATTAAATAATTTTTATTCAAATTTTAAGAGATCAAATACTTTTTTTTTACTTCTGTGGTTCCATCTTATTTCATTTAACTTGATAAAAATATGCAGATTTTAAAAAATATTTCATTTATACAAATTAAAAAAAAAAATATGAAAAATGATGATTAGTTTTTAGATATAAGATTGTAAAGCAGAGCAGTAAAAATGATGTTCCCAAAGATGTTTTTTATAGATCTTAAATCGTAAGGATGAAAATGGTAAACATTTTGAATTGCAGCTTTCCAACACCAGGGGAACTAATACATTTAATTCCAGGCAACTCATTTTTACTTTTTGTTTATTTTATGTGTTCTTCATTTTTGTGGGTATGTCCAATATCTAGCTATATATCTTAAGTTTATTAGTTTTAATACTTATAATGAAAAAAATTTGCTTAAATGAAATATGGAATATGAATGCTGTTGAATTTTACATTTCATTGTGTGTAATATCTGTCAATAAACCCAGGCTAATTGTTATTCTCTTTTGCAGCGATTATTAGTAGAATTGAAGGCAATTTAAAGATGCACCAGTGTCCTTTTTGCGAATACCGCTCATCCATACTTGCTAATGTGAAAAGGCATGTCTTAACTCACACTGGAGAGCTACCTTTCAAGTGTCCCTTTCTGTGTGGCAAAGCATATAGTCAGAAGGCTATCCTGCAGCGTCATCTGAGGACCCATACCGGAGAGCGCCCTTTTCAATGCTCTGCGTGTGACAACAGATTTTCTCGTAAAGATAAATTAAATGAGCACATGATGAGAAAGCATACTTGAGAACCACTCTTCAAATCTCCTATTTGGCCCATACTTACTAATGTGAAAAGGCATGTCTTAACTCACACTGGGGAGCTACCTTTCAAGTGTCTATTTCAAAGCATGTCAGAAGGTTGTCCTGCGGTGTCATCTGATGACTCACAACGGAATTAATTTATTTGTGAAAAAAGATTTTCTCGTAAAGGTAGATTAAATGAGCACATGAAAAAGCATGCTTTAGAACCACTCTTCAAATCTATTCGTCCCAAAACTTGTTCGCGGAATTCCCACTTGAAACAACATGGAACATTCCACAGAGGAGAGGGTCAACGATGCTTTTTTCCCTTTGCAATATTGTGCGCACAGCAAAGCTTTCTCGTATTACTCCATAAAGGGCAGGGCCGGATTTCCCTGTAGGCTAACTAGGCTTCAGCCTAGGGCCTCAAGATCAAGAGGGGCCTACATTCAAATTGGAATTACACTATTCTACAAACAGTAAACACTAAAAAACTGAATCGAAAATAGAAATTCTACACATATGACTAATAAGCAAACATAAAAATGTGTTGGTTAAGATCAACGCGTTCGGCTCATTAGTTCTGTTCGTTTGTCTATACTAGATTGCGCAAAAGTATAGTTCATACGTTCACTGATTGCTATGGAAAATATTGACGTGCCTTATGCTACTGAACTCTTGTTTGTTCTTGCATAAATAAAGTGTAGATTGAAACAGACAAACGAACAGACCTATTGATATCCCGACGTTCGATTATATTCGTATTACTTCGATAATATGAAATACGTGTTAATTGTTTTTCATATTATCGAAGTTAATACTTCAGTGAAGTGTTTATAGACTATTGAAATTTTTTTTTGTGACAATATTTTCATTTCGCGGAATTCTAGGTAAGAATTTTATTATTTGAATTTTGTTTCTTTGTAAATGTTGTGTGTTATGTTTGATTAGTTATTAGAGAGTATTTGCATAACGTTTTTTTACCGTCTGTTATTTCTTTCTCCGTAGCGCGCATGCTCATAGGAAACATTGTACTATTGCGCATGCATATCTGTAATATTGCACTACTGTGCATGCGATTTGAAAGCATTTCTAATAAACAAACATGGCTGCCAACTGATGAATGGATGCAGAGTTGACTAACTGTGAAATACGGGAAGCAGAAATTAAACGCTATAGACTTCATTTAAATAAATTAAAATATTTTTTTAGATTAGTCTAGGATCTTGTACAAAGAAAAAATGTGAAATGTGCGAACAATTAATCTTAAATAAAAATATTTTTTTTTTTACTAATCAGCTGATTCATCAACGATGATGCAACGAAGACACATATACGATCTTCTACGAATCACGGAAGTAAGTTTTCCAGTTCATTTTTTATATTAAAAATATTCTATAATGTAGTTTAATTTCTTAACAACTATATTTAATGCTAATTAATTCTAAAATTCTCATGATAATCTGTTTAAACTTAATCAATTTTCATTCATATATATAAATATATTTTGTAGTTAGAGAGATACTGAAACATCATTATAGGCAAAACTTATTATGTTATATGAATGAAAATTGATTAAGCTTTAACAGATTATCATGGGAATTTTAGAATTAATTAGCATTAAATATAATAAAATATACTATAATGTTAAGATATTAAACTACATTATAGAATATTTTTAATATAAAAAATAAACTGGAAACTTTCGTGATTCGTAGAATATCGTATATGTGTCTTTGTTGCTCTTCCTTGTTGATGATTCTGCTGATAAATAAAAATGTTTTTTTTTAATTACATCTAAACACATTTCTTCTAGTATAAGATCCTAGCCTAATCTAAAAAATAATTTAATTTATTTAAATTAAATTTATAGTGTTTAATTTTTGTTAACCCCGTTTCCTAATACGTTTAACTGCTTATCGTTTCATCAGTTTTATTCGAATTATATTACGAATAGTTTTTAATTTTTTATTGTATATTGATCTATAAACATTAAGATTAATTTCCAGAAAAGAATATTCTCCCAGCAAGACGGCGCTTTCATTCACACCGCGACTGGAGACAAAAATTGGTTCCTAAAAAATAATGTGGATATTTTACCATGGCCAGCCAAAAGTCCTGACCTTAATATAGTGGAAACCATCCGGGCAATGCCAGTTCGTCGGGTTTATGCTGATGGAAGGCAATTTCATTCGCTAACTCAGCTTCGAGAAGCATTGAAGGACTCGTGGAACAATTTTTGTCAAACAGAAGTTCAATCTCTATACAATTCACTTCCAAACAGAATATTTGAAGTTATAAAGGCCAATGGGAAGAACATTCCTTATTAAAATTACTATTTTTCCATTCATTATAATGCTATCCTTCTACTTTTTTTACAAAGTTTCAAAAAAGAGAAACTATTTTAGTTGCCATTAATATTTTATGTTTGAATATCATAATTCTGATGTTAAAATTGTATTTTTAAAATGTTTATAATAAAATTTTTTAGTAAGAATGAAATATTTTTCGGTTATTGTTACAAAATCAAGTGTCCTTCTACTTTTTTTACGTAGTGTATATGCATAATCTTCAATGAGCAAATGCTTTATAAGAAATTTAGAAATACTGAATTTTTAATTCACTTTTCTTAATGATGTATTTAAGGTAGTTTAGATTTTGCACAATTATCCTGTAAAAGCTTACTACCAATGAAACCACTAAACATCTGTATATAATAGTCTTGTTTCATAAAAACAGAAAAGCAATTTTATTTTAATTAAAAAATTGTATTTAAAAACAATTACAATTGCAATACTTTTAATAATTAAAACAAACATATAACATTACTAAATATATATCTGAATCTAAAATCAGGCAGCATTTTAACAAGTTCACATTGCAAGTACAGGTTATCAATTTTAAATAGCCTTTTGAATTACAAAATACAGGAATGAAAAATAACTGAAATATCAATAAAAACAGATTGTTAATTTGAAAATATCTGCATAATATATTTTTCATTAGCATAAACTTGGCAGAGAATTTTTTCAAAATTAAAAATAAGCAATTATTAGAATTAAGTAAACATGTATACATTTAATTACGTTATTTAAAATTACATTATTTAAATTATTACTTACGTCTAAACGTAAAACTATATATTTTCTGGGAATAACTTAACTAGGATTAACTTTAATCAAGCTTTTATTTCCACACTAACTGGATTGGAAATGAATAGATGTTTTAGATGGAGAGAAAAGCAGATGTTTAAATTGAGACAAAAACAATTTTCTCAAAATTTTTCCGCAATCTTTTTTTAAATATTTTTTTATTCCTTGCATGTTTTTATACTTCATTTCTTTCTTATTCAAGAATAAATAATATATTTGTTCTTAAAAGATACTATTGAAAATTCTTAGAAGGAAAAAAAATCTTGTAAGAATAAAAAAAATAGTAGAAATGACATACATACAATCTATATGACTTTAAGAACAGAATTGTGAAACAATTTAAATTAAACATTTATTACAATTGGTCAAGAAGAAAGATTTAAAAAATAGTACAATTCCTAATATACATTTATTGAAAAGTATGGAGCTGCCTGATTGTCACATAAAGATGAATTGCAATTATCAAGCGGATCATAAGCATATATGTGATACATTTTGCAATTTTTTGTATTAAAAACATATAATTTAAAATAAAATAAATCTGACAAAAACGATTAAAATCTACATTTGTTAAATCATTCTTATAGAGAACTGGGTATTTCCACTTCTATATCATCACTCAGCTCCTCGCATTCGAGACTTCGAATTGGCGCTGTTTTAATTTATCGTAAGTGATAGGGGACGCTATGCAAAAACTCATTTTAAGCTTCCCGATAAATTACCATATTCTGATGACGCATGTGCAGTGGAATCATGCGCCTGATAGCGGGAAAAGTGAAAGCGGGTGGTTTCCGCTATGCAAAAACTCTCTATTGTTACAAGTACTATATATGGTGCTGAGAATAAATGTCCAAATAAGTGTTGTCGACTTTTTTTTTTATTTATTAACCGTGCCACATTTTTTTATAACGATTAGTACCAATCACAACATGTTTCACTTAACATATTGATATATATCACAGTAATGATGTATTTTATTATTTCTCATGTAATTTACAAACTTAAAAATGGAAGGTGAAAGGGCCTCATAAGTGGAATAGCCTAGAGCCTCTTTTCAGCTAAATCCAGCCCTGCATATTATTTGTGATTTTGATGTTTTTAATTAATTAAAAACACATAAGACCACATTCATTTTTTTTTCTTTATTTTAATTTATTCATTCATATGAATACTTCATACTGTAGAGTTTTGATACAGGAATGTTACTGATTTTCTAAAAGATAGGCTGTTTGAGACGCCTATCAAATAAACTTTATATAGTGACGCCATCTATTATTAATAAAAGGAATTAATCGTATAAGATAATATAGTCTGTTAACGTTTAATCAATGAAATAGTCAATTGCGGGGAAAAAAAAGTTCTTTTAAATTGCCAAAAATAAAAATGGGAAAGTTCAGAATGTATGAGAGGGAATATATATCCTTTTTGGGGCCAGTTTTCAAGATCTATGAAGTCAAAAAAATATCGAATGACAAGTTCCAATATTTCTTATAAGTGATAATTCTAGGTTTATAAATTGAACCCCACTGGCATAGAAAATTTCGAATACTATTTATTCCCCAATATTATTTGCTAAATAATATTTATTGAAAAACCCGTTTATTCACAATTTATTTATTTCACGTTATCTTTACATCTTTTTATGCTAAGTAACGGCTTTCATTTTTCCTAAAATTTATACATATAACTTTGCTAAATTATTTTAGACTAAATTAACAAAAACTTAAAATAAACATCAGAGTTTTAGTTGGAAATGGAAGCATACATTTTAAAGTGCTATAGTGTCTAACGTTTAATTTTTTTATATTCCCTTCAATATTTTTAATTTATATTATCCATTTATTTTTAGTACTACTTCAGATGTAAAATAATTTACATTTTAGATAAAAAACATATTTAATGTTTTAATGCGAAGATAATATAAAAAATATCAGAAAATAATTTAATATTTTTTCAATTAAAGAATTGATGGTTATATTTTTATATCAAGATGTCTATTAAAAAAAATCGCCATTCTTCTGATAATATAATCATTAATAAGGATTCGAAAAAACGGAAACTAGCAGAAATATGAACAGAAACCTGTTTTGAAAATATATATTCGAAAATATTCTAAATTTCTTTTTAAATTTAATGTATATGTAATCAGTAAATTAATTACTATTCCATATATATATATATAACAACACAGAAGCTGCTATGAGTTGTAGTCGAAAGCCAAGTAGATTTTATTAATAAAGGGAAAGAAATGAATCTATTTACTTCATTTTACTAACATTTTCAGGGAAATTTAAAGAATGTTGGCCCAATTGGGGGAGGGAACGGTTGAACTAAAAGCTAACATGCATTAGCAGTGAAAGTTTGTAAGTACCTGAAGTCAGAACAAAGAAAATTATAAACATATCACTAAAAGGGGTCTGCATTGCATTGGAGATAATTGAGAGCCATGAGGTAGTGATAAATTATAGAAGTACAGCAGATAGAAGTGGCTGTTATCAGAAAATGATCAACTAAATTTCATAAGGATTAGTCTGATTATTATATTTGCTAGCTATAGACAGGGTATTTAGGAATAGCAATATTTAGGAAAACAAATGTTATAACCGAATGCCAATGAATTTTCATAATCTTTTTTTTTTTTTTTTTTTTAAATTTTTATTACTATTACCTTGAAAGAATTAAAGTATTCTTGTGATTTTCAAAGTTCCAATCAATATTCAGGTTAAGAATTATTCTTTATTTATCCATGAAAATTAGAAAACTAATTAAAAATTGTCAAAATTTTATTTTGTGTGAAAAAGTAAAGCAAAATTATAGGTCTAATTCTCATTCAAGAATATAACGATTAATGTGAAAAAAATTTAATAGATGGCAGCACTAGTCAAATATATTTACCCAACGTGTTATTTACATGTTGTTTATCAGTGGTCCTCGTGTTCCACCGCTGTGGGTTTTTATTGCAATTTATTATTTTTAAAAAGAATTTTAAAAATGTACGAAAGAAAATTTATAAAATATTAATTGTAACTATATCTTTCTTAGAAATCACTAATAAAAATGTAGTTAAATTACATTTAGTTCTAGTATAATATTATTTTTTTTTTCAGCTTCTAGATAATTTATTTATTTAAATTCATTGTTTTAATTTTAATTACATTAGATATTTTATGATAAATAATTTTCACAGAACACATTCTATTTCGTTAAATGTGCCAGAAATAGTTTTAAGGAAAATTTTTTTATCATATATATGTTTTTTTTTACTTTTTTCAATTCAAATGCTATCTGCTTATTTTACTTACTAATAATAAATACTTTTAAAATTAGGAATTGTTTAAATTGTAAATTTTTTAAAAAGAATTTCCAATGAAATTCTGTATAAGCTTACCGTTATTTGTAAAATAACTTAGAATGAAATAAAACTAAATTTATTTATAATTATATCTACTTTTAAATTTAAAATTTTAAGCATAGGTTCTTGGCCTTTTAATATTACACACTTATAAAATATTAAATATATAAACTATAAGATATAAATTACTTACATATATATATATATACATTAACTTAAATTAACATAATTATAGACATAATTAATTAACATAATTAATTATAGACATATGTCATATTATAGACATAATTAATTATTTTCGTAAGAAAAAAAGTATAATTCATGAAATGTATTTAGATTTTTAGGATTCCTTCAATTAACAATTTTCAATCAACAATTTCAGATTAAAATTAAGTTTTCTTCAATTTCCATTTTGTTTCTTTGTATGTTATTTACTTATAAAATATTAAAAAAAATTGGAATAAATCTAACTATTAATAAAATGTCAGGTGTAGGAAATACATATTTTTCTGACAGCTATGAAAGGAAAGGATTTTTCAGTAATTAATTAAAAGGAAGTTAATTTGCAAAGTTTTTCAAGATTAAAATGTTAACATTCAACGTTTGGATGGCTCTGATTTACAAACAAACTTCGAAAATTATAATTTATATCTTAGTTATTGACTTAATGCGACATTTGTAAAATTACCTAGATAATATGGAAAGATTAGGAAACACATAGACAGAAAGGAATCACATAGTAATGTTGGAGCGGAAATGCTTTGCAGACATGATTGATGGTGTTCTACGGACCCAGATGTTTCGAGCGTTCTCGCAGAGATTGTTCATTACACATTGATGCAGCAGATGTACATTCATGTCCGTAAATTAAGGATAATTCAGAATCACACAGAAATTGAACTCTAAAATAAAAATTTCATCTGTAGAATTATCACACACATCTTGAAGAAGAATATGCAAAGTACAGGAAACCACCAGATGGCGCGGATAGTACGTCACAATGACGAGAGTGTAAGAGAGGAATATAAGGAATGGTGGCAAAGAAGTAAAATTGTTCACAAGCGCTTTAAAAGCCTTTCAGTGCAATAACCGCAAAGTTATGGCACAAAGGAAGCATTTGGATGATTTTTACGTGGTAGAATTATCGGACGACTGGAATGTGGACGTACCCAGCTGGAAGTATCCGAGGAACTTGGAATCGCCCAGAGTGTCATCTCCAGGCTTTGGCAACGATTCCAAGATGATGGTAATGTAAGTAGATATTACAGCACAGGTCGCCCCCGAGTTACAACGCCGAATGAGGACCGGTATTTAGCAGTTACTGCCAAAAGAAACAGACGGAGCACAGCATCAGACCTGTCTCGTCAGCTCTCTTCAGCTACCGGTACGACAGTTTCAAGGCAGACCGTGTACAGACGCTTGGGGCACATTGGTCTATATGCTCGTAGGCCTGTCAGATGTGTTCCACTTACCGCAACTGACTGTCGCCTGCGATTAACCTGTAGTAGAGAGCATGCATTGTGGACACCGCAACAGTGGTCTGGTGTGATGTTTTCCGACGAGTCCAGGTTTAGTTTGCTGTCTGATTCTCGCCGGACTTCCATATGGAGAGCGCCAGGTACCCGTTACCACCAAAAGAACACCATTGAACGACACCGTTACGGTGGTGCAGGATGGTTCGTTTGGGGAGGAATTATTCTTGGTTCCAGAACTGACCTGCATGTTCAGAGTGTAACGATGACAGGCCACATCTATCGGTATGCCATTCTGGAACAACATGTACGTTTGTTTCGGGGCACCATGGGTGCTGAATTTCTGTTTATGGATGACAACGCCCATCCTCAGCGTGCAAACATTGTAGACGAATGCCTTCAATTGGAGGATATCACCCGTATGGATTGGCCAGCATACTCACCGGACTTGAATGCAATAGAGCATGTGTGGGATATGCTTGGCCGACGAATTGCAGCCCGTCAACCCCCTGCCACCTGTCAACCGGAACTTCGGAGGGCATTGCTTGATGAGTGGTGTAATATTCCCCAAGATCAGATTGATAATTTGATACTCAGCATGCCTAGGCGTTGTAAGGCCTGTATTGCATCGTCCGGGAGACATACTCCATATTAACCATCATACTAACCATGTTATACTGTTTTTTGTAAATACGTTCTTTTTTGAAATTTGCTCCAGGGAGTAAAAATCGCAATTTTTATTAATGATGTCAAACATATAGCATCTTTTTTGCTCTTTACCTTTTGTTTAATAAATAGACTTTACAAACAAGTCAAATTTGTTTTGCTTTTGTCTCTTTCTTTGCCTGAACTTCATTATCCTTAATTGATGGACATGAGTGTAGTATGACTGATCATACGAATGCGGAACCAGTTGATATGCATCAGGCTTACGGGGTTGCGGAATAAGGCGTACTCCTGGTCCTAGCCTCATTGGTTTTTGTAGTCTGAGAGGGTTTTTTACAGAGAGATGTCTTGAGTCATGAACGAACTTTAAGTATTCCGGACATGAAGGAAACTGAACTTGCTCCGCTACAAAACAGTCTTTTTATTTCTGATACCATTTGTGTATACAATCGAATCCGGAAAGCATTTCCATTCACGTATTGTTATACGATTCCGAATCATCTTGGCATATCCATGTATACTTTTGATGTGTTACTTTGATTATGTACGGAGTAATCTTTAAATTTAATATGCTCTATGGCAGGGGTCTCCAAACTACGGCCCCCGGGCCAAATCCGGCCCGCCAGTGCCATCAATCCGGCCCGCGACAGCTAACATCTAATTGTTGCTGTAATAAGTTGGATAAAAAAACACAGAATGATAATAACTCGGTTTTATTTACTTGCTAGGTAAAGCTTAATAACAAGCATAGTACGCAGAAAATTTAACTTAAACATAACTAACAAATAATTGAAATGAATCCCACTAACATTATAAACTAGTGATCATCCCGCGGTTACCCTCGGTAGTTATGTTGAGGTAAAGAGTATCGAATATGTATGTATATCGATGTTTGGAATGTGTATATCCTGAATCAAACATACGATTTTTATCCTGAAAATCCCTTATGAACGGGAAAGCTAAATTAACGCTAATGAAACCGCGGGGTTTCCACTTGTTAAAAAATACTAATGAAATTTATGTAATTGTGATTTTTCACTGACAATAGTTTGTAGTTAGCAAGTGTATGCTCGCTCAGAGCGCGTACTCGGCGACTGGTGTAGAAATTATAGATAATGGCAGAAAAATTACAACGGTTTTGGCCCTTGGTACTTATTGGAGTAAACAATATGGCCCTCAGGCTGGAAAGTTTGGAGACCCCTGCTCTATGGAATTAAAAATTTGGACGCCACACATTATTTTACTGTCCCTAGATTGACTAATTCATGGATATCTACTTTAATCAAAATTTTCTATAACATCAAGGTACTTATATTCCAACCATTCATCTTTTGAAACGTTCATAGTTTCATCAATAGCAATCAAATTATTTTTCAGAAGGCTCATCTTCAATTTGAGTAAACAGATTTTGAAATCTGACATTAATTCTATTATTTTAAGTAAAAACATGGATGTCTACATTTGGTTACTTAAATCTAGATTTGTAGAATCTTTTCTGTGTTGTGACTAAATCCATTTCCTTCTGATAAAGCAATTTTCCATGTCATTTGATGGAAATTTTCTCTCATTGTTACGTGTTTTTTATTCTTATTATGACGAACACTTTTTCAAAACGTTTTTTTTTTTTTTAGAGACAGTTTACTCCACTAACGTTATGTGAAGTATTCTTTTATATTCAAGCTTTGGGATTTTGATCTTCACTTCTTTTTATCAGAAAACGATTTTATTTTCATCAAATAATAAACGATAATTTTTAGCTGTTACTGCAGTTAAAGTAGAATTGATTAACATAATTGATTTAATAATACCTGATTATAATGATAAATACATCACCTGTTGGATTCCTTCACTTGTTGGATTTCATAGAAACGAAAGGGCAGATCTTCTGGCAAAAAAAAAAAAAAAAAAGGATCAAAAGAAGTTCCTGGACAGAGCCCTATCCCTCTTGACTCTTTTAAAACTATGCTGGATTAAATTAAGTCATCATATATTAGTGAATTAAGGCACTGAGTGCTAGTGCTCTGGCGCTCGGTACCACAGGTTTCGGTTTCGAGTCCCGGCGGTGCTATGGATGTTTGTAGTGGTTCGGAAACCACTTTAAACCGTAGGTCCAGGTCTAACATTACCGTAGAGTGTTGCAGAGGTATAGTTACTCCGCTTCCGTAGCTTATCTTCAAGCTACACGCACCTCCTGGGTAGTGCTAAGTGAGTAACGTCAGTGCAGCACTTGCCTTAAAGGCATCAAAGACAACTGTCTAAGGGTTTGCCAGCTGCATTAAAAAAAATATTTGTTAATTATTATCTAACACCAAAAGAAAAGTCCGGGAGACAATAGGGGATGGCTGGAAAACATTTAGTGGAAAAACTCGCAAAGAGACCGTTTGCCAATTTTAGATTAAGAACTGTACAAAACTGCCCGGCCAAAATAGGGATTGTGAATTGTGATACATGAGTTGTATGTAAGACGGAGAAAATGAATAAGGCCTATCTATTGTTTGCTCGGGACTGGACTCTTTGATTTGTTTATATGTTCTTTTTGTTTGTGCTGTAAGTGGCCAAATTTGTATGGATTGAGTTCCAATAAAGCCATAGGCAACAACAAAAATACCTGATTATAATTTATGGAATGTTAAAAATATTTAGTACAACCCAATTCTTGTCATATACAGAAATCATTACTCAATTATACACCTTAACCGCCTGCCCCCACCCAAAAATATTATATTTTTTTAGATGAATAATTATTAATTTCTACTTTATCTTAACAGATATATGTGTAGTTAATTCTTAGGATAAAAGAATGGCATAAGGTAATATTGATTTCGTGTTATTTCTTCATATATTTACAAAATATGTTTATTAAAACAACAGTAGATAGTAATTTTTCTTCCATTTATATTAATCATCAGAATTCTGGAAATCAATAACTATAGGTTTTCTATTCTTATGTCTACGTAAAAGACAATTTTTATTTTTAAGTGCATAATTTATAAGTTATACGACTGAAGAACTTATTTTCTCTCTTTGTGTTGATTCATTTACTAACTTCATTTTATTTATTTTCAAATAGGTGAAATTTGTAGCGCATCATATTTTTGTTTGTTTTATAAGAAATCATCATGTTCTCAAAATTTATATATATACAGGGTGATTATAATTAAAGTCCCACTTTCAAAATGTTGTAAAAAAAGAAACACTAGTCACAATGAATTCAAATTTGAAATGGAGATACTTGAAGTAGGAGCAAAAGGTATAGCATCAAAAAAAAGTTCCACCGATTTTTCCCATCCAATTTGGTATGACCTTGCCGTGGTGGATGGGTGTTCCAGTAACAGTGTCACAACTGTTGAATGACTTGGAAGTCATTTTATCCGTTAAGAAACCGAAACAATCAAGCACATTGGACACTGCGGTTGGTTTAATGTGGTCATGATAAATACATTGTAATTTCGATTCGAAATATAACTGGTAGACGAATTCACTTTCTTTATGCCGCTTACAGCGTCATCTATTAATACACTTTGGAACTGTTTTTGATGCCGTACCGTTACAGCCTTCTTCAAGTATCTTCAATTCAAATTTGAATTCATTGTGGCGAGTGTTTCTTTTTTTACAGCATTTTGAAAGTGGGATTTTAATTATATTCACCCTGTGTGTATATATATATATAGATATATATCGCAATTTAAACCGATATAAAGATTATTTTATTTTGAACAAACTAGAGTGAAACCATAGTTATGAAATTATTTATGTTAAAGTTTGCCCAATTCACTGAATAATAATCTTGCAAAAAAATGTATCATCTAGACTGGAATGCCAAGAAAATCAATCATTTCTTCTTATGCTTCGAGGTCGAATCGTAATTGACTGACCATGAAAGTGAAAGAGCTGAGAATGAATAAAATCAAGATCGTCTAGCCTTGATCTTGATCTATGTAGGCGAACGCGATCCATTTAAAAACTTCGCCATTTTTTAAACAGATATCTAAAATAAAGGCTCAAGTCATTACTCAATCAAGGAAGCTCTTATGCAATTAATTAAAATTCTTTTTTAGTGCTGGAGAAGCATTTGAGAAAATCTAGAATCGATTTATGCCTGTTTCTTGAAAGTTTAAACAGATAAATGATAATACTTTTTTGTAGTTAAAAATGATCCAGTTTTGTTAAAATTGCAATAAAGTTTTAAGTAAGATATTTAAAATGATATAATAAATTTTATCTAACAAATAATATTAGCTCCTAAGGCCGAATGTAAATGTAGTATGTATATCATATTAAATAAGTGTATCAAGTTTTTAAAAATTAGCAAGGAGTATTTGATTACATCGTTATTTGGGCAATCAAAAACTTCAAATTCCTTTCAAGCCAAGGATATATAGAAAATAGAGTTCGTATATACTGGAAAGCTAATAATTAAAAAAAACTTCGTATCTTCACTGAAAATAGAAATAAAAAGAAGCACTTGAAGATATCTTACAATAGTTAATTTTGAATATCGAGTCCATTTATATGATTTAAAATGTATGGATAATTAAAGAAAAGATGACCTTCATTCATATTTAAAATTCTTTCATATGATTAGTTACAAATATAAAATTTTAACATATGTGGTAAAGTTCATTAAAAGTCCACGGTAAAGACCATATTAAAGTCCATGGTAAAGTCCATCTGTTTTGAGCTGTCTATAGCAATGAATATTTATCAAGAAGGTGAAATTTTTGGAATAACTTAATGGGAATAAATTTTTTTCTTCTGGTGCATCGTTGGGCCTCGAGTTTCAATTATGTATGCTATGAACTTCCCATCCACGAACAAAAATTTAACATTGAAAGAGTTAAATAATCTATACTTGAAGATATTTTTCCATGCAAAAATTAATTCATGTTTGCTGTATTTAGTCAAGTTTTCTTGTTGATTAGTAGCATTGTATAACTGTGCGGTATTTGAACATCTTCGCAGAGACCTTTTCATTACTTTAAATTTCTTCAGTACCTTTTTGGATTTTCCCAGAATTTTTTTGGCAAATAAAAAAATTACAGTTTGACTATGGACAACATTGTTGCTAGAGCAACAGCTGGAGCTCTTTAAGGCATCTCTTTTCTATTCCCTGGGTCGCATCTTCAAGTGAACTTCTAATCTTCAAGTCAGCGTATGTTTTTTGAATGAAATTCTTGCTTTTTCATGTGCTGTCTTTTCTTTCAAAAACACCAATGGTATTTTGAATCAAATCACGGAGCTCAAATTTCAGGGAATTATTAAGACAATTGCGGTTATTAATAAATGCAATTAAATCCCTTAATTCATATACATGGCATATAAATTTATAAATAAATTTTATAAAATATTAATAATGAATTAATATTAAATTTCAATATTAGATATATTGAGTTTCATGCTTTTTATCCAAGTACTGTAAATAAACTTCATATATGTTACATATATATATATATATATATACCGAATAATGATATATGTATATATTGATTTCCTATACTGAATACTGAATAATGTTATATATATATATCTATATATATATATACTGAAAATATTGTTTTTTTTTCTGAAACTGGGTGCAACAGATATTTTCGCTAGTAATCAAATGGGTTAAGTATCACATGCAAATTTTGGGTCTTGAGTCTTGAATTTAAATGTCTTGAAGTTATTTTATCTGAAGTAAGTTTACTTCAGATATCAGATTTGATATGTGATGAAAAGTTATGAATGAAGAAACATTTGCATTCCATTTAGATATTTCTATTTCTATTTCTCCAATATTAAATATAACATTGACTTAAAAAATATGGTACTCTGTTGTTTCCTAGATGAATCACTGTTTTATCTTAATAAAGATTCCATATCTTTTGAAAATCTTCATTTTTTCGAAAGGTTCAATCATTGTTTAACGGAATTGGAAAATAATCTCGAAATTTGACTGTTTAGTAGGGAAGAGGAACAAAATAGAGAGATTTAACTCTGTGGAGTAAACAATAACAAAAGTGGAAGAATTAATGGGGTCAAATGTTATGAACTAGCATTATTGGCCCCGTTTTACTAAGCGATTGCATCGTCCATAATATTCTTTGGAACATTTTGTATCATTTTCCTTATAAATTGACATTTGGTTGCTTCTAGTTGCATGACAGACCTTTGCCCTACAATTCCTTGTTTACTGTGAGATAAACATTGTACTGCTGTAGAAAAATCTGTCGATGGATGAGACCCTTTTTCCTCTGGACGGTAACTAAAGGAAAATCGTACTTAATCGTCATCTTCTGATTATATAAGTGAGCTAATTATCATGAAATTTAGAAAAATTGAACTTTATGCAGTTTTTGAATCCCTGCAAATTCTTTTTGAATTGTCATACGATGAAGGTTATTTATATCGTATATATATATATTTTTTGGTGATAATATTTCTCTGGCCTTTCAGTTAGAGCATCACATTTCTGGATTTACCATTGTTTCCCTTTTCTTATTGTCTGTGTTTTTCTTCATTATGATTTTACATACGTTTTTTTTTCGATACAAAGTTCTAAGTCAAGTTACCAAACACATTAAATACTCCAACTTCAAAATTTTATATTTTATATGTTAGTAGGTAGATCTTGTCGAAACAAAGAAAATAAATCATCACATGCTAGGGATTTAACACACAGATTTAAAATTAATGCTTACTTGTAAGGGATTTTTTTTGTACATAAATTTTTAGCACTGATTATGACCATATTATTGCAATGTTGTATGTTTTCCAGCAGAACGCCATACTCGTACTAATTTTTGAAGAGAATATTCATCTATCATAAAAGGTTTGCAAATATGTAAGATTTAGAATTAGTTTATAAATGTATTTATGGCAATAAAATTTCATTTCAATTTCATTGCCATAAATACATTTAGATTATTTAATTTATTTTCTACAGATGTTAAAAACTTTGCAGATTTATGTTAAAAGAGACGTGTTCAACTTTTATATCGTCAAGGTTTTCGAAATATTGGTAATATTTTATTAATATTGACAGTATTGGTAATTAGTAATATAAATATTAGTAATAATAAATATTGGTATTATTATTATTATAATTGGTAAAGCTACCAATAATAATAATAATTGGTAAGGTGATAAATATTGGTAATATTTTATTAATATTGATAGTATTGGTAATTAGTAATATAAATATTAGTAATAATAAATATTGGTATTATTATTATTATTATAATTGGTAAAGTTACTACTACTAATAATAATGATAATTAGCTAACTGCCATACCATGCTGAATATACCGGTTCTCGTTAGATCACCGAAGTCAAGCATCATTGGGCGCGGTCAGTACTTGGGTGGGTGACCACCTGGGAACACCGCGTGTCGTTGGCATTCACAAATTAGGGACCTGAATGGCCGAGTGTCTAGCGCTCTGGCGCTCGGTGCCACAGGTTTCGGGTTCGAATCCCGGCGATGCCATGGATGTTTGTGGTGGTTCGGAATCCACTTTAAGCCGTAGGTCCCGGTCTCCCATGACTGTAAGAGCGTCACGGAGCCAAATTCCTATTTTATCAGCATTTTCCATAATAATTCATAGAAATATATTTTTATTTGTCACATTATTCATTTATCATTTTTGAAGATTATTCATTTATCATCATTTTTTGATGGAATATTTATAATACGTTCAAAAACATAATAGAAGCAAAATTTCGATTAATATGAAAGCTACAAGATGAGTTTAACAATATGAGTTTTCATCTTAAAAAGGCATTTTCATGCATTCTAATTGAAAACGCTTTTCCGAATACAAAACAAATGCTTGCTTACACGTGAAGATAAATTCAAAGTTTGAATCTTACAATAACACTCTAAGGTAAGGCCAAGAATTTCAACCTCTCGTTCTGTAACTCTTTATGTCACAATTTATCATGCCAAAATAACCGCTCAGTTGATAATACCGAAATGAATATTTTAGTAGTTAAAAAAAGCTTGCAAAAAGCGTATTCCTATTTTAGCTGCAACTTAGTACAATGATTGTTGTACAACATGATTAATCCTCGAGATGTTTTGTACTTAACTAAGCATTGATTTGTGGCATATTACTCTGCAATATGATAGTTACCATTAGCATATTTTGATCATTAAAGAGGGCCGCTTTCTCTTTCCTTCAATTACCTTTAGTGGAGATCCTGATCTTCTCATACTTCTCACGGCCTTTGGACAACAGATGATCTGGGACAGAGGTATTCAACCTTCCGCGGTTGAATCGTTGAAAGCGTGAATGGGGGTATTTATGGGTGAAATTTATCTTCATCAAAATGTTCACATGCATGAACATAGACTCTTGACACATTAAATATTCACAGCCTCAATGCGGAAGTTATCTAATTCTGTCTTGTAATTTAAAGAATCAATGTGTTAGTAGTTCAGGTGCTGTTCAGAATCTATGTGGAATTCTCAACCTGATGCTTCAAGTTAAATATATCATTACAACAGTAATGTATTCAAAAATGCAAGGGCAATTGTCTTCGTTTTTTCGTGTGTATAGATATTTCGACAATGTAATTATGATCATGAGCTTAAGGTTATTGTGGCTCTTCGCATGCATTTGTGTGGATTTTTCACGTGTAAATTTGTATTGTTTAAAAATGGTCTCACTTTGATGAAAGTAGTATCATACAAAATGCTTCGTAAAACTTACTTATATTGTAGTAGCAAAAAATAACTAAGCCAATTAGTTAATTTAAGTAATTAATTTGAGAAATTAATTGATATAAATGACTATACAGTTTGGAGGGACAGTTACATGTGGAAACTAACACTGCCAAAGTTAGTATATTGCTTATTTCTTAACTAAAAATTCCTTCATTCCAAACTGTATAGCCATTTATTTCAATTAATTTCCTTAAAAGACGGGTTGGATAGATTCGAATCATGGCTATCTCGGTGAAAGAAGTTATCTGTTTGTTCTTTGTCTCCATTTGATCATAAACACATAAATTTAGACACTGGATTTGACAATATACTTTATTATTCTCGAACTAAGAGAAAGGATGTTTTCCTCATTTATAACACAAATGTAGATCAGTTTACCTTAAGAAGAACGAGCTTGCGGATTGATGGCCGAGTGACCAGCGTTCTGGCGCTCGATGCCATAGGTTTCGTTATTCGAGTCCCGGTGGTTCCATGGCTGTTTGTAGTGTTTCGGAATTCAGTTTAAACCGTAAGTCCCCTTCTAATATGGCTGTAGAGCGTTGGAAGTAGAGCTAACAACTGTACTCCATAAAAAGAAATCATCGCCTGTCTCGAAATCTGCCAGTAGGCAGACGGTCTTGGCCAATCATGGGGTTGTTGCACCAATGAAGAAGAAGAATGAACTTTCTTAGCATTACAATAAGCTTTTCAACGTACAGTTATAGCAAATTAGTTACAGTTATAGTATAAGGGACCTGATAGCCGAGTGGCTAGCGCTCTGGCGCTCGGTGTCACAGGTTTCGGGTTCATGTCCCGGCGGTGCCATGTATGTTTGTAGTGGTTCGGAATCCACTTTAAACTGTAGGTCCCGGTCTAATAGGATCGTAGAGCGTTGTGAGGTAGTGCTACTCGGGTTCATAGCATATCTTCAAGCTATACGTGCGCCCTCGGTAGTGCTCAATGAGTAACAGCTGTGCAGCTCTTGCTTAGGGCATAAAGATTAACTGTCTCTGTATTGCCAGCTGCATTAGAACGACCTAGTATTGTACTTTTCCAAAGCTCATTTTCGTTACTGGATTCGAACTTTCTCCCTTCTCTGAGAATAAAAAAGTTTTTTTTTTGGGTTCTCTTATTTTTTTATTTTCTAATTCCCACCCTTTTTAGGTCTTTAACTTACTTTTAGAAATGAATTTAAACCTTGATCTATTTTTTTTAGTTTTTGTCTTGGTAAAGATTTATTTTTAAACTGCGATATAAAAATAAATGTTCTTTCACGTTAATGAAATAATCACATATTTGTACTTAAATTTAGACATTTACGGCCTAAAATTAAATAAAAACTCACTTTTGGGAGTAACTGTAAATATAGTTTCATAATTCACTGAAATGACCATGAATGCAAGGTAAAATCTAGACGTTTCCGATAATACCAAAATTTATAGTTTTGAAATACTGCTTTGTTTTATTTTAGTATATACTTGTATCGGTATGATTGAGATTAACTCATTTGGTACGCATAAGCTAGAGAATAAATCCTTCAAACTTTCTAATGAATAAAAATTTTTAATTCTATGTCCGTTAAAGTTTATTTTTAATTTATCCATTTCGTTAATTACTTTTCATTCCATCTGAATGATGTCAGAATGCATTTTATGTTTGAGAACAAAGGCAAAGTAAGTTTCGCAGGTGTACTGATTTCTTCTCACTCCTCCTCGTTCTGAAGCATCAATAAAGAATCATTTCGCCGTTCTTTTCTTTTTCCCATTTCCGTTTTCCTCTTGAAAACATTTGCCTGTTTAACAGTGTGTAAAATATTGTTACACCTAAGTGTTAATAGTTAAAATTCACACAGGTGAGTAAACGCCCAATTTTACCTCCGCCTTCCCGCCAAGCCTTAAATAATTCTGCACCAGACAAAACGGAAACCTTTCGTCTTCTACTGTGTGGCGAACGGAAGACCGACCACAATTTTTTTTTGGTTAAAGATTTCATATTTATTAAATTATTTAGTAGGTGAATCAGCAAACCTCTTTAAATATGTTAACATTTTTTGATTTAAATAAAAGATTCAGTAGAAATTGCAGTGCATACTCAGACTGTATGGAATTTTACAATGAACTTCTTTAAGTAGATGAAGCCTGATGGCAAACTGGTTAGCGCTCTAGCCGAAGGCTTCAAGTTTGAATCCTGGCGGTGGCTTGGATGTTTGTTGGTGGTTCGGAATCCACGTTAAATTGTAGGTCCCGGTGCACAAGATGACCGTAGAGCGTCAAACAAGCCAAACCAATTATTCAGTAGATTATTTGATCTTCAAATTTTAGTTTCTTAAACCAAACAAAAAATTATACTAATTTTGAATTTTCCTTCCGAGATATTCACAAATATTTGTCACATATCAAACTGTTGTTGTTGTTGTGTCTAATCTTCAGTGACTTGCAGTGCGGGATGGACTTCCTTTGAGTAATCTGGATGGAGCCTGGCCTCATGGATGGAGGGAAATAGGCAGCTTCTATTGTGATGGAGCACCCGTAAGCAGAAGTCTGACTTGGTTTCGTGTAGTTGAAGAAGAAAGGCAGTGCCTTCCAGGAGGACATTTTAGGGGGAACTACTCCACATTTGTGTATCGTATTAAAGCAAACCCGGAAAACTCCCACCAGGTAGTCCGACTAATTAGGCAAGATTCTGAACATCATAAACGCCCCCGAGTCTCTTTTTTTTAAAACAATGTCTACAACAAAGCCGCCAGCGGATTGAACCTCAGCCCTAATGAAAATTTCATGTAAGTCTCGTTTTTGATAGCAAAGGGCAATATATAAATTGAAGTGAATGCACATTTCGTCAAAAAAAAAACCCTGATTTTATTTCGGAACTTTTTATTCTTAAAAAGAATAATAATAATAATTAAGTTAGAAATGTCCGTGATTAGAGTTATGAATTGTATGTAATGATATCGTCGAGAGAATATTTTATAGATTTAAATATTTTTTAAATATTTTATAAATAGTATTTTGTTCAAAAGAGAAATAATTAAGGTTAAGTTTTGGAACAATAAAGGCTCTGTTAATTATAAATCTATCATATGGATAAGTGAATGATGAATATGATGATGATGAGGTGATATGAATATGATGAGGTGTTAAAGATTTAATACTTTATCATATTCATAAAACTATTTAATTGCTCGATTAGTAGTCCAGCGGTAATGTGCGCAACTGGTATGCAAGTGAGTTCCGCTGCCAATGTTCCTTGCAGTTCCTGCTTTTAGAAGCGACTATATTCGATAATGATTGCTTCAATTCATGTAAAGCGACTCGCATCCATAGTAAAACCGACTTGCGAGAGTTTTCCGAATTTCTCACATACGGCATGCAAATGTGAGGTAGTTACTTCTAAATAAGTGCTTCCTTCATTGCTTATCATTGAGTGGCCTACATAAATAAAACACGGAGCCCACCGTTACTTATTTTAAAAAAAGCGGCGTGATGGCCAACTGCCTAGCACTCTGGCCATTGGTACCACAGGCTTCAGGTTCGAACCCTGGTGGTGGTATGGATGTTTGTGTCAGTGGTTCCGAAGGTCCTGTATTATGTAGGTCCCGATCTAATTAGCCTAAAGTGTGCAAAAAAATGACCGTAGAGCGACAAAAAAAATATATATTCTATTTAAAATTCATTCTATATAAATTTTATTCTATAAAAATTATAATTATTTCATTCCTATTTCATTAAAAAATATATTGATAACAAAATCTTGTTTAAAATGTAGTTCACTTAATTTACTTATTTTTTTAAATTTAATACCGCATTTATTCTTTTCAAACATTCATGATTAAATAATTTAATTCCAACACAACATCCATTTTCTATTACTTTCTAAGCAATAATTAATTGCTCACGTTTATTTAAATCGCGTTTCTTTACACGATCAAAAGAATAAAACGAATTTATATCGGCCCATGTCAATTCCGTTTATTGTCAAACAGAAAAATGACATTTGATTTGATGAATTGAATAACTATATGAGATTAATGTAAATTCGCGTACGAGAATAGTTTGCTTGATTTTCAAGGTTAACCGATAACTTTCAATCGTATCTGAGAAATAACCCGATAGAAAAAAAAATGATTAACAGCAAGGACAAAACCACGCCTTGTTTTAAACACAGCCAACGATGAAATTAGCGTACGTTTATATAAACGTCACAGAACATAACCAATCTATCTGACACGCTTCGCTAGTTCAAACTCCAGCAGAAACTATTTGTGGGTTCCCCAACGATATAAACAAAATAAAGAAATCATTATACAATAGTCGCTGCTGTATATAACGAGATAATGATAATGATAATAAAAAAAAATCTTTTGCTTACGCATTCATTCAAAAACAGATCGCGTGTTACACTAGTTTTTTTTATTTATTATTATTATTTTTTTTATCCTGATTTCTTTCTCTGATTTTTCGTTCAGAAAATCTTTCCCACCACTTCACTGATTTTTCTACTCACGCTTCTGAAAGATTAGTGCCTTAGGTCACAGGGAACGTTTTTTCGTCGTTTCGATTCGCTCTTTGGGCCATCATAGCCTCAGGGGTAGCTGTATTGGCCATGAGACAGATTTTCCTTACGATGTTTTCGTTTCGTTTTTTTTTCCCTTGCATTTGTCGGCTTTATTTTTACTTGTCACTTATTAGTGTAGCACGTCCAGCGTCGTGCACTTTCCCACCACCACGATTGTGTAAAGGGGCTCGCCATAAAGTAAATGCTGACGGATGTGAAATCTTTTCTTTTTTCTTTCACGTGTCTTATCAGTCTGTTATTAAGATTAAGAAAGGTAGGTGACAAAATATGTAGCAGGTTAAAAACGAGACGACTTAACCTGTCAGTTTATAAATAGCTTTTTTAAACACTGTCATGGGAGTAATTCCGCTGGAACGTGTTTTATTTATTTATTTTATTTATTTTTTATTGCGGATTAAGCAGCGGAAAAAATGACTTTTCATCAATTAATGGAGCACCAACTGGAAGTCACTTTTTTTTAATGGAGCAGAATTATTAACGAAATGGAAGTTGGGAATGATTCATTTTATTAATTAATGGAGCAGAATTATTAACGAAATGGAAGTTGGGAATGATTCATTTTATTAATTAATGGAGCAGAATTATTAACGAAATGGAAGTTGGGAATGATTCATTTTATTAATTAATGGAGCAGAATTATTAACGAAATGGAAGTTGGGAATGATTCATTTTATTAATTAATGGAGCAGAATTATTAACGAAATGGAAGTTGGGAATGATTCATTTATCAATTAATGGAGCATAATTATTAACGAAATGGAAATTGGGAATGATTCACTTTGTCAATTAATGGAGCAGAATTATTAACGAAATGAAAATTGGGAATGGTTCACTTTATTAATTAATGGAGCAGAATTATTATTTACGAAATGGTAGTTAAGAATGAATCACATGGTTCATTTTATCAATTAATGAAACGGAATTATTAACGAAATAGAAGTTGGGAATGATTCACTTTATCAATTAATGGGACAGAATTATTAACGAAATGGAAGTTGGAATTTCTCTTTATCAATTAATGGAACAGATTTATTGAAGAAAGGGAAGTTGGGAATTATTCACATTATCAATTAAGGGAGCAAAATTATTTTCCTACGATGTTTTCATTTCGTTTTTTTTTCTTTCCCTTGCATTTGTCGGCTTTATTTTTACTTGACACTTATTAGTGTAGCACATCCAGCGCCGTGCACTTTCCCACCACCACGATTTTGTAAAGGGGCTCGCCATAAAGTAAATGCTGACGGATGTGAAATCTTTTCTTTTTTCTTTCACGTGTCTTATCAGTCTGCTATTAAGATTAAGGAAGGTAGGTGACAAAATATGTATCAGGTTAAAAACGAGACGACTTAACCTGTCATGTTATAAATAGCTTTTTTAAACACTGTCATGGGAGTAATTCCGCTGGAACGTGTTTTATTTATTTATTTATTTATTTTATTTATTTTTTATTGCGGATTAAGCAGCGGAAGTTAGAAATGATTCTTTTCATCAATTAATGGAGCAGAATTATTAACGAAATGGAAGTTGGGAATGATTCATTTTATTAATTAATGGAGCAGAATTATTAACGAAATGGAAGTTGGGAATGATTCATTTTATTAATTAATGGAGCAGAATTATTAACGAAATGGAAGTTGGGAATGATTCATTTTATTAATTAATGGAGCAGAATTATTAACGAAATGGAAGTTGGGAATGATTCATTTTATTAATTAATGGAGCAGAATTATTAACGAAATGGAAGTTGGGAATGATTCATTTTATTAATTAATGGAGCAGAATTATTAACGAAATGGAAGTTGGGAATGATTCATTTTATCAATTAATGGAGCAGAATTATTAACGAAATGGAAATTGGGAATGATTCACTTTGTCAATTAATGGAGCAGAATTATTAACGAAATGAAAATTGGGAATGGTTCACTTTATTAATTAATGGAGCAGAATTATTATTTACGAAATGGAAGTTAAGAATGAATCACATGGTTCATTTTATCAATTAATGAAACGGAATTATTAACGAAATAGAAGTTGGGAATGATTCACTTTATCAATTAATGGGACAGAATTATTAACGAAATGGAAGTTGGAATTGATTCTCTTTATCAATTAATGGAACAGATTTATTGAAGAAAGGGAAGTTGGGAATTATTCACATTATCAATTAAGGGAGCAAAATTATTTTCCTACGATGTTTTCATTTCGTTTTTTTTTCTTTCCCTTGCATTTGTCGGCTTTATTTTTACTTGACACTTATTAGTGTAGCACATCCAGCGCCGTGCACTTTCCCACCACCACGATTTTGTAAAGGGGCTCGCCATAAAGTAAATGCTGACGGATGTGAAATCTTTTCTTTTTTCTTTCACGTGTCTTATCAGTCTGCTATTAAGATTAAGGAAGGTAGGTGACAAAATATGTATCAGGTTAAAAACGAGACGACTTAACCTGTCATGTTATAAATAGCTTTTTTAAACACTGTCATGGGAGTAATTCCGCTGAAACATGTTTCTTTTTATTTATTTATTATTATTTTATTTATTACTTTTTTTTCGGATTACGAAATGGAAGTTGGAAATGGTTCACTTTATCAATTAATGGAACAGAATTATTAACGAAATGAAAGTTTGGAATGATTCACTTTATCAATTAATAGAACAAAAGTATTTAGCGAACTATACTAGGATGATTACGATTGCGAATAATGCGATTACGATTGCGATTTACTTTATGATTTCTTCATCTTTTTTTATAATGGAGTTATTCTGTTCGTCACTAAAACTACTTTATATCCTATAAATTATTATATCAAACGTAGTTTTACTATTTTTTTATATTTTATTTTACCATTTTAATGTAGATTTGCTATTTTTTACTATTTGTTTACTAATGTTGTAGCAAATGTTTCGCTATTTTTTTTTTACTGCTACAAAATAAAATTTTAATTGTTAAAAATTTTTTTCCTTAAAATTTTTCCCCTCTCAAAAAAAAATTTTTTTTTTCGCATTTGCAACTAATCTTTAACTGTATCGATTTTTAACAATTTAAAAAAATTTTTTATTTAACTTTTTTTATTTTTAAATTTTTAAATTCATTCCCTTTTTGTTCAATAGTTTTAACAATAGTTTGTTCAATAGTTTAATAGTTATAGTTTTGCATTTTAAAATTAAATCTTCATTATTGTTATGATAACACTTAATTAAGCAGAAATCTATATTAAATTTTTTTTTACTACCATTATCATTAACATTTTATTATCATTTTTGTCTCAGTAGTAATCGGCGCTCCTGTTGACAGTATATTAAATCCAGTGCTGAGAGATTTTTTTCTGGAAATTTTTGTAGAAAAGTTTACTGTAAAAAAAATTCCAAAAAATAATTTTTCCTTAAAGTTTTTTTTATTATTATTATTAGTGTTTATTAGTATAAGGTGATAAAAACAGATAGAAACATTTGTATTAAACAAAATCATCTAACCGAAGACATGGACGTTTGTTTGAGGAAATGAATTTTAATTATAATCAATCGTCAAATCGACCTTATTCTGGTTATTCAATTAAATCGACGAGGTGCTCTACTAGGATATTATGTAATTACAGAACACGGTAAAAAATAGAAAAAATTAAATTAAAAGAAAAGTTAAAAAAAAAAAAAAATGTATTATTTTCTGATAAATTGGAGCATTATTATAAATTTCTAAATACTTTTCATATCAATTTATTTTCTCTTGCTATTCATTGGTTTCCCTTTCTTTCTCAAACTTTTGATTTTTGTCATTTCTTAAAAGAAATTAATAAATTAGTAAATTTATTCATTACAAATAATTTATTAAAAATTAAAATAAACAGTTAATTATTATTGATTTTAAATTTTCACTTGTAAAATCATTAAAAGTGAATGAATAAAGATATCTTACTCTTCTTCTTCTTCATTGCCGCAACAGCCCCATGGTGGGTCAAGATCATTTGCCTACTGGCAGATTTCGAAACAGAAGATGCTTTCCTTTTACGGGGTAGGGTTGACAGTCTTATGCCCAACGCTCTACAGTGACATTAGACTGGGACCTACGATTTAAAGTGGATTCTGAACCCCTACAAACATCTATGGTACTGCCTGGTCTCGAACCCGAAACCTGTTGCACCGAGTGACAGAACGCTAGTCACTCGGCCATCAGGACGAAATAAAATTATAAATACTAAAAATGAACCACATAGGAAAAAAAGACAGGTTTAATTAAGAATCTGCATTCTGTCTTATTAGTGACGTAAGAAATTTTTTTCCATATTTTACAAAAAGAAAAGAAAAATTTTAAATATGAAGTATTGAATTACAGAAGAATAAGCAATATTTCCTGATATATTTAAAGTTTTCAAGTCCCTTGTCTTACCAGATGTCCAGTAAAATTTTCACTTATACAGAAATTATTATAATTATTAATATATCAATAAAATATTAAAAAGGTATCAAAACATTCAAAATTAATTAATCTATCTGAAAGATTAAAAATTAAATTGGAAAGGAAATAAAATTAAGTTATTATTATTACGATTTGGTATATGAAAATTGAATTAAGTTGTGTTGAATAAAAATAAATAAATAAATGAAATATAAAAAAATTAAATAAATAAATAAATGAAATATAAAAAAATTAAATAAATAAATCTGCTTTCATTTTAGCAAAATTTTCATCACAACATTCACAATATTCAAATAATCCAGTTTGTAAAAAGGGAAGGTCAAAAATAGATAAAAGAATATTATTATACACAAAAACTAAATGAAATTCCAAAATCAATAAATTTATCTTTATTCAGATCCAAACTCAAATTTTGAGCTGAAAATATGTCAAACTCTTACAAATACTTGCAATTAAAGAAATAAGTTAATAAAAATTTAACTTTTTAAAAATGTATAATAGGAAATTATCTTTATCTGATGCTGTAAGAGCTTAATATTTTTTTTTGTTTTAGTGCAGCTGGCAAACACTTAGACAGTTGTCTTTGATGCCTTAAGGCAAGCGCCACCACACCGACGTTACTCACTTAGCACTACCCAGAAGGTGCGTGTAGCTTGAAGATAAGCTACGGACGCGGAGTAACACTACCCCCACAACGCTCTATGATCCTATTAGACCGGGACTTACGGTTTAAAGTGGATTCCGAACCACTACAAACATCCATGGTACTGCCGGGACTCGAACCCGAAACCTGTGGTATCGAGTGCCAGCCACTCGGCCATTCAAGCGCTTAAGAGCTTAATATAGTTCTAAAAATTTTAAATTTCTGTCGTGATATTTAATTCTATAAAATAACCCCTTCTTTATTATAAGGTTTCAAAAAAAAAAATTGAAAAAATTAAAAAAATCGTCAATCATGATCGCCAAGTTTCATTGTGCAATTTTTGCACGCCCCCATAACGTCCCCTCTAAAACGCGCGAGAATTTTGTCTTCTTTGTTATGACATGCAACGGCTAATGTAGAGTAAGCATAAATTTCCGAGGGCTATCGCTTAAGTGGGCTTGGGCTCTTAATAACCGCTTAATTATAATCCGCTGCTGATGCTCTTAGCTTGATAAGGCTCCGTTCCCACCAGGTGACAACTTTGGATGATCGTTTTTCTTTTGTGTTTCGAAGCTATTCCTTTGTGTTTGGGATTGCGTGTGATTTGGTTAAGCTTCGTTGGCTCCTTTGATATTACACCGTCGCTCTCAATGTCAGCTATCTACAGTTAATCTTGATTTGGGTTTGTTTAGTTGCTGTATCTCAAGAGAAATGAGACGGATCACATGCTATTAGGACTATCGAATTAATGTCCTGCTCAAGAGCATTTACATTACTTTGCTTTTGACAAATTAGAGGCTTTAGCAAACTGGCCTTCGTTTGCATGCATTTTAAAGTTATTACACTAATGATTATTTTTCACATTTAGTTAAGAATAAACAATATTCAATAACAGATGTAACAGTTTAGGATTATATATATAGCAACTTGGGATTATATACATTGTTGAACCTCTGTGGGCTTCCTTTGTTTGCATGCATTTTAAAGTTACTAGATGCATGATTATTTTATATTTAGTTAAGAATAAACAATATTCAATAACATATGTAATAATTTATGATTATATATAACAACTTATACATATATATATATATATATATGCAACAATTTATGATTATATATAGCAACTTCTAAATGTAAAAATTCATGGTTATATATATAATAACTTATAACTATATATATTGTTGAACATCGGTGGGTTTCGTGTTCCTCTTATGTATATCACGAACTGAGAGGGAGAAGAATTTTTTTCAAAGTACCTTTTTATACATTTTAGAACCCGGATAACACCCACCAACAAAGGTTGCGGATGTTTTAAGCACGTTGTCCTATCGAGTTTCTTCATTTCTGAAAGCAATGATTGTAAGGGATGCCTCCAGAGGATTCTAACTTGAACTCTCCTGCACGTTAACTACACCTTATCCTACTTCTTATCCATGAGTCGATCTTTTCATTATATTTCTGATATTGTTTAGATATATTGATCTCAAAGGAGTAAAATGAGGATATAATGGCTAATAATCAGTTTTCATAATTTAGAAAAAAGATTGTAGAGCTTTTTGAAGAGTTCCGATACAATAAAGGCGAATTTATGTATAAAAATATAAAATTGCTTGTAAAATTATTTTTTTATCTAAAAATGATAATCATTAAAAATTTAGTATTTTGATCGAATGTTTTTTGATAATACTAGGAAGAGAAAAGACAAAAGGTTAAAAATATGATTATTCGGAGGTTGTAATATAATTCTTATAAAATATGATTATTGCATAAATATTACTACTGTATAAAATATTATTATTGTATAAAATATTATTATTGTATAAAATGATTATTTTCTCCTTAAATTTTCATTTTTTTACTAACATTAATTTAACAGTAAAAAAGACTTTTTTATTTTTATTTCTGTTCCTATTTTTTGTATATTTATTATACGTATATATAAATTGCTTAAAGTTCAAGATATTTACAGAATGTTGTATTAAAAATCATAACTGTTAAAGTTAAGCAGTTCATAAGGAAATTATTATTTACTTAATTAATATTATTATTTACTTTTAAATTAAATAAATGTCGCGTATTTTTCCTATTTTATATAATGCTTTAATAGGAATAGAATAGTCTAACAGTAACAACAAATATCGCTGCCCTATTTATGTCTGAAAATCGTAATTTTTCATAAAAAATGTTTCAGCAGTATTAGATCCATTATGTAAGATTAAATATCAAAGAGAAATACTTTTTTATTGTAATGTCAATGTACTTTTTTATGGCAATGTCATTAAATACCATGTTTAATTAATTATTTTATAAGTTTCAAATATCGTTTCTAATTGAATCAGTAAAGTGAAATTAAATTTCTTTACCTTTGTAATCATATTTAAAAAGAAAACAAATGAAATATGAATGAAGCCTTGAATTCTGTTTGTTTTGACTTTGACATTAAGTACGATAAGAAATATATCGTGAGTGTATCAGAGTTAAATTAAAATGTATTTAGGATTTATTCAAATATGCTAAATTGAATGAATTTTCTATTACAATGATGTTTAACTATGCTTGTGTACTATTAAAGTTTTCCTATTTTTTTAATTATTGAAAACATTAAAATATCACAGTAATGTCTTTATTAATATGAATATAATTTAGTTTTTTAGATATCATATTAAAACAATGTCCTTATAAATCATTAAATTGATGTATTTATCTTTAAATCCGCTATAGTCCAAATATATTCAATAAAGACAATCTGAAAAGAAATTTAATTATCTTTTTTCTTTACATTGAATTCACTATCTCCTTTTGGATAATTACAATAATGAACAATTCTACAAAGTTTCATAAGTAATAATGAACATTTTTAGAATTGTTTAAGAATAAAATACTAATTGGAATAACTATATATTGTTTTAATTTAAATTGAAACATTACAATTTAAAACATTCTAATTGAAACATTACAGACATGAATAACATTTTGATGATTTAAAAAATCATTTAAAATTTGTTAAAAACATTTTCTTTAATTGAAAATTTTATGAAAATGTACCAATTTTTATCAAAAAATACAGGGTACTTTACTACATGCATACAAACAAAATATTTTTTACATCTTACTACCAAAGTATCTAATGGATAGTGAGTTCTTGTTTATACTTTTTTTATATCTTTTTAAAATTAATATTTTTTATTTTTTATGTATACTTTTTCTATATGTACTGCATTTATATATTCTCATGTTAAGATATGTCTTGATAAGCAAATTATTATACAATTTTTATACGATTTTTCTCTTCGCTTCTTCTGACATGATGACTTTGTAAGAACAAGTGTATGGAATCGAGAAAAATAAAAGAAATATTGGTGGTGACCATAATGATTATCTTTACATAAATTTTCAATCCAATTGTCTTTTATAATTCATGAAAATAACTGATCCCTATCGAGAAGATTAGGGAGTGGATGTTGTAGAAAAATTATATAAAAGATGCAAATTTTTCTCCAAGGCTAAGAAAAGAAAACAAATGAAAAGTGAAGGAAGCCTTGAATTCTGTCTGTTTTGACTTTGACATCAAGTAAGGGCTTAACTTTATGGAACATTTTACTAAATACGATGCCTCGATAGGACACAGAAGGTTAGGGGAAGTAATACATTTTTATAAGCTTTATCAGCTTTGTGGATGTCAAACTATACACTCTGAATTTGCATATTTTTTTATGTTAGGAGGAAAATAATCGAAATTTTGAATTTGGAAGTCAATGAAAAGTTTGAAAAAAATGATTGGCGCTTAATTTTACAGCTAAGGACAAACGGTAAATAACTTTCTGTGTAATTCGTTACAAAAATGTACTTATATTTAAATCTAAATCCAGTTATTAAACGGAATTCGAAAACAGAAATATATATTAAAACAATTCTTATAAATGCTTCGCAATTTTTCGTGAAAGAAAAGCTTAAGTTATTTTTTCAAGATAATTTGCGATTATTATTAATATCAGATATTTTATTCCAAAAATGTATTTCATTTCAAATTGAAAGAGGGCGAACACAGATGTGTTGCTTGGATGATTTGGTTTGTCGCTCTACGGTCATTTTCTGCACACTTTGAGCTAATTAGACAGGGACTTATAGTTTAACGTGGATTCTGAACCACTAACAAACATCCATGCCACCGCCAAGATTCGAACCCGAGATTCGAGTTTGTGGTACCAATGGCCAATTGGCTACACACCGCTTGTTGCTTGGAAATTGATGGCAAAGGAGGTTGTTAGCTGTAATCTAGAACATACGAATAACGTTATATTACAATGAAATTGCAACCTAGCGATATCAGTATTGATTGTATTATTTGGGTTCATAGAAATAATGTAAAAATTAGAGGATTTTAATCAAATAACAATCAGAATGCTGAACGTGCATTTT
The DNA here is from genome assembly GCA_021605075.1 of Caerostris darwini. Lineage (NCBI taxonomy): Eukaryota > Metazoa > Arthropoda > Arachnida > Araneae > Araneidae > Caerostris > Caerostris darwini. Next base: position 788,747 of record BPLQ01012627.1, on the reverse strand, counting down.
CTTTCATCATGAGTCAAAGATTTTATAAATGCGATATTATTTTAAAATTTTTAAAGCTGTTTTAATCATTCTCCTCAATAATATTGAACACGTACACATTTTCAGTACTACTAAAAACAAAAAGCAAGAGTTTCTCTCTTCATCATTATAACAAACTATCGCGAAAGTGTTTAACGTAAAATATCAACAATATAATAAAGATCACAAAAAGAATTTTTATGAAGTATATTTTGGCAAAGAATTATGTTACAATTGGAAATTATTTTGACTATTTTCACTAGAACAGGGCTTTCGATTTTAAATATGCTAAAAATTAAATTTATAATGATTTCCTGCATGAGTTTTTTCAAAATTTGGAAATCTTTACATATCATGGCTAGTACAATTGACTGCAGAATTAATATAAGTGTAATTAAAAAATTATCGTAAAATTTTCTGAATATTTTTCTAAATTGCTTAAATTTTTATTCTATTAAAGTAGGTACGCATAACTAAACATTTCACAACACATAATTTTGGTTTCATTTTTTTTGGAGAGACAAACTAGTTACGCAAAGAATTGTATACTTAGAATAATAAAAAAGTATTATTTTCAGTAATTAGATGCATCAATTGCATTTCTCGATTTCTTAACTGACTTATAAAATAACGAAACAAAATTTTCTTATGCATATCACTATAATCCAGTTTTATGTAGTCAAAGTAGTGATAATAATAATAAAAAAATAATTAGCTGTGTCGGCGTAAAACGATAATACTAGCGTCACAAAGTTATAAAAAAATCAGTTTATTGGAATCCAATTATATGTAGCAATACACTCGTCTGATTAATACTGCTGGTGTCTAAAATCAACTATCGATGTTCAGAAACTAGTATAAAACAAAGTTTGATACCAGCATAATCTTAAAGTAATTATAATATTTTTTATGGTACTCATCATTAGCATTTTTTAAACAATCTAATTAATGCGCAACCCTGTGATTATTGGACATTAGAACTAAAACAAACCTATATTCAGTCAACTAAATAGAAGACGTCGGCATACAACAATTTGCGACAATGTGATATTGTTTTTTTTTTAATAATTTATTGATACGTATTTATTACCACGAGTTCTAAGTATTTTGAATCATTTGTATCCAAGCTGCAATAAAAGTAACGCGTCCTCACATTCGCCTTGATTATTAAAAGAATCTGAGGATCGATTACTATGATACGCCTGTAATACCGATTTAATAATCTGTTACGAAAAACCTTGGGAAAAAAAAATCATCAAATGGACACACCCACAGTCTCGGACACCACCCTTCCTTGGTCTTGACACTGCTCCAGTTTCTCACATTTCATTTCTAACAAGACATTTTTTTCTCCTCGGTCTTGTTCTGAAACTTGACCTGTCAAGGCTAGTGCAACCGACAACAGAAATGACATTCCTATTGCAACATAGCGTGTGACTGGATTGGATTTATTTTTAAAAAGTTGCCTGTAGAGAATAGTTAGCGGCAAGTCGGTAGTCAATCATTATTGTGATACAAACTTTCTGTCTTGCATAAGCTTGTAATCAAAGGTCAATGTATTGAAAGGAATAGTTGATGTTAAAAAAACTTATTGATGGAAGTCGTTGTTAAAACAAATCCTGGAGAAGGAATATATTTTAAATTGTTGATCGTAATCTTGCTATTGGACTCATATTGACAGTTGCATTTTTATTTATTAGTCTGATATTGACATTTGTATTTTTCAAATTTCAGTCACTCAGCTTAAATCTTTTCATGTAGGAATGTGCTAAAAAGAAATGGAATGAGTGTATTATTGAATAAAAATTGAACGCTTTATTTTTCCGTAGAAATGCTATTTGAAATACACAATTTTTTTTGTTTAAAAATAAATAAAATCGTGCTAATAAATCAAATAAAAAGGTAAATAAAAGCTGTATAAATTTTTATCCCTGAATCTACAGCAGAAAAAGAAACGTTGTTTTTTATTTTTATTCTGTTTTGTTCATTAAATTATTATTTTTCTATAAAACTTTTGAAAATTTTAAATTTTTAATTATGAATGTTTTAAAATTGGAACTGACATTGAATCGTATCAGTTATATATTTTTTTATTCATGATTTATTTCTCAGAAAATATAGCTTACATCGAATAGTATCAGTTAACTTTAGTCTTTTTTTTAGGTTTTTAATATTCTTCCTTTATTACAATCTTCCTTTAATTGAGGTGAAAAATATTACTAGAAACTATAAAAAATAAATAATAAATAAATACAATGGCATTATTGTCATCATAAACGGTAAAAACTTTATTAATTTTAGCAAAAGTAATTAGAATTATTTTTGTAATCAAGTTATTAATTAATATGTTAACATCGTTAAATAGATTTCTCAAAAATAAATTTAAAAAATCGGTTAAGTACAGAACTCTATGAAATAAAACTTGACTGAAGAATTAAATTATAATCAAAAGAATGTTTAAATGAGATATAAAAATATCTATTATTTACTTTTATACTTAATTACATAGGTTTTTAATAAATTTTTAAGATAAATAAGAAATATGCTTAGAATTTTTGTTTAACCTCCAATTTTAAAAGTATTTTAATTGAAATAAATTAATAATTTCGCAGCTGTAATTATTTGCGTATTTTTCTTTTTCTTTAGAAATTAAATGTACTAAAAAAATCAAAATAAAGTTAACTTAATTGTTAGTAATTCATTTTCCTGTGACATCTATATAAAGTTAAGATACTTTTAGAAGTGTTGAATGTAACGAAAAAGCATTAACATACTTGATTATTATTAAACAACTTTGTAACGTATTAAAAATCAAATTTTTAGAATTAAAATAAATTATTATCTGAATACGAAATATAGTTTTGTTTCAGCCTTGTGTTATGCTATCCTTGCTAAAAACTAAAGGTATAAGATAAATTTTATTTAAAAAAATGTACCTATAATTAATTTTTAACTTATAATTATTAAAATGACTTTAATTAATTTAATTAAAAAGGCTTTTTATTACTGCATAAAATAACGAATACACATAATATTATTAATTAAACAATATAATGACACAATATATTTCACAGAATGCAATGTATAAAAATGCAAATAACAAGTAGTATAGTATTAAAAATTTACGAATTTTCTTTTTTAATTAATTTAATTTTAATTTCAGGCATTCTTAAAGTTCCTGAAAAAATATAACTTTAATTAATGGATTATATGAGCAATATATTTTTTCCATTTACTTTTTGAGAATAACAAATATTTATAGATACATTTCGAGAACAACATATACTCATACATACAGTTCGAGAACAACATATATCCACACGTGCAGTTCGAGAACAACATATATCCATACATATAGTACGACAATATATATCCACACATACAGTCCGATAACAACATTTATCCATACATACAGTTCGAGAAGAACATATATAAATACATACAGTACGAGAACAACATATATACACACATACAGTCCATAACAACATATATCCATATGTACAGTTCGAGAACAACATATATCTATACACACAGTTCGAGAACAACATATATCCATACATACAATTCGAGAACAACATATATCCATACATACAGTCCTGGAACAACATATTTTCGAGAACAATATATATCCATACATACATTTCGAAAAAAAAAACATCTAAAATAATAATTTCTTGGTAATTTAATATTAGAATATAACACCTAAGTCCTAATATTATAAGTTTAATATTCAATTTGAGAATAGTGAATTAAAAATTGCTTGGAGAAGATGAATGAAGTCGTAGTTTTATTCCACATGAAAATCTTTTAAAACAGCGATAAATGTTTGCTAAAAATTGTAATCATTAACGAGACATTAAAGAAAAAAAATTTTCGACAAATATACATTAATAATTTTTAAAAAATAGTTGAGAACCTTGTAATTTGAATAGTTATAGATGTCTTAAAAAGGCGTGTCTGTCTTAGGGCACCTTATTTTTTTCTCGGCGCCTAGCAGCCAATTATATATATGAAGATAAAAGCATAACATTAAACATCAGTGAAATATTTTTTTTGAAATGGAATATGTGATTACGTGTCACGTGACCATAAATACTTTCGAAAAGTGTGAATCAATCATTGTAATCGGAATTCAGTTTGCTGCATTAAAATTACCCGAGTTTATTACAGTATTTGAATGTTCTTTGCCGTCTTCTTATAAATTATTTCAAAGTCAACTAAAAAGAGCAAAAAATCTAAAATATGCCTCTTTTTGAAAATCTATATCATAGTTGCGATAAAACCTCATGTAAAAAATAGATAGCATATGTATAAATGGCCGTGAATCAAAGATTTCGTACATTTCTTATGACAATGTGTCAGATCTGTCAATAAGACAACTTTTTCAACAGCTTACGTATAAGGCCATTGCTCTGTTCTAAGAAAAGTGTAAAATATTCTATTCATATATCACAGGGAAAAATTGTTTTGATCAAACCTGCAATTTTAAAACATCATATTTCTTTAAGTTCAAATAATTCTTAGAAATAATGCATATAAAAATAGATTGCCTAAAACTAGTTGAACATTTTTAACACTAAAAAGTTGATTTGACATATGTATATTAATTCTTAAGGAGACCCAACATCCCATTTAAGTAGTGCCATTAAAATGGAAGTTTTATAAAATATCTTTAAGGAAAATTATCTCACGCAGAATAAAGATATCTTCTATTGAAATGTCTATCATTATTTCTGACCCGAGGTCAGACTGTATAGAAACCTTTTTTATGAGAAGTAACTGGTAGGTCTAGGGTTACGGAAATCTAGATTATTCATCAGATTTGCTTTCTTTCAAATGTTGTAAAAAATGGCCCAAGTTTATGTGGTAATGACTGCCTTGTATCAGAATTACCACACAAAGTACTTACAAATTTATTAACTAATTTGACTTGTCATTTTGCTATTGTTGCGGTTAACAAATTGCAGAAAAATGTAACATATTTCTTCTTATATGAGTTGGATAGTATTTATTTAGTCTATTAGCAACATAAATTAAATGAATATTAAGGTACATTACAAATGTTGCATATAGATCAAGAACTACAAGTTAAAACAACATAAAAATATAACAAAAGTAGACAAATGGGGCATTTATTATTAAAGCAAAAAATATTTTGTTGGTTTTACAATCTCCTCGTTATTTACTAACGGTTTGTTTCTTCAAATGCAATTTATTTCATACAAGAGTCAATTCATAAATGCTTTGTTGAAATATATTGAAATAAAGGAAAATGTTTCTCAAATTAAAACAACGCTTTTCTAGTTATTTTTCGTATAAAATAACAAGATAGTAATTAAAAACTTTTTCTTTTATAGAAATTTAAAATAAACTTTTGTTGGCGGTTCTATTAACAAATACATTTTTCTATTTTTCTTTGAAATTATTTCTTATGGTTTATTTTAGTTTGCCATGAATTTATTCGTAACGTTGCTCACTGTTCAAGTAAAATTAAATGTAAAATAATTCACATTATCACTGTAATTCATATTAATAATCGAAATAATAGTAAAACTAATTGGAAAATTCCTAAAAATAACTAATTTTATTTAAATAAGCGTATATTATAAAATAAGATTTTTTTTCTCGAAAAATCATTTAAACCGTTTTTAAAATAATAGAACATTTAAAATATTTCACTTAAAAACACTTAGGTCTAATGGGTATGTATCTCATGTATAATATAAACATCCCATATTATGGAAATGTATATTATCTTCAGAAACTAGATACATGTGCTCAGACAGCAGAAAAGACATCACTATGGCAGTGGAGGTTTGATAATTTGGGCAGGCATCATGTTGGATGGACGCACAGACTTCTATATCTTTGTCAAAATCTCTGTGACTGCTGTGAAACATAGAAAGGAGATCTTGGAGCCCTTGTTCCCATTTCCAAGAAAGCAAGTGTTTCTGATTTCATTTGAATCGACGTCACTGTAAAGACATATGGGACTCATTTACGTTGATGAATTTCTGGAAAATGTGGATATTCGTCGAATGTATTGACTAACCAGTGTTCTAGATCTATACTCTATAGAGCATGTCTGAGGTGCACTGATTAGGGCAATTACATTTCGCTTTCCACCACCCGGAACCAACCAGGGCCTGAAAATAATGTTGCTGAAGGAGTGGGACAGAACTCATAAATTTCTTGATTTCGAATATGAATTATGATTGTAGTAGAAAAGAACATTAAACAATTTTTTTTCAAACCTCCCATTAAACAATTTTTTTGTTGGGTATTTTAAGTTCTGTTTCAGGATTTGATGAGTCTCAAGTATGATGAATATGAATCATAACTGTTGTGTGACTAGTATTACATTAATATTAATTTTTTGTACTACATTAATATTTGTTACATATGAAGTTTATATAATCTGTTTAGTAATTTTGGAGCGAAGATTCTCTCTCCCTTTTTAGACAAAAAAAATTTAAATTTTGAACACCTAGGTTAGTTAATATCAGAATCTAGGTTTACCAAAAATGCACAGTAAAAAGAAGATTTCTTTGTCTAAGGTACTGTTTCCTGTAAAAATGTCGGTTTAAAAGTATTAACTGGTTGCATAGTGTTCCTTCATCTGTTTAGGTGTGATAAGGTGTAACATTGCTTAAATGCTACTTAGATTCATGTTTTTCCTCTTTGTTACAAAGATGCGTTGGGTAAATATATCAAGAATTTATACACAGCAGATTTTCTTGCTAACGATTCTTGTATATAACGTTTTATTTTCTCAATCATATAAGCAGAATCTAATACAATCTCTCAGATAGAATGCCACAATATCACTTAAATTATGGCTGCTAAAGCTTTTGCGCATGAAAAATTATCGGAGCATTATTACTCAAAGATTAAATGTCTGTTTAGTAAGAACTAAAATTAGTTTTTTCAAATTTAATCATTTCTTTTTTTAACTACATTTAATCGATATTTTTATTCTTTAGGAAAAAAACTTTTTGATCCGTAACTTTTCAAGGACAAGGAATTTCGTCATGGATTATTATTAAAAAAGTGTTTTTTAAAGGCGAATAATTTCTCAATTTTCTTTTCTAGAATGTACCAGAAAACATAATAAAACAAAAAATATTTTTTAATGACAGACATTCAGAAAAAAAATTCAAAATTTTTAAATGTAAAAAAAAATAAGATCCTAAATTTGTCTAAATTAGACCCTTTCTGTTCATAACGGTCGAATGGTCTTATCTTCAAAGTCAACACCTACTCGAAATTCTTTGGTTCATCATGACCTTGTTAACTGAATGTTAAATCTCGTTAATTATCAGTCGTAGCGACCTCGAATAAAAAAAATGGTTACCCTGTATTAATCTTGGGAAGTCTCGAAATTACGAAAGGAGAAAAAATTGATCAAGGTAATCAATTGATTTATTATGGTAATCTTTAAATGAAATAAGGGAGAAAATGATTTTTACTTCCGATTTTTCATTGTTAATTTTATTCACGTAGAAATTAGCTTTGTCAAAAATATTTCGAAAATTCTGAACTTTAAAAAGGAATTACTCACTGTTTCTAAAGTACGTTATCAAATGATAACATAATGTTTAATTAAAGTAACTAGATTTGTATACTGTGGTTTACTTCCCAATTGAAAGATTATATATACTTAAATAAACTCAGATACCATACACAAAATAAAAAAATTGAAGCAATACAATACGACGACTTTCATCAAATGCCTGTCGAACTTTCGCTAATATGACTTGTTGTTAGGAGTAGCAATTATCATTAGTTTTAAAATAATGGAGTTTTTTTCCCTCAAAGAACTGGATTGAATCTAAACATTTTCAAAACCTATAAAAAAGTTTCTTTTCCTATTCTTAACAATGCTTTATTATATATAACGAAAACACAAATAATCATGTAATGTTTCATAGTGTGGAAATACAATTGAGAGATTATTATGTTAATTACTCCAGTCTTGTTTTAAATACTGCTTCGTAACCAAGATTTAACTAAGTATCCATAAAAAAAAACTAAACAAACAATTAAATTGTTTCGCATTAAGTACTGAAGAAATTTTTTTTTCCATTCAAAAAGTGAAGAGGGAAGTATACTGTTTTTTAAAAATATATAACTATTATTGACGAATGAAATGAAATTTTTAAAATGTTAATCAAAATTTTATTCAACAAGTTGAGTTTAATTCGTTGGAGAAATTTACTTTTCAAGACCAAACTGACTCATTTAGTTCCTTACAAAAGAATCCAATTTTAAATGTCACACAGTTGCATATTTATTCCGAGAATTAAAAAAAAAAATCAATTAAAAAAATATTTATCACAATCAGTTCCGCTTTGATTAAGTATCGACCTTCGATTTCTCTGTGTTGCAATATTTTAATAAATGAAGACAATTAAGTTTTATGGAAGAAACTAAAACATAATAATTTGATCACCTCATGGGCTTTAATACCCAATTAACAAATCATCTCCAGGGTCAGGTTGTGACGTCAACATAACCTGTGAGCCCGTGACCATGACACTTGCGTTTACATCGACAACCCCCAATAGAACGTCGTACCACCCGCCTCCACTCGAACACTTCAATGGCTCACGGATGTTCAAACTAGCAGAAGAGTCATGTGCTTGTAGATCCAGGCCAAGGACAAACAGCCAGCATGTCGATACACATAAGGTGCCAATTGCTCTGACCATACCCTTTTATCTTTTACATACAAGAGTACTGATTCTTCTTTTGTTCAGTTCGGATTTGAAGCTTTGTCTTTTTTATTAAAGATTCCAGTTAAAAAAAATTGACCATGAAGATCGGTGAAACAGGTTTAAGTCTTTTACCCTCCCCATATTCTGTAGAGATTTAATTAAGAGTTCGAAATTAATTTGTTACCAAGCGTTGATTAAAAAAACGATTAGCGTGAAATGGTATAGCAAATGAAAAAATTGATATTGTAATTGAGGTCGTTGGTCTTAAAAAAGTGTATTTTTTTTTGACGTGGGAATGAATTGAAAGATCAACAAGAAATTAAACTATATTAACAAGAAATCAATCAATTATATCAACAAGAAATGTATATCAATGGTTCCTAATTGAAGGTAAGGCATGCTAAAGGTATAATAAAGTGGTATGTCCTTTTAAATTATTTAAATAAAGAAATCAATTTCGACAAAATGATTTCACCGATGTATATGAACAGCAATAGAAACAAATGGACACCAATTTTCTTTCTTATAAATATCAAATGTCTTTGTTAACGATTATTATTTTCCAGCAATATGTATGGAAAATTAGAATTTTGCTTTATTAGAAACGAATTAAATAAGATTTTTAGTAAATTTTTTTTATTATTTAAAAACTTTTTTATGATTTTTTTTGTGAGAAAATTTATTTTTTTAACATTAAATGCTATTTTTCCCAACATTATTAAACGGGTAAGCCATCATAAATGTAAATAAGAAAATCTTCCTATCATATTTAAGAATTAAAGCAACGAAATAAAATGCTTTATTAAATATTGAAACAATTCAACAAAATTAATTTGTTTGTGAAATTTACTAACTCTGCAATATATATATATATATACACATATATATATATATTTTATATTTTTATACAGCTGCGCCTCGCTATATTGCTCATGTAGGAATAAAAAAAGCGCAATATAATGAGGGATATAGTGTTTTAGTCATATTACCTTTGCCTATTGTTACAGGCTATAAGCATTTGTGTTAAAGAGTAAGAATCGTGAAATTTTTATTTCTATTTAATCCCTTACTATTTTTGTACTTATACTGTCTTTACTGACAATGAAGCTAAATGCATTTTCCAAGGCCTTTTATAAATTTTTAATAAATATTTTGGTGTATTGATAACTGAATTATACGTTAAAAATTTACATTAAAATAACAAATAGATGAATTAGAGTGTAGTTTGTTTAAATATTTGTCACGGAAGAAATGCTTTTGAGGGGAGAGTGGGTATAAGGATAAATTTTAATTCACTAGCTAGCGGCACTATCATGATACCACTATAGAATAGAATTCTTCTTCTCCGTCAATGGCGCAACAGCCTCATGGTGGGCCAAAGCTGTCTGCCCAGTGGCAGATTCCGAAACATGAGATGGGTTCTTTTTACGGTGTAGGGTTGTCTGCCCAACGTCCAATGCTTTACAACCATATTAGACCAGAACTTATTGTTTAAAGTGGATTCCGCACCACTACAAACATCCATGGCACTTTGAAGATAACATTGGAGAAGATAACATAAGATGGAGAAGATAACGTCTATGGAGTAGATAACATCATCTTATATTCAATTTATCTATCTATTTGCATTTGGAAAATTACACGCACATGCAGTCTACAGCGTATCATTATCGGAAATAGTAGCCTCTCTACGAATGATTTTAAATGAAATAAAAAAATAAAATAAAAGACAAACTTGCGCCTAAGGTTTTAGGTACCGTCATAAGCAACATCTGCAGAAATTGACGAAGACATGTTTTGTTGTATAGAATTTCTCAATGATAGTTCTGAACCGAATATAGTGTTCAGAATCTGCATTATAAGTGATAAGCGATAAGGAAGCAGTCCATTTTGAATTAGCGCTAATTGTGCAGAAATAATTCTTCTCACGTAAGGAAGTGTAACGTACTCTTTAAGCATTTTGATTAAATAGTCTCTAACGACAGTGCGGACGTTCCATCCACCTTTTTCCCATGGTTCTTCAAAGAAGAAAAGAAGAATTGACTAAAAAACCACAACTCCATGGGAAAAATTCATGCAATGACTCCACCAGTTGGGAAGTATGTAATTTAACTCTTTTATTTTTCGTCAGATTCAGAAGTTATTTATACTTATCGTAATTTGAAAAAAAAAAAGTAGAATTCATCTGTACAAAAGAGGCTACAAAGATATTGAGCGTATATTTATTTCTCGATCTTTTCAAAGAAGGTCAAAAAGACTACTTGCATAAGTGAAACTTTGAAATGCCATTCAAGATATATTTTGGGTACTTTTTATGATGATGATTGTAAAGTTCTACTTCCTACTTATAAAAGACAGAAATAAAATTTCTTCGTATGCAATAGATAAAAAGTACTCTGTGATAAATGTTCAGTGTGGAACTGTAATCTGATAAAAGAATTTGTTACTTTTATAAGATTTTGTGAAAAGTGTCTAAATTTATGGGACACTTTGTAGAACTACTAAGCATTGCAAATAATTAAACTGTAATAATATTACAACTGCAATATCCTAGATCTTCAGGATGTTTAGCGTTTTAGACTTAGAAAGTACAAAGACATATAAAAAATTAAACGATCGAAAAAAATATTCAATTATAAGAAGTGACGTAACTATACCATCTGAGGCCCGTGGTAAATTTTTTGAATGTGGTCCCTTCAATGCAAAGTATCACCATTGTTTTTTATTTTTAATAAAGAACTACTTAAAGTTGCTTTTAGGTTTGAAATGTTCATTTTTGACCACAAACTGTTTCGCTTGATCATTTATTTTAAAATTCCTAGCATCGGGATTACCCGTGCGTAACTGTTTCTATTACTATTACTACCAGATGCGGTATATTTTTCATGCAAATGAATACGTTCAAACTCTTGATACACATTTTTTTTTTAATTTATCACTTTAGTAATATAAATTTATTAAAAACAGAATTAATAAATTTTACTATATTTTGTAATAATAAATATCAGACCTTTCCTGTATAGCCTCTCTGCTCGGGTTTGGGGTCTGTGGCAATTTACCCGTCTTGCCACCCTATTCTTACGCCACGGGTTATAAGAAAATAAATTTTTTTATTTATGAAACAGAAAAGAAAGAAAACAAATTGTAAAAACAGATATCGGGGATTTAGTTTTATTAGGTATATACCCAAATTCCAAGGCATTAAAAATAATGAATTCCAAGTGTTTTAGGAATTCTATTTTAGGAACATTTCCTTCTTTTTTAATCAAAAAATTTCCAACATTGTAACCATGAAAAAGTCAAAAGTTTGCATTTAATTCTTAATAAACATCTTCCAAACAAGCCCGATGAAAATTAAATGAAACGGAGCAGTAAAAGCCAAATATATAAAATATGCTAGTTTAACAGCAACTGATTTTCCAAGTGCTTATCTCAAATTAATACTCTTCAACATAAAAACACATAGATAATAAATGAGATAAAAAAAATTACACACAGATCATGAATAAATGATATGTGATTAGAAGTATCATTTTTGTCTCGCAAATTATTTGTTTATAGTAAAAAAGAATAATTTATTTTTATACGCAAAAAAATGAAATATAATGAAATGCTTATCTCAAATTAATACTCTTCAACATAAAAACACATCAATGATAAATGAGATAAAAATTACACAAAGATCATGACTAAAAGATATATAATTATAAGTATCATTTTTGTCTCGCAAATTATTTGTTTTTAGTAAAAAGTAAATATTTCAGTTTTACGTGCAAAAAATGAAGATCTTTTCATCATTTTGGTTGATTCCTTGTAACTTTCCACAAACACGGAATTCAAGATAGCATATTATTATCTATACAAAAAAAGATGTAAAGATATCCGTTTCAGTGATATAATATTTAATTCCTAGAAGTTTGTTTTGCGTGATTTTCAATTTTTACCTGCAACCTAAAACATAAATACAAATATTAATCACGTTTTTGCACTCCGGCATGATTCGCTGTTAACCTAAATCTTTCCGGCCGTGAAATCGAAAACGATTTTATCTCCAAACCCATCAAAGATAAATGCTGATATTTGTGAGAAAGATGTATGATTTCTTATTAGATATTAGATTGTTATCATATTTCATAATCACCGTGAATATACTTCTAATAAACTTCCTCATTGGATGAAATTTTTAAACTGCATTAACACTCAGCTCGAAAGATACTTAATTTGTAGATTATCTTGACTGATGTTTTCTATCATTAATATCCGCAAATTGACCTTTATATCCAACAGGTGGGAGGTTGGATTTAACTGATGGATAAGCAGATAGAGAAATTAGTTCTTCCACTTGTTTTCTTCTTAGTAAACTCCGTTGCTTCCGTCACTGATACGATCACTTGAATGAGAACTTGTTTCTTTTGTTTCTATCATTAGAAAAGATGTATTCTTTAATCAACCTATAATTTACTGACCGATTACTTCATTAAAATATTATTAAATTGTTATCGAGTAGAAGAAATTCAAAGTCTCTGTATTGTTTTTCCTTTTTAAGTATACCTCCTCATTTCAACAATGAATATTCCGTATGCCTTACAAGCAAAATCAGGACATATAACATGTATTATATATATGTATGCGTATTTTTTATTATTGTATATGACTTAATGTTTATTCTATTTTTTTCCAAATTAAATAATGTCAAGGTTTTAGATATTAAATCCGGAACGAGAGTTAAAACATGTTAAAAAAATTCATATTTTAAATATTGGATCATAGTTTTTAATATATAGCATTGAAACCTGCCTTGAAATCTCAACATCAACTTAAAGCATTAAAGCATAAACATTTTATACATCACTTAAAATTATTCATACAATTAATCTCATTGAACAGTCATTACTGCATTTTCTAGTAAATAAGGGTTATTCATAAGAGGAGTTGCTAGTCTACTTTGTAGATTTCAAAACAGAACCTGACAAACAAAGACGAACTAAAAGCATTTGTGTCTATGCCGGGGATACGATAAATTTCAAGGCCAAAAAGTCCTTTCACGGGGCTAAAGGAGGAGAACAGGAGGGTCTAAGCCCGCTGATGCCACCCTGAGGGTATTCATTACAAAATTAAATTGTAGTGACAAATGCGAGTGCAGTGTAGTAGGTATCATATATCCTAATGCTGAATTTGCTTCATATAGGCTGTTCTAATGGCAAATGACCTTGGGTCAAAAACTCGATATTCCAAAATCAAATCTCATTAAAATTATTCTACCATTCAAAACACATAGAAATGATAATTAGATATAGCGTCCAACTTTTTTGTCTTTATTGTACACATAAATTCCATGTATATCTTTTAAGGTTTGAGGTATGAGTGAAACATATCGATGGAGAAATAAAAGTATACATTCATGGAAAGTAAAATACATATATGCGATACATTCATGGAAATTGATAATTTAATTGCACTTTTCTATGTATCTTTCATTGCACTTTTCTATGCATCTTTTACTTAAGTTTTCTACATAATTAAACTCATGTTTGTGAAAATTGCAACACATGAAGGACTTACGCGAGTGAGCTGAAATTTTCAGGAAATGCAAATTAGCGCATGATATGCAAATCATTAGAATTTCAAATCCGTAGCGCATGCGTATGCTAAGCAGCGCCCTCTGAACGGCGGATGGATCGGAATAAATAAACGGCTGTAGCGAGCGTGTATGGTTATCGGTGGTTATCTGCTAGTGATAAACGTTAGCTCAATCGTTACTATGCCTCTTCGACGAAAGAGAGCGAGATTTGAACAACTTACAGAGTTTGAACGGGGGAGAATCATCGGCCTTCGTGAAGCTGGATTGTCTTATCGTGCAGTAGCTGCTCGTGTGCAGCGTAACAGCAGCACAGTGATGCGTCTTTGAAACAGTGGACGGACGAGTGTTGGACAACTCGGAAATCCGGGAGTGGACCCCGAAATGTGACGTCAGCTCGCGATGATAGACACCTGGTCCGCATGGCGCTGACGGACCGTACAGCTTCCTCTAGACAATTGGCAGCACAGTGGTCAATAGCTACAGGTGTTTCATTGTGTGCTTCATCAATTCGTAGACGTCTGCTGCAGCGTGGACTGCGCGCAAGGACTCCTTTTATACAGGATCCCTCTCACGCTAAAGCATCGCCGCCTGCGGCTACAGTGGGCCGCTCAGCATAGAGACTGGCGTGCTGATTGGCAGCATGTCGTGTTTTCTGACGAATCCTGCTTTAATTTGTGGTACCATGATGGCCGCATTCGTGTCAGACGCTATTCCGGTGAACGCCACCTTCCGGAGTGCATTATCGAACGCCACAGTGGACGAACACCCGGAGTTATGGTCTAGGGTGCCGTAGCATATCATGGACGATCTCAATTGCTAAGAATTGTGGGCAATCTGAACAGCAACCGGTACATCAGTGAAGTTCTACAGCCCCAAGCTGTTCCCTTCCTTCAAAGCTTTCCAGGCACTGTATTTCAACAGGACAATGCCCGCCCTCATATCGCTAGGACTGTTCAATCCTTCTTTGCAACGCGGCAGGTACAGCTTCTTCCTTGGCCTGCGTATTCCCTGGATATGTCGCCGATTGAACATGTGTGGGATTTCGTTGGTCGGCGTCTCGCTCGTTATCCTCGTCCTGTTTCTTCTGCAGACGAACTTTGGGTGCGCATACAAACAATATGGAATGCTCTTCCTCAGGCAGACATTAAAAATTTGTTTGACTCCATGCCACGTCGTGTAGCAGCACTTATTGTGGCGCGTGGTGGCTACACAAAATACTGATTCCGATCTCTTGTTATTGTTTGTTTGCTTTGAACATTTAATCATTTATTTGTACCACTACCATTCAACTGTGTATTAAATTTCATTCAATTATGACGATTCCTTCATGGTGTTGCAATTTTCACAAACATGAGTTTATAATAATTGTAATTATTATTTTTAAATCTATATGAATTAATAATTTTACAACTAAAATAAAATGTTGCATAGCATTGCAATAGTAAAATTGTCATATCTTATCTTCCTCACTTTGCGTTAAGTCGAAGTGTGTTGAAAGTCATTGAGCTATGTAAATTAATCATTAATAATGACTAATTTATTTAAATATTTTTATTTCTTTACATTTACAGAAGTTACCGCAGATTGAAAGAACTTTATACTACTTTAGTATTTTCGAAATCCCAGACTTTCCCAGATTCATTGCAGTAGCGGCCTTCCGCTTGGAGACTGGACATAATTGTCTTGCTAAACATCTATACAGCATTCGTATATATAACAGTTCATTGTGCAACCAGAACTCTTTCAGATGGACAAGGATCATTTTCTAAATTGTTCTTCATTGAATGAAGAAATATACATCAGATACTGGCTTATACAGCAGATATTGGCTGGCTGGAGAGTTGATGCAATTAGCATCCAGAGACTCATTTTCTTTTATCTTTATGTAGTCACAGTTTTGATGTAATTATTGTTATTGTTATGAGTTACTGTTTTGTTCTGTTTTGTATTCCATCTTTAAGCTTCAATCTCATGCATCTGTGATGTATAGGAGCCAATCATGTAAAATCAAGTGCTTTTGCAATAATAATAATTTAAAAAATTTCATTATTTTCAAACGGGATTCCAAACAAAAATTAAAATGCAGAACAATGAGTAAAACCCCCTTTAGTTGCATTCAATGATATGAAAATAATAGTTTCAGCTGGGCGATAATTGCTTATAATAATAGCATATTGATTATAAGCTTTTGGACTTGCAGCATTTTAAAGTCAAATGACTAAGTGTGAAATTTTTTAAATATATAAATTAGCCAAAAACATTTTTTCAAAAATATTTTTTATTTAAGATTTTTCTAAATTTTATTTAGAGGTAACTCTGAAACAATTTTTTTCATCATTATTCGAATCCATACTTTTGGTAAAATTATTCTTATATGATATTCAGCACCATATCTAATAATAATGCTATCAACTGAGGTTAATTATGCATAACTAAATTTTTTCGGTTACTTTTTAATCTTAAAAGCATTTTCAAGCTATTTTGTTATGTAACGAAAATTTTCTGTTTATAAATGAACAATCATTTTGAAGTTAAAATTCAGAAACTGCAATTTGTTTATACAACTTGTGCAATTGTTTAAAATACAATTCTGTTATCATGAAATTGTCTGTAAATAAGGTTCCACATTTATTTGGTCCTTATTTTCCAGAATAAAACCAGCTTGTCATTTGGAATTTAAAATACATGTTTTTTATTATAACTAAAATATGAAATCGTTGAAAGGTTATAAGCATTTGCGTTGAAAATTCTCCTGAAGCCAAGACAATCTTTTCTCCATTCTGCTTAACTTAAATTCAGAAACTGCAATAACTTGGATTCTGCTTAACTTAAATTAAGAAACTGAATAACTTGGATTCTGCTTAACTTAAATTCAGAAACTGCAATAACTTGGATTCTGCTTAACTTAAATTAAGAAACTGAATAACTTGGATTCTGCTTAACTTAAATTAAGAAACTGCAATAACTTGGATTCTGATTAACTTAAATTCAGAAATTGCAATAACTTGCTTAATACAGCTTGCGCAATTTTTTAAAATACAATTCTGTTATCATGGAATTACCTGTGATTAAGGTTCCACATTTATTTGGTCCTTATTTTCCAGAATAAAATCATCTTGACATTTGGAATTAAAAATGCAAAGCTTTATTATAATGACTATAAATATGAAATCATTGAAAGGTTATAAGCATTTGGCATTGAAAAATTTCCTGTGACCAAGACAACCTCTTTTCCGTTCTGCAATAACTTGGATTCTGCTTAACTTAAATTCAGAAACTGCAATAACTTGGTTAATACAGCTTGTGTAATTTTTTAAAATACACAAGCTGTATTTCTTGTGTTATCATAAAAGTACCTCATTTATGTAATATCCACATTAAGTTGATCCATATTTCCAAGAATAAAACCAGCTTGACATTTGGAATTTAAAAATGCAAAGTTTTATTATTATGACTATATGTATGAAATCATTGAAAGGTTATAAGCATTTGGCATTGAAAATTTTCCTGAAGCCAAGAGATTCTCCATTCTATTAATCTTGCCAGTTACTCACTAGCCATAACGTAATCAATCCGAGGTCCAGATTCCCTCCTGAATCGACTGCGTGGGCGAAGAATGAGACTTTGCTTAAATATTTCATTTTTGGCTTCAACCACCCCCTTCAGAAATGAGAAACAAATCTAACAAAAGACGTGATAGGTGTTAAAAATCACCTGCCATTTGACTTCCCCTCGATCGTGAGCACTGCTTGAAAAGGAAGCGATTTTCTAGCCACCTTGGCCCGCGACCCCCGAGGGTCATGACTCCTACAAATAATTAGGACGGGGGAATCTGGAAACGAGTAAATATACCCCCACTATTGTATCGTTTGAATGGGAAGTTCGTGAGGTTTTAAGAAAAGTCTTCAAACGATATTGCTTAATAAGGCACCTGATGGCATTTTATCTATTACAACTGCAACAATACACACAAGGCTAGGGAAGTGATGATTTTAAAGCGTTGTTTTCTTTTAATGTAGTCATTATGTTAGGAATAATAAAGATTAAAGATTATCCACGGGCTTTTATATTACCACCATGATGAAATATATTTGCCTATTCAAATTTGAAAAGAATTTAGCAAAATAGGTACAATCGCAGTTTAGAGAAATTACTTTCAAGTTTTTTTTCTTTGAAAAGTCCGTTAATTGCCATTGTTATATTGTCTTGCTAAAGATTTAAATGTTAATGAATAGTAACGATTGCCATATGGCTCAGCAATAATAGGTTTTTACCGTTAGAGGCGTCGAATTTCGTTTTGAAATGCAATAAAGTAATCATAATTCTACCAATTAAAACAGCTATTTGCCTATCGTCATCGATTACTTAGGATTCTAGAAAGATAATAATAAATATTTAGAAGGCAAAATTTCATACTGATTGCTCATCTTTATATTGAGGAAACACTTTACTTCATTAATGACTAATGTACAGAGAATGAAGTATTTTTATTCATACTGATTTTAAGATTTTATGTATAGATTTAAGGTTTATTCTATGTATAATTTTACCTCATATGCTCATTAAACTTAAAATGCTAGTTTAATAAATTGCTGTTTTACTCATTATTAACCATAGTACTAG
Organism: Caerostris darwini; assembly: GCA_021605075.1. Classification (NCBI taxonomy): domain Eukaryota; kingdom Metazoa; phylum Arthropoda; class Arachnida; order Araneae; family Araneidae; genus Caerostris; species Caerostris darwini. The sequence continues at coordinate 769,808 of BPLQ01012627.1, read as the reverse complement.
AATTAGGATTATGATTTAGTAATGAGCTACATAAATTAATGGATGAACTTACATATTCACAGATTTTTATTTCAGGAAAAATTAAGAATTCCTGAAAATTTCCTCCTTTAATTCAAGGAGCAGTAAAAGTAATGCGAATAAGACTTACCTTGCAAAGCCTTCAGAAAATGATGCTGTACAAGTTAATGTTTCAGCAAGACATTCATAGCTGTATTATCAAACATTTTAAATCTTGCAATAGTCGGATCTTTAGTGTGAGACAAATGGCATCCTTTTCTCAAGGCTGTTAATAAAATATGTATAATTTCAAATCATATGCTGTTAATAAGACTTATCGTGCAAAGCCTTTCATGTACAAATTCCTATTCATACAAGACATTCAAATCATATGCCCATTAAAAGTATTGTGAATAAGACTTATCGTGCAAAGCTTTCAGAAAAGGATGCTGTATTATTTCCTCTAGACTGTTAATAGAATATGTATAATTTCACATCATAAGCTTATTAAAAGTAATGTGAATAAGACTTATCGTGCATTCAGAAAATGTTGCTGTACAAATTCCTATTCATACAAGACATTTAGACATTCAACAATATATTCATAGATGCTGTCAAAAGTTTTAAATCTTGCAATAGTCGGATCTTTAGTGTGAGACAAATGGTATTATTTCCTCTAGACTGTTAATAGAATATGTATAATTTCACATCATAAGCTTATTAAAAGTAATGTGAATAAGACTTATCGTGCAAAGCCTTCAGAAAATGTTGCTGTACAAATTCCTATTCATACAAGACATTTAGCAAGACATATTCAACAATATATTCATAGATGTGCTGTCAAAAGTTTTAAATCTTGCAATAGTCGGATCTTTAGTGTGAGACAAATGGTATTATTTCCTCTAGACTGTTAATAGAATATGTATAATTTCACATCATAAGCACATTAAAAGTAATGTGAATAAGACTTATCGTGCAAAGCCTTCAGAAAATGTTGCTGTACAAATTCCTATTCATACAAGACATTTAGCAAGACATATTCAACAATATATTCATAGATGTGCTGTCAAAAGTTTTGAATCTTGCAATAGTCGGATCTTAAGTGTGAGACAAATGACCTCCTTCCCACTAGGCTGTTAATATAATATGTATAATTTTACATCATGTGCTCATTAAAAGTAGTGTGAATGAGACTTATCGTGCAAAGCTTTCAGAAAATGAGGTTGTACAAGTTACTGTTTCAGCAAGACATTCATAGTTGTGCTGTCAAGAGTTTAAATCTTGTAATAGTCGGATCTTTAGTGTGAGACAAATGGTATCCTTTCCTCTAGGCTGTTAAATAAAAAATTATTAATAATTAATAAACTAATGTATGGATATTTTTCTTTAAATCCTAAGTATATATTTCAAAATAAACTCTATCTCGGATTTCTCATTGAATATCAAACAAAAAGATTAAAGAAATTATTAACATCCTTTTTATTATACTTACAATGAAGCTTTTTCTAAAATTAAACCTATTTGAAGCAGGATGGATAATTAATTGTTTTTAAAAGTTTAATACTTATTATTATTAATACTTAGATATCAAATTAGACAATGAAAATTATATGTATTTTTGTCAAATCAGTAAAAAGCCTCAAATTTCTTTGCATTTAGTAGAATTTTAGCTCATGTGTGGTATGTGATTAAAACTCATGTGAGATAAATTTATGTGTGTGTGATTAAAACTCGTGAAGTAAATTTATGTGTGGTATGTGATTAAAACTCATGTGTGGTAAATTTGTGTGGGGTATGTGATTAAAACAGTGGAAAAAAATTACTCTTGTAAAGAAAATTACTGTAATTTCTTGCAATATATTCTTAACTTTACTAGCCTTTTCCTCAAAATTTAGTGAAATTACCTATATTTCATTAGTTTTCAGACATCAAAGAGTCTTTGTGATGGAACATAAGTAAATTACACAACAGAAATTCCCCCAAAATATATCAAATCATTCGTTTTGTAGTAAGTAGCATAAATTCATATGTGAACCTGACGACGCGAGCGTTTCGGACACAGTTTAAAAACAGCCTTAATATAGTTTTTTAGATACTATGCATTCAAATAAGACTGATATTGATATTTTATACTAAATTATGTCCTGCAAAGATACCTACAGCGAATAGAGTACGATTTAGATCGACAAAATAAAAATTTTTTCATATTAAAATAATCTGGCTGTCTTAGTTCCATTTTAGCTGAATTTAGTTGATGTAAACAAAACGTCTAATGAAAAATTCAAATTAAAAAAAAAGCAAGACTTTTAAATTACAAAGAAATGTCAACTCAATATCCCTGAAACCCAACTGAAATACCTAATCACGGAAATCGGATTTGAAAATTATAGAAATAATCAATCCTGTTTAAATAAGGATTTGTCGTATTTTTAGATACGACATAATATCATAATTCTAAAGCTGTGCTCCTTCGCACTAGAATAATTTTTAGCTGTGAATTTATTGAGAGAAAGTTAATAATGTCAATGATAAAAAATTTTAACTTTAAGAATTCTAATCATTGTAAAGAAGTGGTTCTCAAATTTCTTTTCAGGATTTCTTGCGTGACGATCTCTTTAAAAATCATCTTTGATGGCTCGTTGAACTTTTTAAAATTTACTAGAATTTACTAGAATTTTAAACTAGAGTTTAAATAATAACTTTTAACTTTTTTTTTAATAACTTTTTTAAATTAACTAGAATTAACATATAGAATACAGTTAAAAAAACATTTTTTTACGAACAAATATTTATTCTGAAAATGGCAAATCTTTGTCATCATAATAAATTACCATCTTAACATCAGTTTAAGTGTTAAACTGACAGCACCTCAGAAAATAATTAAACGATTAAAAAAATTAAACGATAAATTAATTAAACGATTAAACAAGTCTATTAAGTAAGATAATAGAACAATCAGCGTATTATAGGTATCGTTTAGGGGGAAAAAATCTCATTAAAAAAAAAAAAGGCACGTGGACCCAAAATTTCAACTTAGTGATCCCTGAGATGATCACGGACCCCAATTTGAGAACCACTACTATTACGGTTTAAAAATGTGTTTTGATAAAACCAATAAAATTAAAACGCAAAACATCCTGAGCATGTTTTATTTTGTATCGATTATTTTTTCTGAAAACTCCTAAAATAAAATTTTTTTTTATTTTAAAATCTGTTTGCTACTGTTATTTCTGTATTGGTTAAAAAATAATTTTAAGAATAAGGTATATTTAAATATTGAGTTGAATCCTGCATTGGTTAGTGGTTTTAGTATACAAATTTTCACTGATAAAAATAATATTACATAAACAGAAAAAAATAAACACGATATTTACGTAAACCTTATTTTTAGTTTAATAATAAATTTAAATAAAAATGAATTAGAAGATAATATATAATAAATATAAATTACAAATAAATATAGATTATAAATAAATATAAATTATAAATAAATATAAATTATAAATAAATATAAATTATAAAATAAAATAAAAATAGATATAAATAAATTCGAAGACAAGTAATCGTTTAAATATTTCTAAAAATAAAAAAAAAAGTAAGATACTTATGGAATTTTTGTCGTCCTTTTTCTATTGCACTTTTTGATGACATTGAAAAGTTATATAGAAAAAAATTATGCATGCAATTAATTATTTATAAGTTACATCGTTAAATACGAACACTATCTAGTTCTTGCAACTGATTTTACTTAACGATACATGAATGTAATGAATACGACAAAACGAATTTATTTAATATTCATTAAAAATAAGTTGTTTTATCCCCAGTATGGAATAGATTTAAATGCATAGCACGATTCAAGGATTAATCAATGATTTATTTGCATAAACTAATAATTCGTAAAACAATTGTACTAAATAGTATAAGTATTGTTTGTATATACCTTATTGTTGCACCAGTTAACTTATATATTTCATTATAAATGTAAAAAGTTTGAAAATAATCGTATTGTTAGAATTTATTTCAAAAAGAATATATTATGCTTCAAAAATTTATTAAATTAATTCCTGACCGTTAAGGATTTAATGTCGTTATTGATAAAAAGTAACGAATCTATACTTATTTTAAAAATGTATACTTATTTTTTTTATTATAATTCATTGTACTTATGTAGTTTTGCAATTGTAAGTTTTTCTTTTTTTATTGTATTATTTTGCAATCATCCCCTTTCTAACTACATACTAAGGTCTTCTTCTAACTAAGGTCTACATAGTCTTGGGAGCAGGTGTGAGGTAAAGTAAAGTGTACTTAAAGTGGTTTTGTACCGTATACTAAAATATATTAAAATATTGCCTCACAGGATGCCAGTCAGTTGGAAACGTGAGAGGAAAATAAATAAGGATTCCGACTGACTACGATTCTACGACGTGAGATTTAGATATCTGGTGGAAAGATTTAAAAATCTTTAAAAGTCGTACCAGTATGCAATAAAGAACTATATTTTTTTCCAATAAGTATACTTGACGAGTGTGGAGGACAAAGAAATTGAATATGCTATCAATTGAGGATATTATGTTAAATTAATCAATTTAAAATATATTTCAAAATTTTCTGTTCTGAAAACATTTGAATATTTGAAAAATTATTTAATATGCAAGCATAATAACTAACTCAAAATTCTAAATATCCTTTAACAGATTTTGCTTTAAAGGATGCTGATTTCATTCTGAAGTATTCCTGAAATTCCCAAAATAAATAAATATTCAAAGATTAAAAAAAATAAAATAATTTTTACTTCGTTTGACCTTTCCCTTAATGAGAGGGATGTGACTCGAGTTCTCCATCTTTTTTTTTTTTTTTTTTTTTCGTATTGGGCCAACACGTCTTGAGTCATATTTCCACGAAAACTGGGGAGAGATATGCGATTACGGGTAAACAGGTAGTCATTTCAATACTTTCAAAAATAGATTAAATATCTGATAGAGGGAGAAGCTCTTTCGCCCACTCTTGTGCTAAAAATTTTCTGTCTAGTTAAATTTTAACTTTTGAAAAAGTTGTTTAATATATAAGCATAGTAGCTAACTCAAAATTCTAGATGTCCTTTAACAGAATTGGTTTTAAAGGATGTTGATTTCATTCTGACGTATTCCTGGAATTTAAAAAAAGAATAAGTATACAAACATTAAACAGAATAAAATAACTGTTACTTCGTTTGACCTTTCCCTTAATGAGAGGGATGGGACTCGAGTTTTTTTTTTCGAATTGGGCCAACACGTCTTGAGTCATATTTCCACGAATACTGGGGAGAGATATGCGATTACGGGTAAACAGGTAGTCATTTCAACACTTTCAAAAATAGATTAAATATCTGAGAGAGAGGATCTCCTTTGTCCATTCTTGAGCTCAGAATTTTCTGTCTAGTTAATTAGTTAGTTAGTTGAGTTAGTTATCTGTAAGCATAATAACTAACTCAAAATTCTAAATGTCCTTTAACAGATTTTCTTTAAAGGATGCTGATTTCATTCTGACGTATTCCTGAAATTCCCAAAATAAATAAGTATGCAAACATTAAACAGAATAAAATAACTTTTACTTCGTTTGACCTTTCCCTTAATGAGAGGGATGTGACTCCAGTACTTTATATATTTTTTTCCTTTTTTTTTCGAATTGGGCCAACACGTCTTGAGTCATATTTCCACGAATACTGGGGAGAGATATGCGATTACGGGTAAACAGGTAGTCATTTCAACACTTTCTAAAATAGATTAAATATCTGAGAGAGAGAGGGAGCTCTTTCGCCCACTCTTGTGACAGCAAACGTGATCTTTTGATGGATCTGCAAAAACGACGTTTTTCTAACCTTGGCGAGGGGATCTCTGGCTTTCGATAGCCTCGACACAACCGTCCTCCCCCCTCACTAACCGAGTGCAACTCTCTCAAACACTCGGTCCTAAACTCGCAGGTGTTCATATCAACCTTGGCCTAGAAAAGTGAAATGCATCATTAAATCTTCCTCGTATAATTCCAATTTTACCGCCCTCTCCGCTCAAGAGGTTTTTGATGGTAGGGGAAGAGTTAAATGCCTCGGTAAAAGTAAGAAAAAATGAAAGAACACTTTTATGTTTTTCTGCTTCATTTAGTGAGCAAAAAATAGAGATGAATTTATCTAGAATTATTCATTTACTTTTTCTTTAAAAAAAAAAAAAAATTCCGTTGCTTTAATATTGCGAGAAGTTCCATGGAATAAAATTCCATCAATGATTGAGAAATACAATGGCTAAGTAACCAAGTAATAATTTTCTGGTGGTATCAGTTTTATTTTATTAAACAACCTTGAAGCTTGAACGTTTCATTTCGAAGTTATTTATTAGAGGAAAAAAAAAAAAAAAAAAAAAATTGGGAGACGTTTTAAGCCCGGTAACTAGAAAAAAAAAGTGTCCATTTCTGAGTTAAAAAGCTGTTGTACTTCTAGAGATTTCCTAGAATGAATTTTTCTACTCACATATTTTCGTGGAATTTTTCGTAATGGATTGTTGTTGGATTGTTCAGCTATTTCAGTTCATCTGGAAATAAACAGTTTTATTTAAAAACAACGAGAATGGTCTTTTTCAATAAGACAGTTAGTGATTAAGTTGGCTAAGAATTTTATTAAAGGTGAAAATGCCTTAAAAAAACATGAATACTAGTTTTAAACACAACAAATAACCATTTATCTCCATCAAATAATAATAGCATTTTAAAATAATTTATTTTAATTTTAAACTTAACAGGATAGCAATTCTTATGAATAATAATATTATTAGATATAAACAATAATATTAATATTATTTATTCATAAGGTCTGAAAATAATTGAATGATTGTATGTGTATATTTAATTTCTTATTTTTAAAAATATAGAAAGTTAGAAAATCATAAAGTAATTAGACATACCGTATTATTTAAATGCCTTTGTGATAATTATCAGAATTGAAATTTTCTACATAGCTTTGAAATTTTCAAAAAATTATGGTATACCAATATCTACGCATATTCAAAATTAACATTTATTTGCAAATAATGCTCTGATGTTAATAATGCTCTTATTTGCAAATAATGCTCTCCTTTTAGTTATTGAACGGTAGTTGAGAAAATATTTTTAAATTATTCATAACTAAAAATTTTATATTGCTTATGCTACTCATTCAAATAATTTTTTTATTTTCTTCAAAATTCACTAGGTTTCATAAAGCAAGTAAAAATCTCCAATATAGCATAGTTATTTATTGACTTCAATGAAACATACACAAAAGTTGTATGCTGAGATACAACACATAGTAAGGTTTAACGAAATTTGAAAATAAATTAACAGATCTAATATCAAACGATTAACAATCTTTTATCAACTAGCAAAACTATTAATTAATTAACAATATTTTATCAACTAGCAAAACTATTCATTAATTAACAATATTTTATCAACTAGCAAAACTATTAATTAATTAACAATCTTTTATCAACTAGCAAAAGTATGAAATGCACAAATTGGATGTGTTAACTTGATAGAGGAAAAACATCTTTGATACAAAGTGTGATCCCCCCGAGCAGCAATACAGCGCAAACAGAGATGTGTAAAGCAATAGATTATGTGGCTCGTGAAATCAGTAGGGAACGAGAACCATTGTTCTTACAAATAGTGATAAAAATAAGTTTGAAACTAAGCATGGAAGTAATCAATAGTGGAGAAAGAAGAGCCACAATACGTCTCTCCACAGCGTCTGAAACAAGGATTAAGGTTCAGAGATCAGCCTGACTACTTCATATGTTGAATTGTTTGTTGGTGAAAGTAATTCTGTATGGTGTAGAATGTCCACCATGTAGAATGAAATTATCACACATTCCTCCAGCATAATAAGCATTAAGGATATCATCACTATAGGCAATCGTAACTCCACGGGGAAAGACATGGAGGTGCGTACCAATACCCAAAGATATACCACGTCACGCATAAGTACTGTCTCTTCCGTATAAATCTCTTTTATGGATGTTTAACACATGATTATTGGTTTCTAGATTTTCTACAAATCAAGAGAATACTATCGCTTTTCAAGCTAAATCTTGGACTCCTCAGTAAAGAGAACAGCCAACCATAAATTTGCAGTTCAGTCATGCTGGCATGCTCTCCCCAAATGCTCCCTCTTGTTACGTGAGGTGACACATAAATGGAAAATCGTCTAGCGTACAGGCCACTTTCAGGAAGCCACGATAAACTGACGACGAAAGAAATTAGCTGCAATTTTTTTTATTATGTTTCACTTTATTAAACCCTGCAACAAGAATTTTCCTTTAAATATTCTATTCAGCAAGGATTAAACATACTTCAACAAGGACATATTCAGCAAGGACTAAACAAACAAACAAGGCTCGACATACTTCTTGACTGTCCTTGGCTAATTATTCCGATTTATGAATATGTGGTTTGAAATTGTCAAAGCCTATGAACCAGAGGATTCCCTTTTAACTATCTTGTAAGCATCTGATTTTGACCTGCTTTTTATTTCCTAATCGACTTTATTACAGTTCTTCCAGAATATGATGCCACTAAGTCTTTGTAAGGAATTAACTATTACAGATTATACATCATATTCTTGTGCTGTTTGCAGATGAAGCATTCCAATTGCAGCGCCTACTAATCGGCAAGCCTCAATTTTATTCAGCACCTTTTATTTAATACGACAGACAAATTGAGTATGTTTTGCTTTCTTTTAGAGCGTGTTATTTGTATTTTTATGATTATTCCTTAGTTTATGGAAACCATTGTATTGATCTCGCTTTTCTTTTAAATATAGGAATTTTTTGAAACAATTCTAAATGTTTTTATTTCACTTCAGATATCATCTGACTTTATTTACATTAAACGTCTTGCACTAGTTTGCGACTACTGCTTGCCTAACTCTCTGAGCAAAGAAAGGTATGCTACAGGAAGTAAAATATCTGAGGATTTGGAGTAGACATTGGAATATGAAAGCAGTTGAATTATTTTATGGTTTATTATTTTGACCTCAAAAAGAAAAATATTATTACAAAGAGAATTTAGTCCGTAATGAATAAAGTATTTAAAGGAAAATTCTTGCTGAAGAGTTTAATAGTGGAGGGAAAAATAATAGAAAATTGCTAAAATCGTAGCTAATTTGTTTCGTCATCAGTATATCTTAACATCACTTCTATCTATTCCATATTACTGTCAATGATGAAAAATATAATTAAGGAATCATGGCAAAAGTTTGTAAATACATTATATTGAAAATTGAAATTAAAATCTTAGAAAAAATGCATAAAATGCTGCCATTATGAGGAGATTAGGCTTTTGAATTTAATCGGAAAATCCAAATTTTCTAAAACATTTTTAACAGAAAATTTCACAAAGAATAAATGCTTTAATTATTTATTATTAATTGCATATAAAACAGTTAAAAATAGCAGCCTGCATGCGTCATAGAACACAAAAAGAAAGGAAATTATTGAAGATATCTAAAAACAAATTGGAAAAATGTTTTTATGAAACCTGATTAATTCTGTGTTAACTATATGGGCTATCAAGGATACAAACTTTTAATTTTGTTATAGTGGTAAACCTCAAAAATCCTAATAAGTATAATGGTTTTTCTCAAGGTAACTTTTGATGCCGAGTATAAAATTTAATTTAAAGTAAATCGTTGTTTCTAATTAAATTTTTTATTTTACTTTTATGAATTTAGGATGCAGCCATTTAACTTTGTGGCTGTGGTACACAGGGTCGAAATATTTGTAATTGCTTTTTCAAGGAAATTTTGGATGCTGAGTGAAAAAAAATTAATTTATAGTAAATCTTTGTTTCTAATTAAAATTTGTTTAATTTATTTCTAGGAATTCAAATTAGTTTTAATATTTAGCAATACGGAAAGATTCTGTAATCCTAAAACTGTTAAACTAAATCAAAACAATAAAGTATTTGTAGTTACAACTTACTATTATTTTTAGTAAGTTGTAACTACAAATAGTTTATTGTAAATTTAAATACTTACATCTTTCAAAAATTTGGAGAAATTTAGGTTTTGTAAATTATAAGAATTTAGTTGATATATACGATTTTTTGAAACATTGAAATTTGAATTAAATTAATGCAGTGTGCTAGAGTACTGAAAATGCCTGGGTAAATAAATGTAGTTAACACGGATAAGGAACTATTATGAACAGTTTCGGCGATAAATGGGTAAAAATAGTATTTCAAACCACCATTTATAATAAAACACGCTCAAAAAGGATCCATAGTTTAATCCATTTTTATTAAAATTTAAGGGAATTTTTTTAAAAAATTGCTAAAAATGAAAAGAATATAAACACATAAAATTTTCATTATTATCTTATTAGATAAATATTATTCTTATTTAAAACTAGTTTACCCATTTTAGGATTTTTAGAGGAATACAAAAATTATAGACAAAAACTTCGCACTTTTTGCAAATAACAATGTGAAAAATATATGCTAAAAAATTATCTTCAATAAAAAAATTATTCGTTTTTGTTCAGCATTTCAGAAATACTTAAATTTGAACAAAATTTGTTATTAAATTTTTAAAAAAATATAATGTAAGAGAGTTCACAAATTGCCTAAAGTTTGAAAAAAAAATAGGCACTAACATTAATATGAGACAAATACTTACCAAATTTTAAATATTTTAGTTACCTAAATTAAGGAATATAAACTTAACATCTTAAAAGAAGAAGGATAAAAAAACCACATTTCAAAATATGTCTCTCGAAGTAGACTTTTGACCGCATGTAACATAGAATAAATAAATAAACTTTTTGGAAAAAATCTAAATTAACTTAATATCCACTTAATTCACTATTCCAGTACTTAAACCAGAGGTTAGTTCCCAGTACCTTTAATGCTTTTCTACATCTCCTTGGCCAATGGAATCTTCAAGAGTACTAAAAGTTTAGGGTGACGATGACGGGCCACTATGTCACTCCTCTTTATTTCTTATGCTAAGAACCCTCCAAAAGAAATATTTATCGTGACCATTTAACTTTTTGCTCCTAATCATCACCAAAGGTCGAACTGGCATTTACTATTACTGGAATCGATGCAAATTCTGCCAAGCGCAATGCATAATAAGTGGAGAAATTGACTCAAGGAATGAATACTTAAAACTAATGCCATAAATATTTATGTTTACTCTTTAAAATTTCGAAGTTCAATGTTCGTGAATAAGACTTCAGAAAAGAAGAATCGTAGTGCCGTTTCAAGATGAGTGATTTTCAAGTTGGTATTCTTGAAATGAAATGTAATTGAACTATTGCATCTGTGAAGGGCTTAGTACCTTTTGAATTAATACCTGATATAAATTCAATAGGTCATTCTTTTAATACATTTGCTTGATTTATGTAAATTAGCAACTGTATAAAGAATATAATGCATTTCTTTACTACTGTGTATGATTTGGATATTCATGCTAATGCCTATAATGCCTAAACATTTTTGCTATTGATAATGCCTAAACATTATTTTTAAACTATTAAAATGTTATCTAGTTATGAATGTTTCACTTTGTTTGTTGTTTACTCCTATATGCATTAAAATATTCAAGTTGAATTAGTTTAGTTTCAAGCAATTTTGTAATAATCAATAATTTTAGTTAAAGGAAAAAATCTATTACGAATACCGTAATTTCCTGTCTGTCTTTTTCAATGACGTATCTTGAAACGACGTATCAAAAAAAACGACGACGTTTTTTTTTGACGTATCAAAAAAAAAGTATCTTGCAATTAACAGCAGCTATAATCTATAGGCTATTCACAATTATTCTTTGACATATCATGAATCAATTAAGTTTTATTTTACACTCATGGTATAAAACTAATAAACATTTTTCAGTTTTTAAAGCACTTTCATATCAATTGTAATTGTAGTACATCAATAATATATATTGAATATTTGTAATAATCAACAATTTTAATTAAATGAAAAAATTTATTAAGATTACAGTAATTTCCTGTCTACATTTTTCAGTGTCGTATAGCAAGTACCCGTGATTTTTGGACACAAAAAATTAAAAAATATCTTTTAATTAACAGCTACTATAATCTACAAGCTATTCACAACTATTCTTTGACATATCATGGACCAATTAAGTTTTATTTTACACATATGGTATAAAACTTAATATACCTTTTTCAGTTTTTAAAGCCCTTTTATATTAATTACCATTTATTATCAAATGTATTGCATTAAAATTTATTACGATTACCATAATTTTTTTGCAGTTCGCACTGAAGTATAACACGCGCAGTGTTTCGGCCCGAAAAAATAAAAATCTCCTTTTAATTCAAACCAAATTTAGAGATGCATAACTGTTCTTTGACATACCATGTACGAATTATGTTTTGTTATTACAGCCCAATTACCATTAATTCCTCATCAAATGTTTTGCATTAAAATGATTAAAGTTACAGTAATTTTATGTCTATAATCCGCAACGCCTTATAACACTCAAGTGTGATTTTAGAACCAAAAAAGTAAAAAAAATCTCCACAGCTGCGTATAATTCGCGGGGGATTCACAGCTTATCTTTGACATACCATGCACCAATTTTATTTTTACATCAATCCCAATTACCATAATTTTCTCATCAAATTTTTTACAGTAAAAGTCATTACGATTACCTTAATTTGCTTTCTACGACCAGCAGTGCCGTATAAAACGTAAGTACGATTTTCGACCGGAAGTAATAAAAAATCTTTTAATTCCCATCGCTCATATTCCGCAGGCTATTCACAACTGTTCTTTGACATACCAGTCACCAATTAGATTTTGCTTTTACACACACTGCTCCAAGCAAACAAATAATATAAAAAAAAATTTAAGTCAATTCCTACTTTTTTTTCACTATATTGCAGGAAGTCCTTTATAAATAATTTTCATTCATTTTTTTAAGTTTATCTGGCGCCATCTATTGGTAGATATATGCAAATTAAATCTGAAAAAGATTAAAATTAATGAATTAAATTTAATTACTGAATTAATATTTGAAAAAACTGTATTAACATCAAGTGTCATCCACTACAAGTTCAAAAGAAATGTATTTGAGCTTGAGTGGATGAATAAAAAGCATTTTATTAATGATTGAAAATTTGAACAAGATATATATAGGGAGAGTGTGAGCTAATAGAAGGAATTGAATAAAACATTTACAGTTTGTAAAACATTTTTGATAACACAATTGTATAAAAAATATATTAATAATTTAAAACAGGGGAAACTAGAAAGATAATATGCATTTGAAAACTATGGTGGAAAAAAAAGAGGCAATATCCTCGAATCTTGATCAGTACGGCAATTAATTATTAATTTGGTCTTTTGTTATGCGTAATTAAATCTTATTTTCTTATTATCTATAACATAATTTGATCAGTATCGAAATTAATTATTAATTTGGTCTTTTGTCATGCATAATTAATTCTTATCTTCTTATTATCTATGATATAATTCCAGTCCGTTTTATCCACTAACGCTCACCAATGTATGATACTTATCACATTTGTCTTATTTCCATTAACTACAGCAGTTATGTGTCTTTTTTTTCTACATTTAGTTGTTTGTTTATGTTTCTGTTCCTCAATTTAAACTTTATTTACATATAATATTTTTAGGTGGCGTTTTTATAGAATTGATTTCTACGAAACTTCCGTGAATGGTTTCATAAACATTGTTGCTTAATGGCTGATAAGTCACGTTATTAAATTTTGAAGTTTTTAACGTATAATAGGTGGAATATAGACAAGAACTTATGGTAGCTATAAAATAAATGAAAAACTTATTTTATAACTTCCAGATTATCTTTGCGGTTTATGGATTGTTGAGAGAAAACGATAGTAAAACATATCACTTATTAGTTAATAAATTTTTTTTTCTTATCCCACTTGATAGACGGCAACAACAAAGGCAAAGTCTAAGAACCCGTGTGGTCTCATAGAAGGAGGTAAAGGGGAATGCGGCTTCTGTTGTGATGGAGCACCTGTAGGTAAAAGTCTGACTTCGTTCCGTGACGCTGAAGAAGGAGGGTGGTGCCTTCCAGGAGGGCTTTTAGGGAGAGCTCCGCATTTGAGAATTGTATGGGAGAAAACCTGAAAAACTCCCACCAGATAGTCCGTCTAACAAGGTAAGATACTGAGCATCACAAATGCCATCGAGTTTTTTGAAACAATATCTACAACCAAGCCATCAGCGGATTGAACCTTCATCCTAATGCTCACCACCAGTATATATAAAGTAATATTTGTTAACTACAGCTTTAAGTAGCCAATTATTCAGTGTAAACCTGCCATGGATTGTAGTAATAATTTTTAATGTTTTTATCTTCCTTTAATCAAATTTTAAGTATAAACGATTTAACATGAAGAATGAAAAAAATTCCGTGTAATATTTGTCTAGTTTATTGCACAATCATAAGTTTTAATTCCTTAAACAATTGATTGATGTGTTGATAATAATTTGTTTTAAAAATTAAAAAAAAAGTTTTCTGTATAATTTTTTTTTCTTATCCCACTTGGTAAACAGTACCATCTAGACCAAGTCCAAGAACCAGTTTGGTTTCACGGAAGGAGGGACAGCTTCTGTTGTGATGGAGCACCCGTAGGTAGAAGTCTAACTTGGCTCCGTGACGCTGAAGAAGAAGGGCAGTACCCTCCGGCGTATTGTATGGGAGAAAACCTGAAAAACTCCCACCAGGTAATCCGAGGCAAGACGCTGAACCTCACAAACGCCATCGAGGCTCCTAGTGTCCTAATGTGAACTGTGTTCTCACGGATTGAACTCCTAGTTTTCTGCTATTCTACGTTCTCCTATTGTACTCCTAGGATTGCCACTGAACCACTAGTTGGGCAGTTAATAAGTCTTCACTTCTTTAATTAAGACATCCTTGCTATAAAAGCATTTAAAAATATCACTTAAATATAACAATTATAATAATTAAAAACAGAATAACAACAAAAATTCCAAAACGTGAAGTCAATAAAGGTTTTAAAAATTCTTTTGAAATAGTTGTAAGAACTTTCACATAAAAGTTTTACTAATATGATGTAAAATGATTTAAATTAGACAAAAGATTATCCTCTTAAAAATATGCTCGTGTTTTACTACTTTTCGCCTTAATTGGAATTTGTTTTGTACTATAGAAACTGAAGGAATTTGTTAATTGAAAAGAACTGGTTTGTAAACAACTGAACGTACTGATGTTAAAAACTTTAAATTACCATCTTCATACACTGTGTACCCTATGCACTTTGATCCATCAGCTTCGTAATAAAGTAAACAAGCACTCTTTTCTGAGAAAACTAAAAATGTTTTTGAAAACTAAAGTGGGTTTTATGATGCCCAAGAAATATTTTTGTTATTCATCTGTTTGCAATTAATAGTAGGTCGAAAAAGAAACCTAAATTAGTTGAAAATGAGATTGAGTTAAAAACGTTTATAACCTTGAAATAGTTGTTTCCTTTCATGAAATTGCGAAGAGCAAAGATGAAAGAAACCCAAGATTAAAAATTTGCTAATTGCACAGGAGGACAAATAAATAGTTATATAAATAATCACCAAAATCTAAGGAAGCACTCTTGATCTTGAAAAATTGAATTCAGGTAATTTTATTTTGATGGTAAAGAGAGACGGAATTATGAATTTCTTTACAATTTAATTAACGGTTGTTTATTTTTATTTATATTCTCTAACGCAACTTGTCTTTCTTCATATTTAAAGTATTTCATCAAAGGCAGGAATGATGGATTTTTGATAAATGGGCTGTATTTTTTTTGTATTTTGTGTTTTTCTGCTCAATGGGTTTTGTATTTATCTTTTCTAATAAATAGTAAATTACATATTTATCTTTACTTCTTTATTTCAGGCACCCTTGCCATTAAAAGCATTATAAAATATCCCTGAAAATATAACAATTATAATAATTAAAAACATAATAATAATAAAAATTCCAAAACGTTTGAGTCAATAAAGGTTTTAAAAATTCTTTTGAAATACTTCACGTAAAAATTTAGAAATTTTCATTTAAAAATTTTATTAGTATGATGCAAAATTATTTAAATTAGTCAAAAGATTTTCCTCTTAAAAATATATTCATGTTTGACTACTTTTCGCCTTAATTTGAATTTGCATTATGATACAGAAACTGAGGGAATTTATTAATTTAAAAAAGCTTTTTGTAAACAACTGAACAAACTGATGTTAAAAATTTTAAATTAACATCTTCATATATATGTACCCTATATACCTTAATCCATTAGTTTCGTAATAAAGTAAACAAACACATAAACACATTCGTAATAAAGTAAACAAACATTTTTGATAAATTGGCTGAAATTATAAGTCAACCAATTTCTGTCTTTTGTGTTTTTCTGCTCAGTGATTTTTGTATTTATCTTTTCTAATAAATAGTAAATTACATATTTATCTTTTCTTCTTTATTTCAGGCATCCTTGCCATAAAGGCGTTTAAAAATATCCCTGAAAATATAACAATTATAATAATTAAAAATGGAATAATAATAAAAATTCCAAAACGTTTGAGACAATAAAGGTTTTAAAAATTCTTTTGATATACTTGTAAAAATTTATTAACGACTGAGATAATAAAAAATTTTTATCACTGTTTAAGATCGATTTCGCATCACTAAAGTTAAGGTCATTACTCGAAGTAGAAGCTTCAAGATTCAAAATTTAAAAAAAATTATCACAATGTTTAAAAAAAAAGACACTGACTTATGCTCAGATCATAATGACTAATGACTGTGTTCTTAATAAATAATGACTTAGTTAATAGTGAAAATGTTTTATAATTAAGCCTACAGTTAAACTGACGTTTTAGTTGCCTATTTTTGAATTTGACAAGTCGTTTTCTTGTGAGAATAAATGGAGACCAATACATAAGACATTTAATATGTAAAAAAAAAAAGTCTTCTCAGAAGACTTTTTTCCCTTCATGGGAAATATATATAACAAGAGAAATTATTGATCCTAACTAGCTTTGTATGCTTCAAAACTATTTTTGTTATTAAAATTTTTTTTTACATTTTTTTTCAGAAAAAAAAAAAAAAAAAAAAAGGTTGCTTGTAATAGATTTATTTAATATTATGAAGGGAGGTTATGTAAAAAGATCTTTAAATATTTATTTACTAATGATTAATTAAAGGTAATGACATTATCATCGTCAAATAAATGAATATAAAATACGTTGTATAAACAATTACATTTAAAACAATAAAAGAAAATCTTGTTTAAATAAATAAATTTATAAAAAAAAATCAGGTAGCATATTTTTTTTTCAGAAAATTTTAATAAAATTTTTTTTTATTAATTTATTTTTAACAAATTTAATTAATTTTATAATTAAATTGCATTTATTTATTATTTTATTGTTAATTAATTAAATTAATTTTAATAAATGCAAATTAATTTAATTTAATTTATTCATTTTAAATTAATTTAATTTTTGTATAATAATTAATTTTCTTTTAATTAAAATTTAAAAAAAAATAAAATAATTTTTTTAATAATAAAACTTTAAAAAGAAAGTATAACTTTTATCAAATTTTCGTTTTTTTTTCTAATTTGTTGTTTCACAAAACTCTGGATAATATCAGAAATTTCAAGAATGTTTTATTAGCAATCGATGTTCAGACTAACTGAGAAACTTATCAACTGTGAAATGAGACTGAATGTAAAACTGCCATCTGTATTACTGATGCAAAGTTTTATTTTTAACTTTCCTTTTTCTGATATTTGTGCGTGTTTAACGTTTTTACATTTGGAAAAACTCATGAATTATGTCAACGATTCTTACTCTTGTATAGACATTTTAATTTGTATGATTAATTATAAATTATAATATATATATATTTTTTTTGCTTAACATCAGTGAGCCTTTTTTCTTTGTTTCATTAATATATACCTACTCATTAAAGGGTGGTGAGGTGAGGAAATTGCCTTCCAAGAGGAATTTTAGGGGTAACTGCCTTACATTTGCATGTCGCGCGGCAGAAAACCCGGAAAACTTCCATCAGGTAGCTTGTCCATAAGAGACAATTACTCATGCTGGCTAAATTTCCATCGTATTTCTGCTTTTTGAAAATAAATTATTGATGTCAACATATTTAATTAACTATCATATCAAATAATCATATTTGAATAATTATAATATTATATATATTATTTTATATCATATTTAAATAATTATATTTATTATATAAAGACATTGAAAATAACGAAAAAAAAATTATAACGAGATATAAGGTACACTATCTGTTTTTAAGTAGATAATAAATATAGATAATACTCATAAAATGATGATAATGTAGTTTTAAAGTTTATTCAACTTCATTAAGATGCTTAAAGAAAGAATTTGACCCTCTTTATTTGACATTTTCTAGATTTATAATGCAAAAATTTAAATTCATGCATTTACATTTTAATATACAGAGAATTGGAAGTAATAACTTGAAAGTTTTGTTCTATTTTCCACCCTATCATAATTTCAATGGTTTATTACTTTCGTTACGTAATTTTGTGTTTCTTATTTCTTTTTAAAATAAGTTTTTCCTGGAATCTCTTCTTTGATACTTGTATATAATCTTTCGACTTCCTCAATTTAAAGCAGGGGTGGCCAACCCAAATGATCTTGCGGGCCACTTTGGAAATGCATCATAACTCCGCGGGCCGCATATAAAATTATATATCCCCATATTAGATTTAGGCCCACTATAGACATTTTTTTGGAGTGAAAAATTGAAACATAACGAGTTATTATTTTTTGTGTTTACTATTTTTCTTACATGTAAACATAGATAATATAAGGATAATGATACTAAACGCACATTGTAAAGAAATATACAACACTAAAAATGAAATATAAAGAATGAAATCATTAAAACATATTTATTTTACTAGTGAGATATTTGTTTCTCCACTCTTTCACTTAGCTTTTGCAAATCGATGAGCGGGCATCACGAGTTCGTAAAATATAATTTAATTATTCTGCGAAACTCAAAATTATAAAGTCATAAATGAAACAAGCAATACCTGTCATATATTCGCAAAAATATTGTTTTAAAATCATAATTAAATTTTTCTCATAATTTCAATAGTTAATTTTTAAATATATGGATGCCCAAAGAATTTTTTTTTAATACAATGGTTTTCACTACTGGCCCACTTACACAACGTACTTAACATTTTGGTAAAAATGATCAGGGAAGAAAATTCTCAAAATTATGAAATAAATTGATTTTTTTTGAAGAAAACGGAAGCTTAAATATGAAACATCAATTCTTTTTATTTTTATTTATTTTATTTATTGTTTTTATTGTTGTCCTGAAAATATGTAGACCTTTCTGTAGTCAGGTCGACTTCAGTAAGGAATCTTCATTTTTGAGGAACGAATTTTTTTTAATGTATACTTCTGAGATTCATTCAGAAATAGGCATTTTTCTTGTACTCATCCTAATAATTTTTAAATTAGGTTATTAGATTAATATTATTAGATAAATATCTTAACATTTTGGTAAAAAAGATAAGGCAAGAAAATTCTCAGAATTAAGAAATAAATGGATATTTGTTATTATCAGAAGCTTAAAGATGAGACACCAATTATTTTTATTTTTATTTATTTATATTTATTTTATTATATATATTTTTTTGATGTTGTTGTTGCCCTGAAAATATGTAGACCTTTCCGTAGTCAGGTCGACTTCACTAAGGAATCTTCATTTTTGAGGAACGAATTTTTTTATTTAATGTATACTTCTGAGATTCATTCAGAAATAGGCCTTTTTCTTGTACTCATCCTAATAATTTTTAAATTAGGTTATTAGATTAACATTATTAGATAAATATCTTAACATTTTGGTAAAAAAAATTAGGCAAGAAAATTCTCAGAATTAAGAAATAAATGGATATTTGTTTTCTTCAGAAAACGGAAGCTTAAAGATGAGACACAAATTCTTTTAATTTTTATTTAATATAATATTATTTTTATTTATTTATTATTTTGGTTTTTGCTATTGCATTGAAAATATGAAGACCTTTCCGTAGTCAGGTCGACTTCAATAAGGAATCTTCATTTTTGAGGAACGAATTTTTTTTTATTGTATACTTCTGAGATTCATTAAGAAATCGCATTTTGCTTGTACTCATCCTAATAACTTTTTAATTAGGTTATTAGATTAATATTATTAGATAAATATTTTAACATTTTGGATAAAAATGATTAAGGCAAGAAAATTCTCTGAATTAAGAAATGAATCCATATTTTTTTTTTTTTAGAAAACGGAAGCTTGAAGATGCAACACCAATTCTTTTTATTTTTATTTATTTTATTTTATTTATTTTTTGTTGTTGTTGTTGCCCTGAAAATATGTAGATCTTTCCGTAGTCAGGTCGACTTCAATAAGGAATCTTCATTTTTTGAGGAACGAATTTTTTTTAATGTATACTTCTGAGATTCATTAAGAAATCGGCATTTTGCTTGTACTCATCCCAGTAATTTCTAACTTTGCTTAAAAGGTGGTTCAAAGTTCACGGCAATGGTAAAAAAAAAAGCATTTTTTTTTCTATGTTTCTGTTCATTACTTTTGGAGAGGGGAAAAAAAAGGTTAATGATTTAGTAAACAGCCTTCAGCAACGAGTAGCGAATAAAATGCTTTTCAAAAAACTTTTTTTCTTGTTTTTTTTCTGAAATAAATTTCCTTCATTTGCGATAGTATGGTATATGAAGCATGCGTTTACTTGTCTTGCAAGAACAGGTTTAATTCTGTTTGATTCTTATTTGAACTGTAAGTATATCATTTGAGAAAGGTGAGTGTACAATTACACTTCAAAGTGAATTTAACGTAGCTAGTGAAAGGCTTTTACTATCCGTTTAGAAACAACGTACTTTGTTTGAAGAGGAAAATCCGTGTATTTAGAAATTGCACACAGTAATTATTTGAAAGCAATATAGCAATTTGAGGATTCATTATAAAAACGATACAAAATCTTGGACTTAAGTATTTCTATAAAAGTAAGCATGATTCGGAAAATTTCAAGACTCTTTAAAGCAAATTTTAAATGTTTGATCATCATTTATTATTTTCATTATTATTTATCAAGGTAATTTTACATTAATGTCTTCATTTATTTTGTTCTTTAAAACCTTGTATCAGTTTTCAATGTGACATTCATTATGAACATAAAGGATTAAAATACCATTATTATTTTAACAATTTAATTTTACCCTTAAACAACGAAGGTTTTTAGGTGTATTAAATATGGTTACAGCATCAGCAACATCTTTTTTTTTACAACATCAGCAACACCATCATCAACTTTCAGCAACATCTTAAAAAAGATGTTGCTGAAAGTTTTTGTTAACTTTCTGGTCAACAGTTTGTTTCAATTCTGTCAAATTCTAGAAGTTCTTTTAAGTCTGTCTTATGTAGTTAATGGAATTTATTTAAATTTTTCCAGCATCAGCATTTCTTCCTGATTTAATGGTAGATTTTCTGCACCAGAATAATTATACATTTCGTAAATTTAAAATGCAGCGCAACAATGAATACAATTACATTTATTAAACTTAAAATGGGATTGGACTACGTTAATTCTCTTGAAACCTAATTCAATGGAATCAAATAATATTTCTTACTCTTCTTCTTCATTGGCGCAACTGCCCCATGGCCGTCTGCCTACTGTCAGATTTCGAGACAGGAAATGTTTTCTTTTTACGGGGTAGAGTTGTCAGCCCTGTGGCCAGTGCTCTACAAACATATTAGGTTGGGACCTGCTGTTTAAGGGGGATTCCGAACCACTACAAGCATCCATGAAACCGCTGGGACTCGAGCCCGAAACCTGTGGTACGAGCTCCAAACTCTAAGACACCAGGCTTTTTTCTTACTCTAGTTACCTTTATTTCGATCACATGAATTTCAATTGCCCACATCATGCATATGTGAAGGAACCAAAAAACTTGTTAGTGACCTGATGGCCAAATGGCTAGAGCTCTGGCCTTTGTTATCCCAAGCTCCAGTTCGAGTCTTGGCGGTGGCATGGATGTTTGTTAGTGGTTCGAAATCTGCGTTAAACTGCAGGTCCCGGTCTAATTAACCTGATGCGTGCAAAGAAATAATTGTAGAGCGACAAACCGAACTTGTTAGCTGGTGTTCTAATATAATTTTGTCATAAAATGTTTGAAAAAGATCAGTTAAGTTGCTAAAGATCAGACGCCAAAAACTTGACAATATCATCAAAGTCTTGAAAAGGATTGGTAAGATTTAAAAAAATTTAAGATCCAGAACAGTCCCAAAGATTCGCTATGTAGTAAAAGATGGCCTTATTCCAATAATCTATACAACAGATATCCTTTGAGGAATCCTTTGATTTTATGATGAGGCACGGCCTAATGGCTAATTGGCTAGCGCTCTGGCCTTTGGTGTTTCAGTTTCGAATCCTGGCGGTGGCATGGCCGGTTGTTAGTGGTTCGGAATCCACGTTAAACTGTAGGTCCCGGTCTATTTAACTTAAAGTGTGCACAAAATGACCGTAGAGTGGCAAACCAAATCCATGATGAGGTATTCATTGACTTTAGA
Source organism: Caerostris darwini (assembly GCA_021605075.1). Classification (NCBI taxonomy): domain Eukaryota; kingdom Metazoa; phylum Arthropoda; class Arachnida; order Araneae; family Araneidae; genus Caerostris; species Caerostris darwini. Next base: position 747,166 of record BPLQ01012627.1, on the reverse strand, counting down.
TATCCTATGACTTACACATTTCTGATTACACTCCAGACTAGCTACTTAATCGCAGGGCAGTTAATTTTGAATCAAGTATTGACCTTATATTGTCAGTAAATAAGTAATAGTCACTGTTAAAGCTCTTTTATGTATATATTTATCTTCATGTCAACCAAAACTTCGTACGTTTTAACGGAGGGTGTTCACTGATGCAGAAATCAGGTAGGTATATGGGGCCCCTGATGTGTTAGTCAGAATTAAAACATAAGGAGGTAGTTGAGGAAATAAAATTAGTATCATTTGATGACTTCCTTTCCCAGATAAGGTCAGGGCTGTTCCAGTTGTCTGACCATGGATAATCATACCTTACACTATTTAGATCAACAGAGCAGAACGACAACAGGTGTTTCAACATTTAAGGTCGGAAAATCTACTTGAATTGATAGAAGTTTTAAGAAATATCGTATGGAGAAATGAAATCCAATGAATTATGTCAGTTAAATTTTAGTAAACAATATAACTTGTTAAAACATGTCATTATGTTCGTTTTCGGTTAAACTTAGTATTTTTCAAGACTTTCTGGCATGCCTTCATGAACTACAAATTTTTTTTTTTTTTATGGTAGTATAAGAACTTGGACGAAACACATTGAACAAAATAAAATTAAAAAAATGTCGACTTGTAAATTTTATATGAAATTACAATTTAAATTCAATAAATTATTTAATAATTTGATATGATATATTTTTTTTCTTTTTCAAAAAAAAAAAAAAAAATAAAAAATAGTTATATTATTTTCGAGAAATTTTTTTAACGTAATTAATGTAATTATAGAAATTTTTAATAAACGTAAAGGTTAATGATTATTTATAAAATATTGTCTATTGTCTGTGTATCAACAAGCCTTTATATCGACAAGAAAAATTTTTCTTTGCCGTTAACTAATTCCACTGTCTGGAAGTATATGTGTTAGACATTTTGTGAATAATATCTTTAATTGTATTTTAAGATTACTAAGTTCATAGATTTCGTTTACTTTTTCATTTGAAATTATTATCACTCATAGAATACTGAAAATTGTATTGCATTTTTGTAACATTCCATACACATGTTTTTGTATGTCTAATCCTCAGCGCCCCATGAGTAGATGGAGGGAAAGAAGCAGCTTTTGTTGTGATGGAGTATCCGCAGTGCCTTCAGAGAAGACTTTTAGGGGAAACTACCCTGAATTTGCGTATCGTATAAGAGAAAACCCGGAAAACTCTCATCAGGTAGTCCGACTAATGAGGCAAGACGGTGAACATCACAAACGCCATCGAGTTTTGTCGCTTTTTGAAACAGTGTCTACAACAAAGCCGCCAGCGGATTGAATCTTAGCCCTAATGCTCATCAGCGGCGCACGTTGCCGCTGACCCACGAGTCGAGCATACATATTTTTACTTATGTTATATTATTTTGGGCGTAGGGCTGACAATCCTGCCTCGTAAAAAGAAAACATCTCCTGCCTCGAAATCTGCCTGTAGGCAGACTGCCTTGGCCCACCTTGAGGCTGCTACAGCCACAGATGATGATGATTATGTTATTTTGAACTTTACATAGATCCTTTTTTAAACATCAATTGTTTTGTGTTAATTATTCAAACAATACTTCACTCAAACTCTTTTAATGACATTCATTTAAATAAATTTATCTCATTAAACATTTAAAAACTGTCATCATATAAAATTAGTGTAATAGTTCTCGATTATAGTACGAAGAGTATTAATTTAAAAAAAAAACTGACGTTATAATCAATATGTGAAAGTAAACTTAAAACATGCAACAATTATGGAAATAAAAAATAATAGTCATTTCGAAATTATCACGTGCATCGTAAAACACATGAATAAAATTTCCTTTTAATAAACCTGTTCGAGTATGTGTGTGGGGGGGGAGGGGGAGAAACTTTTTTAATAATATGATCGAAATGCATTATTCATTAAAATTGGAAATAAATGAAAGTCTAAGCATAAATGAATGCAATTGAAACATCAGGATAATAATTTAAATGACATTTGAAATGTCCGACGTGCATCAAAGAATGATCGCTACGCTTGAATGGATAAGATGTTTCAGTGATTGAAAGGGGTTAATCTTATCTCAAAACAAGATTTAATATGTATACTGTTATTTTTTGTACATGTTTATCATTTCTATCAGGTAAAATAATTTCTTAATTATCATAACCATTAATTACTATTTGAAAAACTTTCTTGACATAAATGAATGCAATTGAAACATCAATATAATAGTTTAAATGATATTTGAAATGTCCGACGTGCATCAAAGAATGTTCGCTATGCTTGAATGGATAAGATGTTTTAGTGATTGAAAGGGTTTAATCTTATCACAAAACAAGATTTAATATATATACTGTTTTTTTGTACATGTTATCAATTCCATCAGGTAAAATATTCCACTTAATTATCATAACCACTATTTTCTATTAGGAGAATATTGACAAAAATGAATGCAATTGACACATCAGAATAATAAATTAAATGACATTTGAAATGTGCAACGTGCATCTAAGAATGTTTGCTACGCATGGATGGATAAGCTATTTCAGTGATTGAAAAGGTTTAATCTTATCTCAAAAAAAGATTTAATATGTACATTGCTACTTTTGAATATGTTTATCATTTCCATCAGGTAAGAGATTTTCTTAATTATCATAACCATTATTTTCTATTAGAAGAAATTTATCGAATTAATGAAACCGCAAGTGTACCGTCTGATGGCAGATGATATTGAATGCAATGTTAATCTAAAACTTGAAAATGTAAATTGAAACTGGCATTTGCATTTTAAATAAATTTCATTAATCGAACGACGAATCATTAAAATCGGAAATAAAAGAAAGTCTAAGCATAAACGAATTTAATTGAGACATCAGGATAATAATTTGAATGGCATTTGAAGTGTACGACGTGCATCAAAGAATGTTTGCTACGCTTGAATGGATAAGATGTTTCAGTGATTGGAAGGGGTTAATCTTATCTCAAAACAAGATTTAATTTATATACTATTATTTTTGTACATGTTTATAATTTCCATCAGGTAAAATATTCTCTTAATTATCATAACCATTATTTTCTATTAGGAGAACTTTATTGAATTAATCAAACCGCAAGTGTAGTGTCTGATGGCAGATGATATTGAATGTAATGTTTTTCTAAGACTTGAAAATGTAAATTGAAACTTGCATTTTCCTTTTCAATAAGTCTCATTAATCGAACGATGAATCATTAAAGTTGGAAAATGCATTATTCTTTAAAATGGAAATAAATGCAAGTATAAGCATAAATGAATGCAATTGAAACATCAGGATAACAATTTAAATGACATTTAAAATGGGCGATGGGCATTCAAGAATGTTCGCTACGCTTGAATGGATAAGACGTTTCAATGATTGAAAGGGTTAATCTTATCTCAAAACAAGATTTAATCCTTTGCACTCGAAGTTTTTTTTTCATTCGTATTACCAGCAACTCGAAGCGAGTTTAGTGAAAAGATTATTATTATTATAATTTTTACGATTGGTTTTTGTTCTTATGTTAAAAACTGAAAATTATTTGCATTGTCTCCGTAGCGGAGCCCTCGAGCTTGAAGACAAATTTTAAATGGCTCCGAGTGCAAAGGGTTAATATGTATACTGCTACTTTTGTACATGCTTATCATTTCGATCAGGTAAATTATTCTCTTAATTATCATAACCATTATTTACTATTAGAACTTTATTGAATTACTGAAACCACAAATGTAGTGTCTGATGGCAGATGCTATTGAATGTAATGTTTTTCTAAAACTTGAAAATGCAAATTGAAAGTGGCATTTGCATTTTCAATAAGTCTCATTAATCGAACGACGAATCCTTGAGTGATTTTGTGATAAAATCAGATTCGTGATTCTTAAGCATCTGTGACTGATGTTGGCAATCATGTGTTGGGACTTATCCGATCTCTTTCCAAAACGTAAGGTGTTAAAATCTCCACCATTTATCTCCTGTAATTTATTACTAGTAGTTATAGAGTCTGTAATTTGGGGATGGTATCTTAATTCCGCCTGCAGGAAGTATAATGCGTCTTAATTCACGTCCCACGCTTCAGATCCTTGAAAAGTGAATGTCAGAGCCACCCCCGCTTTGCATGCCTCCACGTTGTGCATGATTTGTTGTGCATGCCGAAGCGCTCTTTCTTAAAGGGGTCGTCTCCAAAAAACGGATTCGAGCTCAGTGGTAGTCAATTGAAGATCTGAGAGTCGTTTTGAAAAAAAAAAAAAAAAGTAAATAAATAAGTTTTGTTGGAGAATCATTACTGGGGGAGGGAAGGGGTTAAATATTCAAAATAATTTGCAAAATAATGTCTTTTTTTAAAAATGCTTTTAATCTGAAAAACACTAGGAAAGTAACGGATATAAAAATATGATTGTGTAGGCGGAGAAATATATATTTTTTTTATTTTTTCAATTTTATTCTGAACCTGTACTGAAATCTATTTTACCCGGTTTAACAAGTTACGAGTTTTAGAGAGTTCTGCATGGGATGGTTTTTTTTTTAATGTTTATTATCTTTTAAAAAATACTTTCTGACAACTAATTGACTAGAAAAACCATTATGTTTAAAACATCTAATACGGAAATGTATAAATTTTATACATTTTCCGTTTTATTTCTGTCATCAACAACAATGAAGTTGATTGATGTTAGCAATAATTTCTAAATGAAATATCCAAATTTTCTAGCATTGTTAATCAAGCTTTCTGGTGGGAGTTTACCAGATTTCCTCCCATTCGACACACACATGCAAGGGAAGTTACCATTAAAATTTTAACCTACAACAATCTCCTAAACTCACCACCTATCGATGGGATGTGAATTGGATTGCGGCATACATCAGTGGAACACGAGGTCCACTGATGTTCAAAAAATATTTGAATTTTAAATGAATATAACACAAATTTGTAAGGAAATAGTAAAGTTAAGATCAATTTGAAAATTTTAAGAAGAAAGTCTAGAGGCATGGCGGTTTTAAAAAAATGCCTTCATAATGAAATTCTTCTTCATTATGCATAAAATAAATGCGATGTTTAAGAAATCAAAGTTGTGGTCAGAATTTACTTATTTATGGTATAAATATATTCGAATTGTATAAATAAATTACGTAATTAAATATTTTAATTTTTCCTAACATAGTCGACATAATATTTGTACTATTACTATTTGTATTAAAAATCATTCTCGGTCATATTTTAAATTTCCTTTCGTAGTTCAATCATTACTTATAAATGAATAACAACAATACAGAAGATCAAGATATTTAAAAAACTCACATTAAAAAAACAAAATATGTTAAGTATTTATTCTTTCATGACATAAACATTATCAAGAATTATAAATAATAATTTCCGAGAATTATAAATATTTTCATATTTCCTAACACAATCGTCAAGAAATCTGCTTGTAATAAGGAAAAAATATGCCATTATCTGTCATAATTTTTTATTTTTCTTTAGCGTAATCACTACCTACAAATGAATAGCAGACGACCATAAAAGCTGACGATCACGTTTAAAAACACTTATATTATATATAGCCCCTTATCTTGGGATCACGATAGGTTCAAAGAGCAGCACGTGCTCCGTTTGATAACCACGCCCCTACACCACGAATACAACACTGGGTCACGCCGCTATTGGTTCGAAAATGACGTCATGATATTCAGCCGTACGACGCAAAGTCTTTTCATTGGGCATCTTCGAGCACCCCCATCCACCCTCAAAAAATTCTTACATGCGCTGTGCAGAGCTTTTGAATGGCAGAGTTTTATTTGTTTGGTTTTTTGTTTTTTTCTGGTATAGAATTATAGATCAGTCTGAAATTTAACTGCACCTGCCATCATTAATAATATTTTGCTAATTAACTATGTCTACAATTTAACTAACTTTACACTACAATTTAACTATTTTTGTTAACAAGCTGTGTCTACATTAATAAGTGATTTAACACTTTTTATAACTTTGAATATCAGGTTTAGACACATAAAATGAATCTGCCTCTTTCTAAGTACTGTGTTCTTTTATATATTTTGATAAACTCTTTAGGTTATTTATTAAAATTCATTTATATATTTTTCATGTTACTTTTAATATTCTTCACGTGATTTTAAAGTATATCATTTTTCAATTTATTTATAAAAATTGTGCCCTATAATAAACATAGATTTGCTACCGATTTATTATATGTCCTTAATTTAATTCATTATGCGTAATTGATTAGTAATTTAATTAATTATGAGTCTGTTGTTAGTTTTTGATAAATAGCTGATGATATTAAACAAATTTTATGTAAATAAATGCAATAATATTTCATTGGTCTACTATTATATATAATATCCGTCAATTGTATTTGAAGAGCAATCAGTGAGATCTTTGGAAAAATATCTAATTTAGAAATTGGCATTAATTCAATATTTTTAAGCTTATGAAACGCGCAAGAGCATTAATCTTATGAAAATAGTGGAATGAAATTTTGTTATATATTTAGAGTTGTCATTTATATATTTTCTAAAAATACTTTTGAAAGTATTTTTAAGAAAATGTTTGACATTACTATAAAAGTTATGATTTTAAAGCCAAAATGTTTATTGTCATGGAAGAAAATAATTCCTTTCTTTTCCTTTAATAAAACTAATATTAGGTCAACGTTCAACATCAATGCGAGATATAGCTAACATGGCATTAAAAAAATTAGTATTAATATCACCAGCTGTCTAAGTTTTATTATATATAACTGCTCACCAGTTGTTATATATAATTCATTTCACCTGCTGTTATATATAACTGCTGATATATTCATACCAGAGTGCTATAAATTACCATTCATCTCATACCACCCAATTGTTTTCATCATCTGGAATTGGAAGTTAATAAGAAAATTTCTCCATAAAATATCTAATATTAATAATATTGATTCATCTCAAGCAAATATATTTTTTTAATGTGCTATTACTTAATTTTTTAATTTTTATCATTATATATTGAACTTTACATAAACTATTTCATTTACTTGTATTTATTTTAGCATAATAACAACAGTACAGTTTGCATGTTTTGAATTTCAATTGATGTATTTACGTGATGTTAGGCATGAAAATAAGCCTCAATAGCTTAAAGATAAGTTCTAATGCGTTGCTGTTACATATAGACAGTATGTTCGTAAATTGTTTTAACAAAATATAAAGAAGTATAATTTCAACAAAGACTAATAATATTTACAATAAAATTCAGGAACAAATTCCATTCAAACTATCTAAAAGGCGTAAAGCTAAATGTTCATGTTGATATTTTTACGGTGAAAAAAGACGATTAATGAAATCTTTAGATTTAATCCAGATCAGTCAGAAACTCAAAGTAAATGCTTCAAGTGGCGCCCGAGGGTGCCACTTGAAGCACCACACCATGATCACCACCAATTCACAAAGACTGAAAGAGTTATGCACCGTCTTGAAACTTTTAGTGTGATTCCACGTATATGTTCGTAAACTGGTTTAATGTGGTTTATGTTCGTAAGCTGTTTGGACAAAATATAGTATCCACCAAGGCGAATAATATTAATTTCGAATATTCAGGGTCGAATTCCATTCATTCTATCAGAAAGGCGTAAAGCTAAATGTCCATGTGGATTTTGTTACAGTGGCAAAAAGGCCATTAATGAAATTCTTAGATTCAATTCAGATAAGACAGAGTAGATACTTCAAATGGCGTCCAAAGGTGCCTCTTGAAACCTCACACCATGACCACCACTCTTTCAGGAGTAGTGTGAATTGGTGGTGATCAGCCTCAAAACTTTTAGTGTGGTGTTTATCCTATTCGCTGCAATCTTCCATGCAGTCTAAATCATGGTGGCAAGAAAATGAACTTAAGTATTGGGGAACAACATTTATTTCGGCTGGCTTTCTATTGAACCCTGATGATCCAATCAGTTGCAAATTTCAATCTGTTTTTCTTTTCAATGAAAATTTGCATGCGGCTGTGAAATTTTCATTGACAGTGTGATAGGGAGTTGCTAATATTTCTGCAAAACAGAAATGAAGTCAAAGTGACGACTTATCTTGTTGGGCGTGTGTCGAAGTTACTCTGTTTTGACTCTCTGAGGAAAATGCAGTCATGGGTTCCATAGTAAAATATACCATTGTATTACATTTGAATACTGTTGATAAACAATGCTAACATATACTAAATACTAAATACTAACACTCCTCTTATTTTGTCGACACATTTTACGAATACCCTGCACATAAAAGTTGAGATAATGACGCACTGTTGCCCTAATATTAAAAGAAGGCGAGAATAAGGAAAATTTGTTGAAAACAGTTTAGATTATAACAACAAAAGGAGATGTATTAAAAAGTGAAGCAAATTATATTAAAAATAACACATAAAAAAACATAAGGGATCTCGTGTTTCACCTATATGTACCGCGAGCTTTAAATCAACAAGTAGATGAGGTAGTGATGCCATCCAAAAAAACTTTAAAGAATAACTGCTTCGAATTTGCATGTCACATTGGAAAATTCCTCTAGTCAGCCTGATCGTAGATACGAAATACTTATATACGCCATCAAAACCCGTCATTTCTGAAATAAGTAACGTAACATAAGCCACCAGAGGGTTCGAATATGCACCCTTTTGTACACAAATTACATGACGTTACTATTCATCATCTCAAAATTGCCGTTTCTCCGAAATGTAACAAATATTGTAAACATTTATTTTTCACTTATTTAAACATATCTTCACCTAAACCTTTTCATTTTCTTTTATTCTTCATTGTTTCAAGTATTCCTTCTACTCATTTTCATCAATTGTGAAACGCTGGACGTAATAATTGACAAATATTTCGACACATTTTTCGCTTTTAATTAAATGTATTTTGTTTTTCAAGGATTTTTTGTATTTATACGAACAAAAGAATATTTAAAATGAAAGAAAAGTTAATTGAAAACAAAGTATATAATACGAAATCAACCACAATTTTTAATAAAGGACATTTTGTTGACTATTAAGTAGTATATTACACTTGTTGATAAATTTTCCTTTAAGCTACAGGCTAATGAAAAGGTTGAATAATGTAGTGTAAAAGATAAATGTATTTTAATTGCATATAAAAGATTATACAAAGTTCAGACACTTTTTGATGTAGTTAAAAAAAAACAAAAAACTTGTGGATTTTCAACTGTATACTGGTTTATAAATAAAGCGAAAATTAAATAATTTTCCTATTTATATTTGCCTTAATGTAGTATATTTCTCAAGAACACTTTTAGTTATGTATATTGATAATGCAGATAGTGATTATTATTTAACAATTTTTAATATTTTATTTGGATAATTAAGGTCAATACTAATTGTAAGAATGGTTAAGAAGACTAGAAAGAAAGAAACAAACGACAAAACTAGGCGATCTTCATCTTCACAGAGAGTAATGAAATAGTTGAAACTGTAAAAAAAAGAAAGAAACCACATTTCAATTCTTCCTTTGTAAAGTTCAAAGTTTTGAATTTTGAAATTGTTTTTAAACAATCATTATATTCAATTTAAGTTCCATTAATCATGTGGACAGGGAATTACTAAATTTATTTTTAAAAAAAAGAATCCTTTCAACATCTTCTTATTATAAAACTTGGCCAAACAAGAATTTCCTGTCTTAGTCTTTACCTCGAAAAAAAAAAAACTGAGTTCTTTAGTATTGAGAAAATTGATTACATTTTAAAGTTATTTCAAAACTGTATTCTTCTCAGTCACTTGTGTTTCATTACAATTTGAATTTGAAGGACGCCTTAACTAATAATCACGGTAATAAAATGTCATTACTAATTTATCTATAATAAAAGAACTAAACTTTTATAAATGAGTTATAAAATAACTGCTAATCTTCGATCTTAAACAATCCCACTGTAATGTAAACACCGATTATGAGTTACAAACATTCAATAACTTGTTCATTTACCAATCAATTACATAAGTAAGACTGTTATGAATAAGACTTTAACGGTCTTAAATAAGCTGAAAAAGGAAATCGAGCTATGTAATTATAAGAGATCATGCATGGATTACAGTAATGATAAAGTAAGACATTTGATAAAGTTTTCAACAAAACAAGTTCTGCTATAATTAGTCGAACGAAATAATTCTCTTTAATAATAAATCTATTTAAATAAATAAAAATTTTCTATAATAATAATTTTTTCCTATTAATTTTATTATGATTACTTTAAAAATTTTGATATCTAATTTCACTGTAGCGATCTTTTAAAATGGCCATTCTTCCGCAATGATAATTATAATGGAAAAAGAGTGATGATTTCTTTAAGAAGTTTCATGTAGAACGGTCTTTAAGTTTAATGATATTAAATAAGCATTTGTAGTGGTTCAAAATCCACTTTAAGTCGCAGCACCCGGTCTCATATGACTGCAGAGCATCAAAGAGCCCAACCAGACTTCTCACCCATATCATTACCAAACTGTATTGTAGTTATATAGTACGAGCACATGCATGGATTAACGAAATGAGTTACGTTTGATAAAGCTTTCAACAAAACAAGTTTTACTATAATTATTCGAACGGAACAAATCTCTTTAAGAATGAATCTGATAGTTTTAAAAATTTGCCGTATTAATAATTTTTTCCTATTAATTTTATATGTGATATCTATTTTCATTGTAGCGATCTTTTAGCATTGCCGTTCTTCCGCAATGGCTACTTTTAATCGAAAAGGAGCAATGACTACATCAAGAAGTTTGATATTTATTAGACATATTCACAAACATTACTTATATATATATATATATTTATCCAAACAAACAAATAACTTACATACTTATAAATATTACTTTATACATGCAGCTGGGGAGCATTAAGACAGAGGTTCAATCCGCTGGTGGATTTGTTGTAGACACTGTTTCAAAAAACGAGGACACACGATAGCGTTTGTGATGTTCAGTATCTTGTCTCGTTAGTCGGACTACCTGGTGTGACTTTTCCGGGTTTTCTGTCATACGAAACTCAAATGCAGAATTCCCCCTAAAAGTTCTCTTGGAATTCACTACTCTCCTTCTTTAGCCAAGCCGGAAGGAGCCAAGTCAAACTTCTATTTACGGGGCTCCATCACAACAGAAGCTGCCCTCACCCCCCTTTCTATGAGACCACACGGATTCTTGGACTTGGTCTAGATGTTGCTGTCTACCAAGTGGGATAAGAAACAAACTCAATATTACTTGTATTATTAATATAATATTGATAATAATCTAATTATAAATATAAATATAATATATATTAATATTGTAATATTAATATTATGGTCTCCACTGAGCGAGCGTTTTCCTGTATTACCCAACATAAGCATCCAATATCCTCACGAATTTTTGAAATGCGTAGATGTTTCAAATGAACATTTTTAGTGTTTTTAAAACTCCATTATAATTGAAAATCCCATTCAAAAGTCCCTTTTTCACTTTTGGTGAAACTATATTTTACGGATAAATTGCTTATTTGAAATAATGTATTTGATATGTTTTGTGTCTATTGAAGAAAAAGTTATTTTTCTTTATTTTCATTGTAGATCTGTTTCATTTTTAAAATCATTGAAAGAACAAAATGAAAGAAAATAAATTGCGGTTTGCGAGAAGTCCGTGGGAAACAAAATTAATCATTTAAAGTTAATCTATTACTGCTGTCTAGAAGATGAATGTTAATTAAAAGAATACACCGCCTCCTTGAACGTTGAATAAAATTATCGCAAACACAAACCTTAATCAGGATTTCTCATTTTTATCAAATAAAAAGATTGCTTCCTCATGTGCAGCCTTAAAACAATCTTGTGTATCTAATAGTAATTTCATTGTTTTTTTTTTTTTTTTTTTTTCTTTTTGTCAAGATTGGTTTCATTTTCCTTATATTTCCAAAGAAAATTATCAAATTATTTTTAAGGTATTTTTCAGTGTTTAAAATATATGGGCAGTTTTATTGCTGATTTGAAATGTGATAGAAATATGACAAAGTAAGCTACCTGTAATATATAACAACGTCGCAAAATCGCAATTATTTCGGCAAGTAAGTCCAACAATAAGCACTAATTTTATTTACTTAAGAACTAACTTTTCTTAACCTTTGTTTATGCACCAATAAAAATGAAATGAATTCAGAAAAAAAAACCTATTGGAAATAATTAGTTATAAAGAAATATAAATACTGACATGTATACACAGAAATTATTATATATTGAAAGATTAATTTGAATAAAATAATTTTTAATCTATAGTAGTCTAAAACGGGGCCTAATGGCAGAGTGACTAGGGCTTTGGAGCTTGGTGCCACAGGTTTCGGTTTCAAATCCCGGCGGTGCCATGGATGTTTGTAGTGGTTCGGAATCCACTTTAAACCTTAGGTTTCACCCTAATATGACTGTAGAGCATTGGGCGTAGGGCTGACAATCCTACTCTGTAAAATGAAACCGACCTTGAAGACGACCTTGGCCCACCATTGGGCCGTTTCGCCAATGAAGAAGGAGAGAAGAAACAGCCTAAAATAGTCTGTATTACACAACTAAGTATGAAGTTACTACAAAATCTAGACATGGAGCAAAGATTAATGTTAATCGATGAATGTAACATGTTTTATTTATGTTGCATTTATAGTATAGCGTTATACTTATAAATGTATAATTATGCACATATATATACTTATGAAATGTAAATGATATATAAGCATATTAGAAATATTATTGAGTGTACGAAACGTCTTTTTGAATTCAGAGAAGAAACATTATTTACAAGAAACTCAATATAAACGTGATGATGAGAATAAATGTGATGTGATTGACAGTTAATATAAACGCGATGTGATTGACAGTTTATAAATAGCAGAATTCCTGTAGTATTTGTAAATTTACAGTTTTTATTTTTATTTTGGACCATTTAAAATTTTTTAGAAAATTTGTATACATGTAAGTGTCATATAGCCAGGATATATACTCTATACTATGAACCAAAGTGCACCTAATATTTAATGTATTCACATGTACTTTAACTATAAGTAGATTAATTGATACATTTATATAAGATTAACTGATACATTTATATAAGATTAACTGATACATTTATATAACTAACTAACATTTATATAACATTAATTGATACATTTATAACTAACTAATATTTATAAAACATTAACCGATACATTTAAATAAATAGCTAAATATACATATAGCATTAACTGATACTTTTATATAACTAACTCTATTAATATAACTAATATTTGTATAACATTAACTGATACATTTAAATAATTAACTAATATCTATATAACATTAACTGATACATTTTTATGCATTTATATAATTGAAAGACATATTATTATACTGGAGAAAAAGAGTACAGAAAATTAAACAACGAATGAGTGTAGTGAGACGAAAAGAAAATGGCGGAAACTCGCTGAGATGCGTATCACAAACATCCCAGAAAATCCTGTAGTATACCGTAACTAGAAGGTCATACGGCTTGAAGGTCGATATTTTCCGGAAACGAGCTATTGAAATTGAGAAAGCTGCATAAAAGACTTTTGTCTTTTGTATTGTTAAGATGTGCGAGAAATCGCCCTTCTGATCTCTATTCCAAAACCATTCTTCGAAAGACCTCTAAAAGCAATTGTTTTTCTCTCAGCAGCGCGTTGCTTTATTTTTCTAAGAATAACATCTCTAAGTGACGCATTAAGGGAATTTAACATTTTTAAATGACCATGGAATTACAAAGCGTCGTGAAACTTACGGGATGGTTTATCCAGCGGCTATGTAATCACGAAAAAGGGAATTTCTCTAACAAAGCGCCAACTGAATATTCGCAAATCGAAAATGGAAAATTGTGCTGATTACCGGGGAATTTAAGATTTAATAAGGGGTAATTAAAGATTAAGGTTTCTTTCCCTTTTTTGTTAAGGGAATTTAAGATTTTTAAACGGTCATGGAATTACAAAGCATCGTGAAACTTACGGAATGGTTTATCCAGCGACTATGTAATCACGCTGAGGGGAAAATTTGTCTAACATAGTGCGAATTCAATATTGAAAATTGGAAAATGGAAAATAGTGAATGGAATAGAATGGAAATTTGTGCTGATTGAAGGAAATTTGTGCTGATTGAAGGAAATTTATGATTTTTTAAGGGAAAATTAAGGATTAAGACTTTTTCCCCTTTCTTTATTAAGGGAATTTAAGATTTTTAAATGGCCATGGAATTGCAAAGCATCGTGAAACTTACGGGAGGGTTTATCCACCGACTATGTAATCACGAAAGGGGAAATTTCTCTAACATAGCGCCAACTGAATATTCGCAAATCGAGAATAGAAAATTGTGCTGGTTACAGGGGAATTTAAAATTTGTTAAGGGACAATTAAGGATTCCCTTTTTTATTAAGGGAATTTCAGAATTTTAAATGGCCATGGAATTACAAAGCGTCGTGAAACTTACGGGATGGTTTATCCAGCGACTATATAATCACGAAGAGGGGAATTTCTCTAACATAGCGCCAACTCAGTATTTTCAAATCCGGAACTGAAAATTGTGCTGGTAACAGGAAATTGCCATGTTTTCAATTTCTTTCAATTGCATTTTTCCATTGAAAGTTTAAAACAAAGGGCTATTAAATTGCAATATGTCCTGTAACTAATCGATTTCTCTCGAAAATATGTAATATACTAAATAAAATGCGTAATATTTTTTTTAAAACAATATGCAGATTTTTCATGTGCATGAATATTGAAGAGTAATGGGTTCTATCATTTACACTGGTGTTCAAAATTAAGAAATTTTTTTCTTTTGATCAATTATTGTGGAAACTACTGGACATTTCAGTAATTCATCTTTGCTTGGCTATAAACATTTAAAATGATTAACTGATATGTACTAAATAATATGACTAATATGAGCTTTGGCCATATGCTTCGCAGTCATAGGCGAGGGTTTGTAAATGTTTTCCAGGTTTGCCCCACATGTATACATATATGAACATTTCTGCTATATGGAGTAATATTGGAACGTTGAACGTTGAGGTGTTCTTAACTAAAATTATCAATAGTTGAAGTCAGTGGTTGACAAGGGACCAAAGTTAACTGCAAATGCATATGTCATTAAAAAAAGAAACAAAAAATATATAATGCTTTTAACATTCTACATTCTCTTTAAAATACACATTTGATTTTGAAATGACATGGATATTGTATAGGATTAAGAGACGAAATGGCGATTAAAGTAAGATTAAAGTCCGTCTCACTTTGAGTTTTAATTTTAAAATATATAACTGTAGTTAAAACTGCCTGGTGGCCAAGTGACTAGCACTCTGGCCTTCGGTATCACAGGCTTCAGGTTCGAATTTTGGCTGTGGCATGGGTGTCTGTTAGTTGTTCGGAATCCGGTTAAACTGTAGGTTCTGGTTTAATTAATCCCAAAGTGTGCATAAAATGACCGTATAGCGACAAACTAAACCTCTTGTTATTTAAAGAAAATAACACTTTTACTGAATTTTTTTTACAAATATTTTCTAAAGAATTAGGTTGTTTGGATTCCAAGAGAGAATACATAAAATTGTAAAAAAGCTATTAACATGTGCAAGGAATTTTTCATGATATTTTATATATAAAACTTTTCTTTCTTATATTTTCAAATTATCAAAAATTAAAATTTTAAAAAGGAACGTTATTTTAAAGAAAATAAGCGTAAAAAAGATTGTTTTTTTTTTTTTTTAAAGTCAATTTCTATTTTTTATGTAATAGCATAATAAATGTAGAATATTCTTTTTCGTAAAACACAAAATATCTCTTTTTTGAATAAGAAAATTGAGAACAATTCAAAAACAAGTTCCTCTTGCGCACTGAAAAGTTTTATGTAGATATTTTACGATTTTTCTGCATGTATTTTACTCTAGTTTACGAAATATAACTTTTATTCTTATTCTATTGTTTTTCAGTAGCATTTTAAATTCATTGCTTTTGCGACTGTAACTAAATATGTCTTATTTCTTGAATTCATTGTCCTACAGCTTTAAGAAGCCAATTATTCAGTGTAAACCTGTCATGTATCGTAGTAATATTTTTTAATGTTTTTATCTTCCTTTAATCAAATTTTAAGTATAAACGATTTAACATGAATAATAATAATAAAAAAAAAGTTCGTGTAATATTTATCTTGTTTCATTCCGCAATGATAAAATTTAATTCCTTAAACAATTGATTTATGTGTTAATAATAATTCTTAAAATAAATTATTATTGACACATTTTAATCAGAAACATACTAAACATACTAAATTATTATTGACACATTAACAAAAAATGTTTTTTGTATAATTTTTTTTCTTATCCCACTTGGTAGACGGCAACATCTAGACCTAGTCCAAAAACTCGTAGGGTCTCATAAAAGGAGGGAGGTAGCTTCGGTTGGGATGAAGCATCAGTAGGTAGAAGTCTGACTTGGCTCCGTGACGCTGAAGGAGGGAGTATCTTCCACGAGGAGCTCCGCATTCGAGTGTCGTAGAGAAGAAACCCCCAGAAAACTCCCAACAAGTAGTCCGCTTAACGAGGCAGGGTGATGAATATTGGAAACGGCATCGAACCTTCTCGTTTTTTGAAACAGCGTCTACAACAAAGCCGCAAGCGGACTGAACATCCGCCCTAATGCTAACCAGAGGCGCGTGTTTGCACTGAGGTGCGAGTCGGTCTGTATAAATATTAAATTGTAGTAAGATCACATGGCATAAATAATGGATTCTCGCTGGACTTTCATATGGAGAGCGCCAGGTACCCGTTACCACCAAGAGAACACCATTGAACGACACCGTTACGGTGGTGCAGGACGGCTCGTTTGGGGAGGAATTATTCTTGGTTCCACAACTGACCTGCATGTTCAGAGTGTAACGATGACAGGCCACATCTATCGGGATGTCATTCTGGAACAACATGCACGTTTGTTTCGGGGCGCCATGGGTGCTGAATTTCTATTTATGGATGACAACGCCCGTCCTCACCGCGCAAACATTGTAGACGAATGCCTTCAATTGGAGGATATCACCCATATGGATTGGCCAGCATACTCACCGGACTTGAATCCAATAGAGCATGTGTGGGATATGCTTGGCCGACGAATTGCAGCCCGTCAACCCCCTCCCACCTGTCAACCGGAACTTCGGAGGGCATTGCTTGATGAGTGGTGTAATATTCCCCAAGATCAGATTGATAATTTGATACTCAGCATGCCTAGGCGTTGTAAGGTCTGAATTGCATCGTCCGGGAGACATACTCCATATTAACCATCATACTAACCATGTTATACTGTTTTTTGTAAATAGGTTCTTTTTTGAAATTTGCTTCAGGGAGTAAAAATCGCAATTTTTATTAATTATGTCAAACATATAGCATCTTTTTTGCTCTTTACCTTTTGTTTAATAAATAGACTTTACAAATAAGTCAAATTTGTTTTGCTTCTGTCCCTTTTTTTGCCTGAACTTCATTATCCTTAATTTATGGACATGAGTGTATTTCAATATAAGAGATACATTCGAAATCATTATAACCTCTTTAATGCCATATATCAAAGTGCTAATAGAAAAATGTCATTGATCTTCGAAGTAATAAATTCTACCAATAATATATAACCATATAAATAAAAATACTTTTTTGATATAAAATTCCTATTGTTAAGAAAAAATTTTGGCTCTCGTATATATTTTGAAAATAAAAATTTCAATTTGCAAAATTAAATTTGCTACCTCTGATCTAATGAAAATTTTCACCGATTTGGAAACTGAACAGCTTTTATGAAACTTTTAAGATATTTATTTAATTTAAATCGATGAATAAACTCATTACTTACAAAATTTCATGTATTAGTAAATCTTAAAGTTGATAAATATTAATTATGAAAATATTCGCAGTTCATAATGATATTTTGCATTATTAAAATACTACGTAATAAATAAAACGATTCCTGAATTTTACCCTCTGCAAAAATCACTGATTTAAATCGCGATACGTTTAAAAATTAACCGGAATTCGTGCCCACTTTTTCACCTAGAGGTCTCTCTCTTACTTCTAAAGAAATGCTTTGCGCAAATGCTACAATAAAAATCTACCGGAGGCAAATTACTCACAAAATTTCATGAATTAAAAATAATTTAAAATTGATAAATATTAATTATAAAAATATTCGCAGTTCGTAATGAAATTTTGTTTTATTAAAATGCTTCATAATAAATACTTTTTACCCTGTGTGAAAATCACTGATTTAAATCGCGATACGTTTAAAAATTAACCGGAATTCGTGCCCACTTTTTCACCTAGAGGTCTCTCTCTTACTTCTAAGGAAATGCTTTGCGCAAATGCTACAATAAAAATCTACCGGAGACACATTAAATGAATTAAAAATAATTTAAAATTGATAAATATTAATTATAAAAATATTCGCAGTTCTTGAAATTTTGTTTTATTAAAATGCAAATAAATGCTAAAATCACTGATTTAAAAATCTACGATACGTTTAAAAATTAAACAGAATTCGTGCCCACTTTTTCACCTAGAGGTCTCTCTCTTACTTCTAAGGAAATGCTTTGCGCAAATGCTACAATAAAAATCTACCGGAGACACATTACTCACAAAATTTCATGAATTAAAAATAATTTAAAATTGATAAATATTAATTATAAAAATATTCGCAGTTCGTAATGAAATTTTGTTTTATTAAAATGCTACATAATAAATACTTTTTACCCTGTGTGAAAATCACTGATTTAAATCGTGATAAGTATAAAAATTAAACAGAATTCGTGTGTGCTTTTTCACCTAGAGGTCTCTCTCTTACTTCTAAGGAAATACCTTGAGCAAATGCTACAATAAAAATCAACCGGAGACTCGTTACTTATAAAATTTCATGAATTAATAAATTTTAAAATTGTTAAATATTCAGAATTCATAATAATATTTTGTTTTATCAAAATACTACATAATAAATACTTTTTACCCTTTGTGAAAATTTATTTTTTTCATTTCCCTTTCTGACTTAAATCGCGATCAGTTTAAAAATTAAACGTAATTCGTGCCCACTTTTTCATCTAGAGGTCTCTCTCTTACTTCTAAGGAAATGCATTGAGCAAATGCTACAATAAAAATTTCATGAATTAATAGATTTTAAAGTTGATCAATATTAATTATAAAAATATTCACAATTCATATATTTTGTATTAAAATACGTAATAAATAAAATGATTCCTATATTTTAACCTGCGTGAAAATCACTGATTTAAATTGCGATAAGTTTAAAATTGAAACGGAATTCGTGCCCACTTTTTCACCTAGAGGTCTCTCTCTTACTTCTATGGAAATGCCTTGAGCAAATGCTACAATAAAAATCAACCGGAGACTCGTTACTTGTAAAATTTCATAAATTAATACATTTTAAAGTTGATAAATATTAATTATACAAATATTCACAGTTCATGATATTTTGTATTATTAAAATACTACATAATAAATAAAACGATTAGTAGCAGTGTGAAAATCACTGATTTAAATCGCGATAAGTTTAAAAATTAAGCGGAATTCGTGCCCACTTTTTCACCTAGAGGTCTCTCTCTTACTTCTAAGGAAATGCCTTGCGCAAATGCTACAATAAAAATCAAGCGGAGATAAAGGCTCGACCTTGGCAATGCATGAGTCAAAGCGATGTTATCCATTGTGAAACACCAGAAAAGAGAATCAAAATTCAAAAACATGCCACCTTACTTCTATCAATAAGTCGGATTTCTTTGTCACGACTAAGCCATTGCTTGCGCTTTTAAAATGCTTTGTTTAAGTAGTGGAGAAGGGGAAAGCATTGTGTGGTACCGCAAAGATTCCATCTATGTGTGTATGTGTGTACTGTTTCCGGCAATTAGCCATACGGTCTGCGACTGTTTTCGATTGCCAATATAGTATGGTGGTCGTCCTGTCATTAAAGATACGCGAAAAGTGTTGCAATAGTGGTTGTAATAGTTTCCGGCGAAGCGGACGCATTTACTTGAAGAACTTTTGTGCTGTGGTTGAATTGTAGCAATTAACTTATCTTGTCTTCAATCGCCAAGTTCTTAAGATGTAAAAAAAAAGAAAAAAATGGAATCTCCGCACTTGAATTTTCTTTTTCAAAAAGAGGTTGCTGTTTTTTAACCCCTTCATATCTAGAGTATTTTATTCATATACGTGTATAAATACTAGATCGTGGTATTTGAGTTAAAGTAGGGAGAAAAAAAATGAACAAGAAAAGTTATATTACAAGGTACCTTGTGTGAGTATAGGACATTGATGGACATTTTGATCCTAAGATCTATTTCGGACATTTTTTTTCTCTTAAAAACTTTTTAAAATTTCATCATTTAAAGGTGCAGAATAAAAACAAATATATATTTATATTATTCAAAAAGAATTTAAATGTTCTGTTTAAATAAATTAGCTGAGACGATGTGTAAAAAAGAAAAATGGAGGTTGCTGTTTTTTAACCCCTTCATATCTAGAGTATTTTATTCATATACGGGTATAAATACTAGATCGTGGTATTTGAGTTAAAATAGGGAGAAAAAAATAAACAAGAAAAGTTACATTACAATCTACCTTGTGTGAGTATAGGACATTGACAGGACATTTTGATCCTAAGATCTATTTCGGTCATTTTTTTTTCTCTTAAAAACTTTTTAAAATTTCATCATTTAAAGGTGCAGAATAAAAACAAATATATATTTATATTATTCAAAAAGAATTTAAATGTTCTGTTCAAAAAATTAGCTGAGACGATGTGTAAAAAAGAAAAATGGAGGTTGCTGTTTTTTAACCCCTTCATATCTAGAGTATTTTATTCATATACGGGTATAAATACTAGATCGTGGTATTTGAGTTAAAATAGGGAGAAAAAAATGAACAAGAAAAGTTACATTACAAGGTACCTTGTGTGAGTATAGGACATTGACAGGACATTTTGATCCTAAGATCTATTTCGGTCATTTTTTTTTCTCTTAAAAACTTTTTAAAATTTCATCATTTAAAGGTGCAGAATAAAAAAAATATATATTTATATTATTCAGAAAGAATTTAAATGTTCTGTTCGAATAAATTAGCTGAGACGATGTGTAAAAAAGAAAAATGGAGGTTGCTGTTTTTTAACCCCTTCATATCTAGAGTATTTTATTCGTATACTGGTATAAATACTAGATCATGGTATTTGGGCCAAAATAGGGGGAAAAATGAACAAGAAAGGTTTATTGAAATTATATTACGTGCTACCTTGTGTGCGTATAGGACATAGACCTATGATCTATTTCGGTTTTTTTTTTTCTTTATAAAATCTCATCATTTAAAGATGCAGAAAAAAACAGTTATATTTATATTATTAACAAAATTTAAGTATGCTGTTTAAATAAATTAACTGAGAACATGTATTTATCCTTATTGACAGATTCAAGGTTTCTTCAAAAATGTTAAAAAAACAACCCTATTATTTGACTAAAATGTGTAATTAAATTTGTAAAATTATATATTTTTTAAATGCAAATTAAATATAAGTAATTAAATATTAAATATAAATTAATAAAGTTAAGTAATTGAGCGAACTTAATAGTTTGTACAATCAACATAATTAATATAGTAATTAAACAGAAATACTAAATATTTTTTCAATGTACTATTCAAAATGGATAACCCGTCCTGCCCGAAGGCTTACGGAAACACTGAATGACCTGAAGCAACGATAGAACCCACTCAGGGCTACCAGGATTCCGCCTTATCCGGCTCCACGGATAAGGTGATATGTAATAAGTACAACACCCCCACCGCTTATGGCTGCCCGCAACTGGGCTTACTTTACTCTAGGGCATCAACGTCCACGTTATAGAGCGTGTTCGAGAACACCCGCGGAGACGTGTGGATCTCTTGGCCGTCTTAAGTGACGTTACCAGGGGGCACCACGGGGAGGTGGATCCACTTCGCCCCCAAAGTGACAATATACTATTATAAAACCAATTAAAAATATTTCAGTTTATATAAACATGATTCAGTTATACTGTGAGGAACGAAAATAAAAAAAGACTATGATGTGCAACTTGTAACAAATGAAGAATAAACAACAGAAAATATCAGCTATGATAGGTGTCAAGATTACTGCTGACATTATGGTCGTCATAATTAGTTGCTAATGGACAAGAACAAGGGCATTTTAGCTGTTTAACAAAACGAAAGGATAATAACTTGGCTCATTTGCATACATTTAACTATGCTGCATTAGATAACGTAATATATTTATACAAGTTTTAATATACGTATCACGAAATTTTAAAAACAAATAATTAGCAATGATAATCTATTGTATTCAGTAAATTAAACTATTTTCCAATCTTATTCTAAGCTACACGTCTTATAACTACTAAAATGACGCCGAGAAAATTTTATTTATCTGTCAAATAGATTGATACTGATAATAAAAAGAAAATATCAAAAGCAATAAAAACCCATTATCCATGTTGCTTTCTCATAAATAGAAAGGAAAAACAATAATTGACCAAAAATACTTCATGCCTGATCATTCCTTTAAATAATTAAATGTAAATTCTTTAATAAATGTAAATCAATAAAAAAATACAGCCCGTTAACATACGGTTGATGCAACAGTCCTATGGCCTAGACCAAGACCAACAGATAACAGACCAAGGTCATCTGCCTACTTGCAGATTTCGAGACAGAAGATACTTTCTTTTTATGGGCTAGAGTTGTCAGCCCTACGACTTTACAGACATAGTTTTCGTCACCTACGGTTTAAAATGGATTTCGAACCACTGAAAACACGTCACATACCGGTGCCCAAGCACAGATCAGGCCCTGTGGAAATCTCACAGGCCCCTAAAAATTCCACATCAGGCCCTTAAAATCTCCTTAGATTCCGAAAAATTATTACAATTATGACTGTTATTATATGGCGGTGTATCAAAAAATATAGTTTTTCAGAAATTCAATTTAAGGTTTTTTAATTCATTAATGCAGATTCCTAATAGATCGTTATTAAACAGCTTACAGCTACTTAAAGTTGTTTTTGAAACAAACTCAAAACTGTTTTCGAAAGTTAATAATAAATTATTATTTAAAATAAAACCATAAAATAAAAATTCGATTTTTTTTTCACGAAAATCGTGATTTGAATGTGGTCGGTTAACTTAAAAAAATATAAATGGTAACTTTAAAAAAAAAAATTCAGATTTCAGTGAACGATTAAAACAGGGAACATGATCCATCTTTAAAAAGTAAACATTTAGTTATTAGAAAATATTTTATTTATATCTTTGTGCTTTATTGCAGGCTAGAAGAGCAGATACTTTGCCGATAAAGGTGCTGGTCTGGGTGCTGGATCGCTATCTAAGTAAGGGTTTTCCACCTCTACGATAATTATTTCAAAAAACATGTTACATTTTAAAATTGTACTAAATAAATCAGAAGTGGATTGTGCTGAACCGTGTATTAAAATGCGCGAATCGTTTTGGATCTACAAATATTTGGGAACTTTAATGTTTAAGCGTGGAAAAAAACCCTGCTAAACTTCGAGCTTAATTACAATAAAAATATAATAAATTGTTAACGCACTTAATAAATTTATGTAATCAAATACTTTATTTGCTTTTTTTATTATATCTAAAGAAATTAATAATATATATATATATATTTAAATTAAAGGTTAGATAATTATTAAAAAAAATTTTTTTTCTTTATTGACGGCCTGCTGCCGTACATGAAATAAGCATTTAATTATTCGAAAATATTTTATTCATTAACAAAATAAAATCATCGGATATGGTTCCACCCAAGGTAAGTCTGAATTGCAATTATAGGCAGGGTTCATTGTGCTCGCGGGCCATACTTGGTTCGCGGACAGTAGTTTGGAGAGACCTGACTTTAAATTATAAGGATTTATCTATAATTAATTGGTGAGGTGGGTGAGTATTATATAATTAGGCAATCAGTTCATATAACCAAATTCTGCGAGGAGAATCACGTTATTTAGGTAAATTGTTTTGATAGATTTGGGGACATTGTTTCGACATATATAAATATATTCAATATTATTTAAGCTAAATAATACTGGATATATCATTTTTAAATATGTCGCTTGTTATGAAAATATAAGAGATATATTTTTCATTTTGAAATATTTGAAAGTTTAAATTAACCATATCTTTAAACTTTTTTGACAACGCAATTTGTTGCTTCAGTTTCTAGAACTTTGAAAACATTTTTCAAATTAGGATTCTGTAAAAGAATATTGTCCAGAAGTATAGGGTACTGCAAAAGAAGGCTGTATGATAGTATACTGTACGCTAGTATATGATAGTGTTAAAATCTACTGTAAGAATGCATTACTGTAAAAGGATACTATATTGTAATGTACGATACTGTTAAAATACAATACTGTAAAATACAATACGATACTGTATCAATACGGTTCTGTAGAAGAACCCGAAATAATCGGTTAACGCATTCGTTCTGTAGATATTGTAAGATACTGTAAAAATACTTGGTTATATGTAATAAGAATATTTATACGTATTAACGTAAGTAAGTATACATAATTATACGTAATATTTATACGTATGAAAAAATATTTATTACAATACGTATTTATTGTAGATACTGTAAGAATACGGTACTGCAGAAGGATACTGTACGATAGTATACGATACCGTTAAAGACTACTGTATGAATACGGTACTGTAAAAGGACCCGAAATAAGTGATTAACTCAATTGTTCTGTAGATATTGTAAGATACTATAAGAATACTTATACGCAATAGCGTAAGTATACATAAGCATATATACGTAAGTAAGTATACGTAATACTTATGTAAGAATACTTATTAGCATACGTTCTTTTTGTAGATACTGTAAGAATACGGTACTGTAGAAAGATACTGTACTGTAGTATACGATATTGTTCAAGACTACTGTAAGAAAACGGTACTGCAGAAGAACTCAAAATAAGCGGTTAACTAGATATTTGACATATATCACTTTTATAACAGTCACAAGTATTCTTTATTTGTTAGAATAACCTTAAAATTTTCTGTGATTCTTTAGAAATGAATAATTTCTACATTACTTCAACTTATCTAAATTAATAAAGTTTAAAGCGTTTTGATTTCAGTGCATCAAACCAATTAAGCACAAGGTAATCAATAACCTAAAATGAAAACCTCGAATCCGAAATAGTATTTTCAAATGATCAAATTTAGTGACAATCGTTCGCACTACCCTATTCTCCTGAAGAACTGTGTGAAATGGTACATTATGATGACATTCGCGAAAGGTTGAAGAAGCTTATTGTTTTCCGTTCCAATTCTCTTCAACAGAAATAAAGCCATTATTTATCAAAATGGCCTTTCGAAACACCTTGAATGAAGTCATTAGAAATTGTTTCAGACCAAGTTCCACTTTTACATACTTTGATCTAATTTTCAAGCCTATGATTTTGCACAAAAGTTTCATTATGCCTTTTATTAGATGTAATTTTATAATCACCAAAAGAAAACTAAAAAAAACTGCGTTCAATTTTTACGGCTATGAATTCTAATATTTAATAGGAAAAAGTTATTTACTGGTCTACATGTTGCTGTTAACCAAGTTGGATAAGAAACAACAACAAAAATATTTATTTAACATACAGGTTTGTTTGAAGTCAAATTAAAAAAATAAATGTCCTTGTACAATTACGTTGTTATAAACGAAACCAGAATTATCATTGATATTTCACAATAGTAAAGATCCCGGCGATGACATGGATATTTGTTAGTGGTTCGGAATCCACGTTAAACTGTAGGTTCTAGTCTAATTAGCCCAAGTGTGCAAAAAATGGCTGTATAGCGACAAACCAAACAAATCAATAGTAAAGAAGCTCAAAGTTTCATTGTAAGCGAAATTTGAAAACTGAATTTTTTTGTTCAATTTAAAGTTTCTTAAATTTAATAAACTGTAACTATTAAACAATCGCTTCAAAATTAATTTAACTTTTCATTTCAGTTTAAGATTTGATTTTATTGAAAAAATTTACAAAGCATTTCAGAATTTACAAAGCATTTTCAATTTTTTTTCCTTCTCTTACCATATAGATAAACAATTGTTGGCATCCTATAACCATTTTTCATCATTAAATATCAATGTAATACTTTACTGCATTTATTTTATATTGGCATAAGAATATTTCGAATTCAGAGTTGAAATATCCAAGGTTTTTTTTAAAATTTATAATTAAAATATACAGAATATTAATGTGTAAAAATTTGTAAATAATGGAAATTAATCAATGGAGGAATTGACATAAAACGCTTAAAATGGATTGTTAAAAATATTTTTTCATTATGATCAGAAATACTTGGTCACTAGTTCTAAGGTCCAATCTGATGACGGCTTTGTTGTAGATATTGTTTTAAAAAACAAGAAGACTCAGTCGCGTTTGTAATGTTCAGCTTCTTGCCTCGTTAGTCGGACTACTTGGTGGGAGTTTTCCGGGTTTTCTTCCATACGGTATGCAAATACGAGGAAATTCCCCAAAAACATCGCTCTCCTTCTTCAGCTTCTTCTTCTGGACACGGAGAGAAGTCAGACTTCTACCTGTGGGTGCTCCATCAAAACAAAAGCTGCCCCCTCCCTTCCTTCCTTCCACGAGAACACACGGGCTCATGGACTTGGTCTAGATGTCGCTGTCGACCAAGTGGGATAGGAAACAACAAAAAATAATATTTGATTATCATACATTTTTGTTCGAAGACAAATAAAAAAAAAGTACTTGTATATCACTTTGTTATAAATGACACCAGAATTTTTAATAATTTAAAATTGAGAATTTTTAATAATTTAAAATTGAGAATTTTTACTAAACAAACTGATTTTGAAATTCATGATACTGATTCATTTACAAATTTGTCTAATCTACAAATTTAGTGTTCATTTAGAAATTTGTTTTAGATTATATAATTTTAATCCATAGAAAAAACGTCGCGCCCTACAGTTTGTTTGGTTTGCCGCTCTACGGTCATTTTATGCACACTTTGAACTAATTAGACCGGGACTTACAATTTATCGTGGATGGCGAACCACTAACAAACATCCTTGCTACAGCCGGGATTCGAACCTGAAGCCTGTGATACCAAAGGCCGGAAGAAATTTGGCCGCTCCCCACAGCTTGAGACCACTGATTTAAAGGTCTGAAAACCCCGAATTAAACTAAAAGTTGATCTTGTTGGAAATAAAACTACGGACCGAATAATTGTTAACTTAGAAAACAAAGCACTCGTATATTTAAAGTGAATTATATCCTTACGCAAAGAAGAAAAAGTAGTGTTTAGATTTCATGTTTTCCTTCCGTATTAAACTTGTATTTTGAGATTTATGCTGTTTTATTTCATTTTATCTGTATCAAAATAAACATTTATTGATGCAAATAAACATATTGTAGCCCTATAACGGATATTTATTGGAAAATTACCCAAAAATATTAAAAAAGCGTCAAAAAAGGAAAAAGGGTGTTACTTCCGCTCCCAAATAATATTTCACTCAAGACATTACTTATGATTTGAAGCGACAAAAGTCTTTCAAAAAATTCAAAAGAATCGCCGTGTGTCACGCTGTTGCCGCTAAACACTCTCACCCAGTTCCGACCCAGATGGCCAGTGTTACGAGAGAACGTCATTGCGAATTCTCAAACAGAGCAGAACGTCACAAGGAGATACTTTCGCTTTTACACAGGAGAAAGCAAAGGGAAGTAATTTGTTTATAAAAATGAAATCAAACTTGAACTCCTTTCCATGGTCTGATTCTCTGCGGAAGCATCGGTAGATCTTGAAGGTCAGCATCGCCCTCAGGCGAAAACTATTAGGGAATGACAGGTTTCGAATTATATCGCCAGATGGGTGACTGCTGATCATTTCCCAGAATAGTAATCTCGAATCGGCTAGTTGTGGTTAAATGTGGGGTATTTAACACTTAGCAAGGATGGGTATCTAAGGTGGAGGTTGGTACGTTCGCTTTCACTTGCGGTTGAAAAGTTTGAGTTAACTTATAGTGAAAGCGTCCAAGGTTAGGGATGTTACGTTAGCCTGGTGACACAGTTAGTGTCATCAAAATTTGCAAACTGTGGCATTTCTAATTAAATTTGGATTTTTTTTTTGGAAAAATGTTAACCAATATATCATCTTTTGAACTTGTACAAAAGGATTGTGAGATGTAATATTACGAATGGATCCAAAATATCGTGTGTTTTTGTTAAGATATTTTTTTTTCTAATGCAGCTGGCAAACACTCAGACAGTTGTCTTTTATGTCTTAAGACAAGATCTACACCAACGTTACTCACTTAGCATTACCCAGGAATTGCGTGTAGTTTGAAGATAAGCTACGGACACGGAGTAACAACACCCCCGCAACGCTCTATGATTGTGTTAGACCGGGACCTACGGTTTAAAGTGGATTCCGTACCACTACAAACATCCATGGCATAGGCGGGATTCGAACCCGATACTTGTGGTACTGAGTGCCAGGCGCTAGTCACTCGACCACCTTGCCCCTTTTGAAAAAAATATCAATTCATATATTATCTTTTGAATTTGTACAAAAGGAAATATATTATTACAAATGGATCCAAAAGTTCATGTGTTTTTGTTAAAATTTAGAATACATCTTAGTAATTTTTTTTAGCCCATTGAACTAGGAAAGGATATCAGTAATATTCTAACCGTAAAATGGGATTTTCATCTGGATTTTGACCCATAACTTTTTAATCGGATTTTATTTAAATTCAAAAATAGAGGAACATCTGTGCTACTCGCTGCTCAAAGCACAAGAAATGTTATGCTTACTTTTTCTGAGAGCGAAACGCCGTTATTTCGAACTGCTGCAATTATATATCCGATAAAAAAATCTAAATTTTCAAAAGGAATAGGAAATTCCAAAGGAAAATATGCATTTTCAACTCTTGGAATATTTCCAAAGAATACTTTAAAATTTATAAATAAGTAAATTGTTTGATAAAAAAAAAATTATATAAGAGCCAATGTTTGTCTCAAACCTCTAAAATATTTAAAAGAAAATAATTTACTAGTTCTTATTCAGTCACTTAACCTTCAAACCTTAACCTTAACCTCTTAAATCAGCATTAAAAACAAAGCGGTATAGACGTTTGCTTACAGGTATTATTTTGTAGCATGACAATGCTCTGCCTTATACTGTCCGTGCATCAGATACGACCCCTGAAGTCCTGTATTTACCAAATCCTTCCTACTCACCACAAGTGACTAGGACATATTTGGTCTGCCCATGGAAGCAAAGAATTTCAATCTGATGAAAAGATACATCGAAAGGTGCGTGACTGTTTGTTCAATCAAGCTAACTTTTTAGATAGTACTAACCAGGGATTTTGCTGAAGTCGAAAAAAATCCTGTATTTACCAACTCCTTCCTACTCACCATAAGTGACTAGGACATTTTTTGTCTGCCCATGGAAGCAAAGAATTTCGATCTGATGCAAAGATACATCGAAAGGTGCAAGGTTGTTTGTTCAGTCAAGCTAAATAATTTTTTAGATAGGACAATTACCAGGGATTTTGTTAATGTCGAAAAAATTCTATTGAGCAAGAGGGAGATTATTTATAAAAATGATGCACATGAGTTTATCGTTCAATTAAGAAACTACTTCTAAAAATTTTTTTTAATGTTTCATTTCACTAATATAATATGTCACGTGAAATATGTACATTTAAATAGATTTACAATCGACTGGAATTTTTTTTTATACTTCAAATTAGTCTTTATACCGGTAAAACAAATCTAATACTTACAAGCTCCTACATAACATCAGCTTAAAATATATGTGATTCATTGGAAATATATTCAAATTGTCCGGTAATTCCCAATCTACTTTCCAAACAGGTTTATAGGGTAATCAAAGTTTATTTTCTTTTTCACATCATTTCTTACAATTACTTCCTCAATGTCAAATATTTAGATAGCACATATTTTATTCATAACTTTACCAATATGTAAATTCCCAAAGAGTGACTTCATTAATTATATTTATCTATAATTGGAGTAGGAAGCAGTTGAGCTCCCAGAATAATAAAACTGAGAGAAGATATTGCTAGATTTTTGAATGTTACGAAGTTAAAACTCAATTAGACAAAAAAAAAAAAGCTATATTGTTTATAAACTTAATGCCAATTTTACTTTAGGAACAATCATATCCTCTTGTATCTACGTTTGTGA
Organism: Caerostris darwini; assembly: GCA_021605075.1. Classification (NCBI taxonomy): domain Eukaryota; kingdom Metazoa; phylum Arthropoda; class Arachnida; order Araneae; family Araneidae; genus Caerostris; species Caerostris darwini. Next base: position 716,794 of record BPLQ01012627.1, on the reverse strand, counting down.
ACCAAAGCTTCAATCATGTTTAATACGAGTTGGCGCATCCAATATCAATCACTGTAATGTAGTTGAACTAAATTTTGTTCTAAAATATCATAAAGTTGCTATATTCCTTGGACATATGTCAAACTATCACAATTATCTATAAAAATGTCTTCATTAAAATGTAGATATTTATTTATTCTTTTATAGCAAATACTTATCAACTTTGTGTTGCTTTTACCACGATACGCTTTAAATGTAGTATTTTCTTATTACATTTACATGCAATTACTTTATCTCGTCCTAATTTATGCTGCTAATATTGTTGTAATAGTTATTCTAATCATTGCATAATTGATATTTTTATATGCATCATAAAAGCCTTCGCCAATAATGTATCAAATTTCAATTAAATCAATGTTGTTCTGAGACCTCGCATATATTCTTTGGACATTTCTGTTTTGCATGGGACCATAGTTAAATACATGCAAACGAATATTTCCCATAAAATGCATAAAAGGAAATGTATATTTTATTTATTAGAATTATTGATTTTCGAGTAAATCTTACTTATTAGTATATGATGCATGCTATTACAAGACTAAGACTCATTATCCATTTAATTGGGCATGGCGGAAAATATACGTTTTGAAATATTTTCTTGCAAAATAATTGTAGCACTATTTTGTATTCTTTAATAAAGTTTATTTCAAATTTGGCAAAAAAAACCCTTTTTTTTTTCTTTTCTAGTGGACCGCTTTACTACATATCATTTATGTTTTAGAGACACAAGATCAGATTTTGACAGTAAATGAAACAACGAAATTAATTGGGCTCAATTTTAATAAAAAATAAACATTTAAATATTAGAAGAATATTTTATTAAAATTTTTATTAAATTTATAACCAACTTAGTGATCTAAAAAAAAAAAAAAAAAAAAAAAAAAAAAATCTCGACTTTATGTTTTAGTCTGAATGGATGGGACTCGACCTGCTTTCCTTCTTTATTTATTATCATCACGCAAAAGTCTCAACTCTGTTATTGTTTATCAGGACTTAAGATTATTTGCGTGAATTTTTTGTGTACTTTATGGGATCGTCAAAAGCATGTTCCTTTTTTTAAAATTGTATTCACTAAAGTTGCGTGCAGAAAACTTAGTTCGTTGTAGTCACCGCTTTCAGAAACTAATAGACTCCATGAAGATTGTAACAATGTGTATAAGCGTCTTGCATCGACAGTCAGGTTGACTACTAAATGAAGTCTTATGGTTTTTCTCCTATACGTTAAGAAAATACGGGACAGTAACTCTTAAAAATTCTTTCTGCAGGCAATGCTCTTTCTTCATAACCCAACGATGAGTAGTCCGTGTGATACATAAGTTTAATATGAGAAACCGATGTATAACAATAACAAAAAAAAAAAAAAAAAAAAACCAAGATTGTAGAATATATTGCATCAAGATGTACAATTCCCTTTGAATTAACGTATATTTGCGATTAAAAATATTTAGACCTGAATATTAACAAATCAAAAAGTAGTAAACATTTGACTTGTCATTTTTTCTCTAGGTTAGATTTCTACCATTTACTGTTTAAACCAATTACTGCTGAAATACCATTAGTTAAAACTGAACCAATTACTAAAATGTTTATTAAACCAATGTAATGTCCCGCATCAAATTCTTAATTTACATTTCATATGTAGGAGATTCGAAGCTATGTTTCAAAAACGGGCATGGATCTCAGAAACATGTTAACAAGCAAAAATCACATAGGAACATATGGTCACATGTACAAGGTTTACGTGTCTGAAGGAAATATGGCCTGAATGGTCCAACGTGAAGTGTCATTTGGAAGCATGGGAGTGTTAAAGGATGTATCATTAAACAAACAGCAAAATAACGGATTTGCATCCATGACGATTGTAACAATGTGTATAGGCGTTTTCTCCTATACGTTAAGCAAATGCGGACAGTTACTCTTAAAAATTCTTTCTGAAGGCAATGCTCTTCCTTCATAACCCAACGGTGAGTAGTCCGAGGGATACATAAGTTTAATATGAGAAACCGATGTACGACAATAACAAAAAAAAAAAAAAAAAAAAAAAAGAAAAACTATGATTGTAGAAGATATTGCATTAAAATGTACAATTCTATTTGAATTAACGTATATTTGGATTAAAAGTGTTTAGACCTGAATATTAATAAATCAAAAAATAGAAAACATTTCACTTATCGTTTTTTCGCTACGTTACTACTAAAACTGAACCAATTACTAAAATGACTATTAAACCAATGTAATGTCCCGCATCAAATTCTTGATTTACGTTTCATATGCAGAAGATTCGCAGCTATGTTTCAAAAACTGGCATGGATGTCAGAAACATGTTAACAAGCAAAAATCATATAGAAACATATGGTCACATGCACAAGGTCTAGTGTCTGAAGGAAATATGGCCTGAATGGTCCAACGTGAAGTATCATTTGGAAGCATGGGAGTGTTAAAGGATGTATCATTAAACGAACAGCAACATGGCGGATTTGCACCTTGTTTACAAGTCAGATAATTGCTGTGGAGTAACAGCTAGAAAAATATATTGTTCCGGTTTCCAACAGACGCGCCTTTGTCGTACCGTGTTTGAACGTCTTCAGGTGGCATCTTCGATCTACTGCTTTAAAAGAATCATGTTGTGTAAATCCCTCTTTGTCAAATAAATTATCATTATGTTTGACCTGTCTTGCGTGTTTGTGGACATGTATCACGTGTGGGTTGTGTACTTCCGTAAGCGATTCCTGTTTGTCATCATGTCCCTAACCTCTATACACATTTTTGAAATACAGTTACGAATTATATCCCTGAAAAATAAACACATGGTAAATAACTTTAAAATATATCTGTACATCCATGAGATATGGTATTAGATATTGCGATAATTGGTATTTTTTTTATTTAAATCGTCATCATTTAAACTGAACCATTTTATTCGTCAATACCTCTTAATATGAAATTTTCTGGGTGTTGCGTTAGAGAATAATTTTGAGTAGAATATAAACGCGGGGACGTGGCTTTTTAGTTTTTAAAGGAGAAAGCAACTATTAGTATGCAATACAAATAATTTTTATATCGATATGAAATCAAACAAATAATAAACAATCATTATAATGTATTGCCATTTCTTTTTTTCTGATTTCTTCTTTAAGAACAATTGGGTAAATTGGGATAAAACAGATAACTCGAGCATAAATCTCAAAGTCAAGGCTGATTATAATTAATATAGCTGAATTTTCGAAAATAACATAAATAAATGTTTATGAAATATTTCTGATGAGAAATAATTATCTATTGTGATGATAATGGGATGATTCGTTAATAATTTTAATAATGTGATGATTTGTTTGATTTTTTTTTATCTTATTCTATAAAAATATTGTTATGTAAAATGAAAGAAATATTCAAAAGGAAAACCGAAAATAAGACGTTATATAAATTAAATTCTACATGTCACTATGTGATTTCCTTCGATTCTCGTTGTTGTTTTCATGTTCCTTGTGTTCTTTTTATTTTATTCCTTTTTGTAGCATGCCATTGGAAATTTAAAAAATAAATAAAATTCTTAAAAACAATGATGTTATAAAATACATTAAAATTACACAATATGCAATTCCTTTAAATAAAAATACTGTTTTGCAAAATTTGTGGACTAGTACACCATTACTCCAAGAGCTTTAAATCGGTAAAAAATAATTAATTTTATTGAATAAAAGTTTTGATCAAAACCAAATTTTTATTAGGACAATTTTCATTTATTATATAAATGAAATTCTTAAAAACAATGTTATAAATAAAATACGTTGAAATTACACAATATACAATTCCTTTAAATAAAAATATTGCTTTGCAAAATTCTTGGACCAGTAAATACAGCATTCAAATTGTTCATGTTCATGCAATATTCCCATAACTTTAAATCAGTAAAAAATAATTAATTTTATTGAATAAAAATTTTGATCAGACAAAATATTTTATTTGGACATACTGTCACGAAAAAAGACATTTAATTCAAGCTCTGATTTTTCAGAATAAAACCCAGATGTTAAAGGGTATTCCACCCTAAAAGACAGGTGTGAAGAAACAGATGCCTGAATCCTTTAAATTACCGTCGAGCACTACGTAAAGCAAACCATTTTGTAAGATAACCAGTTGACAGTTTTTGTGGGAGAAAAAACTATGAAGAAGGTTAAAAAGAAGAAAGCAATATTTATTATTGAAGAAAGGTTAAAAACTAATTTGAAGAAAGCAATATTTATTATTGTCAACAGAAAAATAAAAATAGAAAGATGGAAGTTCTTTCCGAAGTCTGAAACTAATTTGGTTTTTAACTAGACGATGTATAGAGATTTTTCAGAATAAAACGGAAGCTCTGAGAATAAAACCCAGATGAATAAATAAAATAAAAAACAGATGATTGAATTCTTTAAATGAAATTTTGTAAGATTCTAATGAGAAATAATAATCCATTGTGATGATAATCTGATGATTCGTTAATAATTCTAACAATGTTAATGATTCATTCGAATTTTTTTTCTTAGTCTTATTGCATAAATTTTTGTTATGTAAAAAAAAGAATTATTCAAAAGAAAACCAGAAAATAAGATGTTATATAAATTAAATTCTTAAAAACAATGATTTTATAAATAAAATACATGGAAATCACACAATATGCAATTCCTTTAAATAAAAATACAATTTTGCAAAATTTGTGGATCAGATTATTGTATTAATTTACAGTTATTCGTGTTGACACATTACTCCAAGAACTTTAAATCAGTAAAAAATAATTAATTTTATTGAATAAAAATCTGAATCAAAAGAAAATTTTTATTTGGATATACTGTCACGAAAAAAGACTTTTAATTCAAACTCTGATTTTTCAGAATAAAACCCAGATGTTAAAGGGTGTTCCAAAAAAATATGAAGATGGTTAAAAAGAAGAAAGTAATATTTATTATTGTCAATATAAAAATAAAAAAAAAAGAAAGATGGAAGTGCTCTGCGAAATCTGAAACTAATTTGTTTTTTAATTAGACGATGTATAGAGATTCTAGAAAAGGAATAAATTATTATTATTATTATTATTTTTTTTTTTTTGCCTATTCCTATGAAAAATTTTTTTAAGTAAAAAAAGAATTATTCAAAAGGAAAGCAATAAAAAGTTGTTATATAAATGAAATCCTTAAAATCAATGATGTAAGAAATGAAATACTTTGAAATTACACAATATGCAATTTCTTTAAATAAAAATATTGCCTTGCAAAATTTGTGGTCTAGTACACCATTAAAATTGTTCATGTTCACACATTATTCCAAGAACTTTAAATCAGTAAAGAATAATTAATTTTATTGAATAAAAATTTTGATAAAAAGAAAATTTTTATTTGGATAATTTCATTTATTATATAAATGAAATTCTTAAAAACAATGATGTAATAAATAAAATACATTGAAATTACACGATATACAACTTTAAAAAAAATGCTTTGTAAAATATGTGGACTAGTACACCATTAAAATAGTTCACTTTCACACATGACTCCAAGAACTTTAAATCAGTAAAAAATTATTAATTTTATTGAATAAAAATCTTAATCAAAAGAAAATTTTTATTTGGACATACTGTCACGAACAAAGACATTTAATTTAAGCTCTGATTTTTCAGAATAAAACCCAGAGGTTAAATGGCATTCTACGCTAAAGGACAGGTGTAAAGAAACAGATGTCTGAATCTTTTAAATTGCCGTCGTGCAATACGTAAAGCAAACCATTTTGTAAGATGTTTTGACAGTTTTTGTGGGAGAAAAAAAAAAAAAATAATATAATGAAGAGGGTTAAAAAGAAGAAAGCAATATTTATTATTGTCAACAGAAAAATAAAAAAAGAAAGATGGAAGTTCTTTCCGAAGTCTGAAACTAATTTGTTTTTTAACTAGACGATGTATAGAGATTCTAGAAAAGGAATAAATTTACTTCAAGAAGAAAAAAAAAAACTCTGAAAAGCCATTTTTCTTTTTATCTGTTTTCTTTTTCTCGGCTATTGTACCGTAACATCTTTCGTTGTTGTGGTTTTTAAAAGAGATTTATTTTTTATTTCTTTTTAAAAAAAAATCTGGACTTTGTAATACTTTTCTGACACATTTGGTTAGGATTGCGGTTTTTGTGTATTAATGAAGCCTTTATTGCGAATTAATAAACTCAATTTGTAGATTCATTGAAGTTACATTAATGTTGTTCTTTTACAAAACCTGTTCTCTTTCCATGAAACTGGTTAATCATTAGTACCCATTAATATTATTATTTATATCTCTTTGTTATACAATTATCAATCTCTGTAAATCATGATCTTATAATTCAAAAATGCCATTAATTTTTATTTATTAGGATGATTTTTTTGTGTGATGCAAGTTAATTTTCTTGGAATCGGTATATTTATATTTCGATAATTGTTCTTAGTAAAATTGTGAAATGATCCATTCACAAAATTCTTCTAAATGATATATCAATTGTTTTAATTGTTTATTATAGATTATCTAGAAATTTATGATTAAACTTGTTTTTGAAAAAAAGAAAATGATTAATTTGTTTACTATTTTAATCTAATGGCTGTTATGATATTCTAAAAAATGCCACTTTTAAATTTGTATTTTGATGTTAGTCATTTAATAATATCTTCTAAAAATAATATATCCCTTTATAAACATGTTTTATCTCTAAGAATAAATATAAAAATAAATAAATAATAACTAATTTAAAAGTTATTTTTACTACTAATTTAACAAACATTAATATACGAAACAAATATTTGATTTATTTTTCATAATGTTCTAAAACAATAGAAATTAATCGTAATTAGTTATGAAAGCTGAAATTTTTAATTGAAATATCCTTGGTTGAGTCAGTTTTTTTTTACATTAAAACTACAAAATACTGTTATTATGTCAATATTATCAGAAGTCAATAATTATTTTGAAGTCTGATTGTTGTGAAAATGCAATTCTACAAATGATTGTAGGGAATACCTTGTAAAAAATTTTAAAAAATGATTTAGTCTGTAAACAAAGAATGGTTCAGGAGCTGATAAAAGATTTCATTATCTATTGTCAATCGTCGAATATTTATCTTTTTATTTTTAAACAAGTTACAAAATTCGCATTTACACAACATTGCATGCCAGGAATACTCAGAATTTTAGAAATGTTTTCTATTTATTGGAGCCTGATGGCCGAGTGACTAGCGCTCTGGCGCTCGATGCCGCAGGTTTCGAGTTCGAGTCCCTGTGGTACCATGGATGTTTGTAGTGGTTCGGAATCGACTTTAAACCATAGGTCCCGGTCTAATATGACTGTGAGCGTAGCGTAGAACTCTACCCCGTAAAAAACATCTTCTGTCTCGAAATCTGCCAGTAGGCAGATGGCCTTGGCATACCATGGGGCTGTTGCGCCACTCATGATGATGAGGATGATAATTATATTTATTATTATTAATGTATGGGAAAACATAAATAGTTTTAAGTAATTATTAACATTTACTATACGATTCAGCTATAACACGACCAGCTGTTTAGTTGGTATACTTGTGTTATAGGCTAACCACGTTATTTCAAAGATAAAATGGTATGTAAAAAAGTTTCCACTGAGTTAATATTGTGACACAATTAAATTATTGATGAAAAATGTTCCAGATGAAAATTATAATATAAAGGCATAAATAAAACACACAAAAATAAAATGCTGTAATGTACTTACATTTTTGTACCTTTACATCATTTCACGAAGTTAAATGTATAAGCTTGTTTATTTATTGTATTGTAGTGTGCAGGTAGTGCAACTGGATCGTAATTGGGCGTGGTTGGGTTGAAATACATGAGGACCGTGTTGGAGAACAAACAGCTTTATTTACACACGCACAAACACCACGCATATACAATATTTAACAAATTTAAAGACATATAATTATATATTCGTGGAAGGATTCCACTTTTAAACCTGATACTGAGATACGCACAGGATGCGCCTAATATACCTCCTCTCTGGGTGAGAGTCTGTAAGCCAACTGACCATTTTTCCTGAACGCCACAGCGGGCGCTTTCGCCAATGTGTAGGACAAAGCATGGTTACAGTTTTCAATTTATTACTTGATACGTATGTGTAATTAAAAAACTTTTCAGTGTACTTACTGGAAATAAAAAATATTTTTTAAATATCTGATGACAATTTTTTTCTATGTGGGGACATCATTCAGCCCTTCTTATGACTTATTTTGAGCCCCATTGTAGATGGGTTTCTCTGTATTTAATCTGATATTATAAAGCACTGACAGATTCAATGCGTTCAGTAAATTTTTCAGATAATCCGAGTTTCTCGACTGTATATTTAAAAATGTTATGTACAATTTTATCAAATGTTATATACAATAATAATGTGAAATATTATATACAATTTTATCAAATTTTCTTTTCAACGAATTAAAAAAAAAATTAACATATGCTGTTACTAAAGCGGTGTATTTAATATGTTAAAATGGAGAATGAGACATATTTTACATTTATAAAAATCTATAAAATATTATTTTAACAAACATGTATTTGAAATTAGATGAATTATAGAGTATATATATATTATTCTACAGTGGAATAAGATGACTATTCAGAACAATTAACAAGAAAAAGATTATGTTTTTGCACAATGCAAAACTTTTACAACAACAAGTCATATATTTTACTTCCATTAAACGAGTACACCTGAAAACGTCTACTTTTGTAATGCGAAATATTTCTGTCACAGTGAAATGAATACTAAAATAGACGATAAATTTCCGAAACGGGTTAAATGCATTTCATGCCCGAAAAGCATAAAAAAATCGCTATCCCTATATCACCGAAAATCACTGAAGCCGTTCGATTTTCTTCACAGTAGCAACCGCATACATTCCCTCTCGTTTTCTGGCCCATAAATATTCCGTTCCTTTTCATAACCCAACAACCCGATGAATATTACTTATACTTTCGAAACTAAGCTCCCTGACAGTTTGCTGGAGTTTTCCCTGTTAGCATATCCCAACACAATAAAAGTCACAAAATAAAGACCAAACAAAATCAAAATAGTCATACATTTTTCTCCTTTTTTAGGTCAAGAACAATTCGTAGAGTACTTTTAGAGGCAATTTGTCTGTGGACTTAACAAGCGGTGAAGGCATTTTTTTGATCAGCCAACCAAGACACCCATTAGACTAAGGCGACATTTCTCAATCCGAATAATAACTTGACTTCTCAATCGGCGATTCAGACCTAATAGCTTGACTCTCAGTAAATGTCCAGAAAAGATTTCCCATAAATATTTGATCTTTTTTTTTCGTTTTGTTGTTGTTGTTTTTTGGGGGCGTTTATGAAATAGCACGCAAGTCGAGATTCGTTCTCTATGACTTCTCGTAAGACCTGTGAACCAAAAATCAGTTGAATATTTTACCGAGTAGAAAGTCCATGACAAGATGGCTCGTTTGCATAGGATTATTGGAAGAAAGTGATCCGGTTCGTGTATAATGGGGAAGGCCCAAACAGTAATGACAGCTTATTTGTATGCAATTGGAACTTTTATTCAGATAATGATCGTGGAGGAACACATCACATGGGATTTCAATTTGAGAAACAACAGCCCGCTCGTGTTTGCTCTGATAGATTCAGTTCAAGGCCAAACGGCGATAAGCGAAAAACTTCACGCGTTATGATTTTAATAAATTTGTAATTCAATTTTTTCAATGGTTTAACCATATTTGTATGCAAACATCTGTAGTGTATTTAATTTAAAAAATTAAAAATGCAGTAATTGTGCACATGTCGAATTAAAAGTGATTAATGCATTCTGTATGATTTGAAAGCCATAACGATATAATTATGTTTTATATAATAATTATTTTAAAATAATACCTACATAATATAAGAATTACAACTATTTTACGAATTGGTAGGAATTTTATTTCGTACGAATTATTGAATTTTATTAGTGCGAATTTTATCTAATTTTATTTTGGGCCTAATTTTATTTTCCGCCTAATGGCCGAGTGACTAGCGCTCTGGAACTCGGTGCTACGGGTTTCGGGTTCGATTTTCTGCGGTGCCATAGATGTTTATAGTGGTTCGAAATCCCCTTTGAACCGTAGGCCCCATTCTAATATGACTACTACTACACCACATCACTATGTCTTGAGCTGAATTGTTCCTTTACAGTTTGGGAATGATGTGGGTGAGAGAAATCTAACTGGGTTTTGTGATGCTCTACGGTCATATGAGAGCCGGGCCTACTGCTTAAAGTGGATTCCGAACCCCTACAAACATTCATGGCACCGCTGGAATTCAAACCCGAAAATTCTAATATGACTTAAAAGAGTTGGGCATAGGGCTGACAACCCTACCCCGTAACCCCATAAAAAGAAAGCATCTTCTGTTTCGGAATCTGCCAGTAGGCAGACGGCCGTGGTCCAACATGGACTATAGTGCCAGGGAGTTATTAGGGGGTTAATTTTACTAAAGGCAACTGAACTGTAAATATTTACATATGTATATGATGTACATTTCTGAATTTTTGTATTGCGAGTGTTATTATGGTTTTGTTATACAATTTGATTATATTTCTATGAAGCACATGGCAATTTACATGTAAGGAATACTGTTGTGGCTTTTGTTGTGCAAAATGATCGTGTTTATAATTCATTGCTTGTGAGTTCTATCAGTTGCTAACTTACGCCTCTTTTGTTGCCACCATAATTTGGAACGAACCTACGAAAAGCACCACAGCAGAGATGCTGACCTGGGTGTGGATGGAACGGCCAACATAATCATAATATCTATTTCTTTATAGATAATTATTCTGTTCAACTTGGATAGTCTATGGCACTATGCCGCTAAAATCTTGGAAGCTGAGCAAAATATGATCATTAGACCAATAACGAATGCCATGACTTGGGGTTATATTGGCAACCACCAACATCTGCCATTCAAGAGATCGAACAATATGAACCGCACTCTAATTTTAAAAGACCTAGGAATATTCTGCTCTAACCTACCTAAATTCAATTTTGAATTTTTATACTTTTTAATTCTCACCGACTCCCTTTAACTTTTGGGCATTGCCAATGTTTTCATTTTTTTATGTTTGCCACCATCGGAGATGAGGCCCCTGACAGGACCAGTGAGCTCCAATAATCTTCCACTTGGATATTCTGATTTTGAACCAACCTCTGTTTATTCGAAAATCTAAAACGATAATCACTAAATTTCTTCAGTTCTCCCGACATTACATGTTATCTATTTCTTGTTTGAATTTTTTCACAATGTATTAGAAAAAATAATTCAGGTTTGATAAATTCTCCCAATGAAATTTAGATGCTATCATAAAATATTTGTTCTCATTTCATATCAAAGGAGGTTAATTTGTTTTTATTTAATCGCTTGTATCCAAATTATCAAGTTATTATTATTATTTCTTTAAAAAATTATCTAAAATGGCAATAATGCAATTTGCAATGATGTGCAATATCGTAATTTGTAATAGGCAATATTATTGTGCAATTTGCAGTAATGCAATTTAATTTTTTAACTTAATACATTGCAAGAAAAAAAAAACATTATTACGTCACATCAATTTTAAGGTGCTTTTGGTCTTGAATATGTTAAGATTATTAAATTTCGTAAATTAAAATTCATTGTAAGTTTATCAATGTTAACAAACGAAAACAACTAAAACAAATTCTAACTAATTAACCATTTCTGTAAATTTGCTAGAATAAACTGTGAAACTATATCATTAGGTAATCCTTGCGTATCTCATTAAAAGAAGATTAAATAAAAATCAATTTGTTTTTGAATGATAATTATTAAAAAATTTAAACAGTTTCTTCGAATACATTCGTCCCACAAATAGAATATCTTAACAGATAAAATTTGAACTTGATGCATTCTTTTAAAAGATTTTTAAAAAAATAACCAGAATCTTTTGATCTGCTCGTGATTTGAATAGGCGATAGAAAAAAGTGATTCATATACAAAGACTAAAAAGATTCAAGAGAACGATTTCGCCACGGATAATTGCTACTTGAATAATTAATCTTGCCATTTAAGATAACTATGTAATTGTGCCTAACAAGCAGGAAGGAGAGAACTTAATAGAAGCAAAGTGTCTGAAATAACACTAACGTTTCCTTTCTATTATTGCTATTGAAAAGTTATCCAGGAAAGTCAGGGCAATACGTTCACAAAGGAACATTTTAAATTGAAGCAGTTTTACCTTATTAATTTATTCCCTTTTTAGATGTCAAGATAATTATTTATCATATGAATACTGTATTTCGTTTTACACTGAGTATTATAGAATTATAATAATTTAAAGCAGTGCAACTTTTTGAAGTCTGGGTGCATTTAAAATCCTATAAATAATTGTTGGCGAACTACATACAAATGTGTGAGAAATATGATATAATTGTTAAGTCAAATATTACAGAAAAATTTGATAAATAATAAAATGAAACGCACCTTAAGTTTATTTATTCTTGTATTTATGAGAAACATGAATCAGAAGTGTTCTAGCGATTTCTTCATTGTTTGGGCATATATTTGAAAGGCACACTCTCATTTTTCAGTTAATATATTGAAGATTTCTTCTCTTTTTACATTTAATTGTGAGGAAGGTAGAAAATCCTGTCTCACATAAACATGACGCTGAAAATTATATTAAAATTTTCAAAACTTTTTGAGATATTGTCACGCGTTCTTCTTTTAAAGAAGGTTTCAATTCCTTATGTTTAATTTTAATGGATAGCACGTTTGGTTTTAGGGCAAACGGATAGGGAACCGGCAACCAAATTGAAACAGAAAGCTTCTTTGACGGGGACGGACTGGATAAATGTCTGGGTTGGAAATTTCATTTATTAGGTTTTTTTTTTTTTTTTTGAAGTGGAAAGAATGATGCGAATCGCTCTGATGCCGTACTAGGGTGTGTTCGTTCAAAACTGCGGTGACAAAATATGAATGCAAGCTTCCCTTGTTGCTACCCCTAAATCTATTACTTATCTACCATTCTAGTGTCAGAGTGACCAACATTCGAAAACAACAACATTAAAAAATATTGCTGTTAATACCAATTGATTGATTAGTACCAATTAATAAAAGTCGATACCTATAGTCACAGAAAAATTTCGAGTTATTTAAAGACGCAAGCACTAAAACCAGTAAGCCATTTAATGTAAATTTGCAATCAATAAAAGTAAGAAAAATGTTAATAATAGCTATATCTCACATTACGTAAACAAAAAGACATATAACGGTGTAAACAATATGATTTTTGCTTTTGTTTTAATAAAGTTTGAAATAGCCTAAATAGTAATGCAACTGACAATGACAATGACAAATTAGAGAACTTCAGCTAAATATTCAGCGCAATGCAAAATATTTGAACCTATTTCCCAAATTTTCTTTCTATCCATTCTTATGACTTCAGAAAAATATTATATTGCCACTAAAATTTAGCTATAAAAAGCTATATGTCCGCTAAAAAAATTAATCATACCAATTTTACAAAAATAAGAGAACCTGTTCATGGTATATTTGGTTTGTGGCTCCATGAGAATTTTTTGCACACTTTGGGCTAATTAGACCGGAACCTATAGTTTAACATGGATTCCGTACCACTAACAACCATCCATGCCACCACCAAAATTCGAACTAGAATTACCAAAGGTCAGAGTACTAGCCAATTGTTCATGGTATAGAAATGGTTCGAAGACTATTATTACGTAATGAGTTTTTAATTAGTAATTTGATTCCTTACTTGAATAGATATATTAGTATTGAACTCCATCTCAGTAAACCATCCATAACATTAAACTACATTACAATATTTTTAAAATAGTAAATGAAAGATAAATGGATAAAAACTTAACATACAGAGTAGGAATTGAACTGAAAAGGGTATATTTTTATTTGCGTGATTTACTTTACTTAACCTTAATTACTTCAAAGTTCAGGAGAATTTTCTCAATTTCTTCTGCGAATTTCCAGTTTCTAAAAGTACTTAGTAGATGAACTTGCGAAAGAGTCATCCAAAACAAGAAAGATTGTGTAAATACAAAAGATTGTCAAGTAAGAAGTCTCCATTAAGCAAATGAGATGGAGATATTAAGAAACCAATTCGTGCTTGAAATTTCATATTTATATCCGGTCTAGACAAAAAAAAGTTTCTTAACGTCCAATTTGCTTGATATGATTTCCACGCTTTCAGTATTGGCTAAGATAGTATTCCTTATGATATTCAAGGGCAAAATTGATTTCTTCTCAGTAATTGCATTTAAATTTAAGTTGTTCTACAGAGCTTGCTCTGTTTCTATTGTTCTCTAATTTTTATAAGTATATGATATTTGCTTTCATAATTTAAATAATAAAATTTGATTTAAATCATGGTAATTAAATTGCATTTGATTTTAATAATTGTAATGTAAAAACTCTTTAAAAGTATCATCATTTATGAGGTGCATTTGAAAAAGACAAATTCTTTATAATATTTGGGCAGTAACGCTTGTGAAACCATATTTGTACAGTCTTTTGAACAGACACAATGTACAATAGTCAGTCTTCGTGTGACAGCAAGTTCAAGTTTATTGACTACCGTCATATAAAGTCCTAACAAATGTGAATTGAAATTATTTCCTTTCTCCATGTGAAAGGTCAAAATGTTTCAGAAAATCACTAAGAATTAAAAATCGCTTATGAATTTGCAATAACGGGTGAAGTAAAACTACAGAAAGGGTCCTGTTACACATACTATCTTGACGAATTCAAACAACAATTTGAAAATTTGTATTTGATTTAATAAATTGTATTTGATTTTAATCACTGAAATGTAAAAGCTCCTTAAAAGTATCATCATTTACGAGGCGTATTTCAAAAAGACAAATTCTTTATAATATTTGGACTGTAACGCTTATGAAACCATATTTGTGAAATATTTTGACCACACATAATGCACAGTTGTCAGGGTTTGTGTTACAGCAAGTTTCCCTGACTGCCGTCATAGATCTAACAAATGTGAACTGAAATTATTCTTTTTTTTCCGTGTCAAAGGACAAAATGTTACAGAAATTCATCAAGAATTAAAAATCGCTTATGAATTTGCAATAATGAGTGAAGTAAAACTACAGAAACGGTTCTGTTACACATACTATCTTGACGAATTCAAACAAAAATTTGATAATTCTTCTCATAACCTCGATATGCATCCCAAACCTTTGGACAAATGATAAAATCATTCGTGCTGGATTAACTGAATTGTCAAATGGCGGAATTCGGTGATGAATAGTGGCACGTGAAAAAATAATCAAGGTTTGTACATATATGGAATCATTAAAGAAGTTTTGTTTCTATTATTTTGTTTATTTTCATAACCAACCAGGTTCTTTGCTTGAAAAGCGTCTGGTATTTAAATAAACTTTGAGAGATTTAAATGGGTAATGAAAATGTATTGAATATTTGTTTGAAACTTTATTTGAAAAATTTCATGCATTTAATATTGAAACAATTATAAAATATTATCCTAGTTTTACTTAATATTCAGAACAATGCTATGGTGGTTTTTAAAAGACAATTAGACAATTAGTTGAAATTATTCATTCGCTGGTTTATGTAAGTCGGCGACTGCAAATGTTGTTATTTCAAATACCAGGCAATTTAAACGTAGTCATACGCCAATGGAACGACATATAAGCAGCAAATTCACGTTACTCGAACGTCTATGGAATTCACGTCTATGGAACGACATATATGCAATAGATTCATGTCACTGGAATGATACATATATAACAGATTCAAAACTATCTAGGGTGCATTACCAAGTGGTCTGCTACAATGTACCTACATTGAATCACTGTAAT
The DNA here is from genome assembly GCA_021605075.1 of Caerostris darwini. Lineage (NCBI taxonomy): Eukaryota > Metazoa > Arthropoda > Arachnida > Araneae > Araneidae > Caerostris > Caerostris darwini. The sequence continues at coordinate 700,853 of BPLQ01012627.1, read as the reverse complement.
TTGGAAAGAATACCTAAAAAAATAGCAGCTGGAGTATTCACACCTTTCTTCCTCCTGCCTTCAAACCAAACTGAAAGACTTTGCGGTTTACATATTTATAATGCCCGTCACAGCATAGAAGCGGCAAAACATCTGTTTAGCTTCTCTTGTTAGGTTTCTAACAAGTTCCTTGTCCCTTCCAATCTGTTTAGCTTCTCTTGTTCCGATCTTCTACAGTTCACGAACTCAATGTACTATTCATCAAGCCGCTTTAGGCACCTATTGCAAAAAAGCAAAGTTCCAGAAAAGAAAAATTGAGTTTCCAGTTTCCAATTTAGAAAAATTTCTTTCAATTCTTTTTGTGACTTAATCAGGAATGCACAGGCTTGCAAAGGACGTGGGCTGTATGTACTCCCAGAGAAAAAAAATAAGAAGAAACTTCCAATATTATCTGACATACATGTATATCATTTTTTTTTTGTGTGTATATATATATCAAAAATCAAATCAAATATATATATTTGATTTGATTTTTGAAATAATGACACGTAAAACTGATTAGTCAAATAATTTTTATTTATTTTTGGCTATATTTATTTATTTATTATTATTTTTTTTTTTGCCATCCACGTCTAAAACTGTTTGCTCACAAATGCTCGTTGATATAGAAATGTTTGCGCATTTTAGTGTATAATTTTGCAACAACCACATCTATTTTTTTTACCGCAATTTTATAATGGAACACATTTTTGGCAATAAATAACTTGGAGATGAAAAAAAGTCACGCAGATAGGCATCTTGCATCCATGTTATTGGTAAAGGAACTGACCTTCTAGCTTACATCAAAGCAGAAAACATTGAATAAAACATTTTCTAATTTTTAGATGTTTACTTTTTTATTAAATTTAATCTGGATCATGCTCCCTACTTTATGTATTCATGAAAAACTGAAAATCTTTCAAAAAGTTACCAGCTATTTTTTTAAAGTTAAATGAATACTCTGTCTGTGAATGCCTGTTCTAGATAATACTAAGTTAAGCAACATCGTCCAAAAATGCAGTTTCGTAAAACGTTTTTGAAAGCATCTTCTGAGCAATTTATTATATTTAAACCAAATTAAAAACCAATTTTAATACCATAAAAAATGCCTACATTATGCATTCATTAAAAACTGAAAATCTTTCAAAACAGTACCAACTATATTTTTTAAGTTAAATGAATACACTGTCTGTGGATGCCTGTTGTAGATAATACTTAGTTAAGCAACATCGTCTAGAAATACAGTTTCGTAAAATGTTTTTAAAAGCATCTTCTGAGCAATGAAAAAGCAATTTATTTTATGTGCACCAAATAAAAAGCCAACCTGAAGCACGAGTTAAGTAAGCTCTTTGGTTCTTAGGCGGAAATTCCCACTCGCGCCATTTTTCTCAATGAGCTTTCAAAGAAGAACCACTCGTTCGCAACATCCATTCTTTATCCAAGGACACACAAAAATCAATGTTCTAGGACCTATGGATCATCGCTTTACTATCTGGTAGCAACCAATCTCCTTTATAAGCCTAGTCATTTGATTTCCTTTCTGATACCTAACAGTAACATTGACTTTCACCTTTTCTTTGTTTTGACCTTGTGGAGAATTGTATTGTTAGTTGCTTAATACTCCAATATGATTTTTTTCTTTCAGCTTTAAGTCCAATTATGTAAACTGAAGTAACAAGGGCAGTTATTTTCCATGCTCATTCATGAACAAAATCTCTCTCTTACCCATAATGAGAATTCAGCCCTCCATTTGCTTCTGGTTATTATATATTTATGTAGTATATGCATTATAGAAACATTACTACTTACTGTCTTTTCTCAATGACCTTGATTTTTTTATTTATTTTTTTAGGATACACTATTTCTCTCTAGCAAACAGAGGGTTTTTATATCAATTATACTTTATCAAGATCGCTTAAGGATAAAATGATTTTTTGATTGCTGTTGTCGAGTAGTAACTGAATTCGAATTATTTTGTTGTTGAGGCTATCATGTCGCGTTTGCGGGCATTATATTGACATCTATTTCAAATCTTGAATGAATTCTTTTACCGCTTTTGTAGAATAAATGATACTTTGATCGTTTGTTTATCTTACGAGTCTCGTTAGGTTTGACTGCCTGACCCTGTTTTTCGAAAATAAATGTGATCACCCCGACATTCTGAACCTTGACCTGGAAACTATAAAGTTTTTCAAAATCATACAAACATCAATTGCACTTGATAAATAATGCATATTTGCAAGACATTTTTTTTATTGATTACCCAAAAAAGAGCATAAGTATAGGATAAAAAACAAATGGTGTTGATAGGAAATTCGAAACCCATAATAAACAGAATTATGTTAACCTTTAGTTTAAAAATGAAAACACTGTTGTTCTGTTTACATAAGGTTGTAAAGTGTCGTGAAAAAGAAAATGTGTTTTTCAATGTAAAGTTGTTAAATTATGGGTTTTGAAGTGTAATAGTTTGTTTGGTCAGAATTAGATGTCATGTTTTAAAATAGTTGTTTTCTTATATATGTAGCATTGGAATAAAATGATTTCTTTCGTATATTTTCTATTTCTTTTTGGTTGAATTCTAAAAAGTTCAGTGTCACACTGATTTTGATTAAATACTATTTGACTTAGATAAATTAAAATTTTCTGAGTACACCTTAATAGTGTATATTTATAATTATATTTATATTAAATAACCCAGAATACTAATACTGGAATTATTTTCTAATATCTTTTCATATCTTTCATTTCACAAGTCTTCAAATATTGCACGACAGATTTCACTAAATAAATAAAGAGCCATTTAAAACAAATGTTTAAGATCGTATTAATACTATGGTCAAAAGCGTAGCTTAGTATTTCTATTATATTTACACTTTCTTTGCTTTTTTAAAAATTCAGTTTTTATGTTAGCCAACTTAGGGGCCTGAATGGCCGAGTGGCTAGCGCTCTGGTGCTCGGTACCACAGGTTTCGGATTCGAGTCCCGGCGGTGCCATGGTTGTTTGTAGTGGTTCGGAATCCACTTTCAAAAAGTAGGTCCCCGTCTAATAGGATCGTAGAGCGTTGCGGGGGCATTGTTACTCCGCGTCCGTGGCTTATCTTCAAGTTACACGCGCCCCCTGCGTAATGCAAAGTGAATAACGTCTGTGTAGAGCTTGCCTTAAGGCATCCAAGACCAAGCTGTCTAAGTGTTTGCCAGCTGCATTAAAACAAACAATAACATTATAAAAGTTTTTTAACGGATAAATTAATACGTGTTTATTAAGCTTATTACTTATACCATGAGCTATTTGGATATTTTTTTTTATAAATGTTTATTTTATTATAATTTTTTATCTACTGAACAACAGCTTTTCGTTTCATAAAAAATTGTTGTCCAACTCGCGACCGGAGAACAACATGCATCTTGTTGCTGCTGTGCATGCGACTCAACACGCCGTAATAATTTTCTTTAAAAGATTGAGATTTTTATGAGTTAGTCTATTTACCTTTTCAAATTCTAATTCTATAAAAAACATAATGAAGTTTTAACTTTATTTAAACAAAAATCTGTTTTATCTATTTCTATTTTATAAGATATTACTTATTTCAGCTCAATAAAATAATAAAAATAATAATAAAAAATAATTTCAGCTCAATTAAATAAAAAATATTATGCTACGAGAGTTTTATTTATTATCGAAGATATCATGTATTATTATTGACTTCGTTTGGCTTAATATTTATTGTTAGATTAGTGTTTTTTTATGTGTGTGTCTAGAAACAAGTTTTCTTCAAATGTGGTCCAAGGAAGTCAAAAATTAGACACCTCTACCCTCTCTTCAGTGGCGTAACTATACCATCTGAGGTCCTTGGCAAATTTTTGTATTTGCTTTAGCCCTTGGCCCCCTCAATACAAAGTATCATTATTATATCTTTTTAATGAAGTACTACCTAAAATACGTATTATTTTTGATTGATACTATGTACTTTTAATTTAAAGGGGAGAATCCGCGAAACAAGGGATTTCTCCGCTTTCTGGAAATCTCTGGCTTCCCAGCGGGGATTCCACTTTTAATATTAAAACCTATTCAAGAATCAGGGAAGTTCTCTACCAAGTGAATTTAAAAATGTCCCAGTGACACAGGGGTAGGAGAGGTGGTAGCAGGAATTCTCACTTTTACTTAAGTATCTATTCACGGACCAAAAATCGGGAAATCCCTAGAGTCGGGATTACCCGCGAGTAATTATTTCCATTACTAATATTACCAGATGCGATATATTTTTCATACAAATGATTACCTTCAAAAATTTGATACATATTTTTTATTAATTTACCACTTTAGTAACTTAAATTTATTAAATACAGTATATATAATTTTTAAATATACATATATATAATTTTTTTATATACTTTCCTATACTCAAAGTCCCTCTGTTCGGGCCGGGACTCGTGGCAATTTGTCTATCAATTGGGGTTTGTGGCAAGTTGCTTTCCGGGGCCCATGGCAATTGGTACCACAGGCTTCAAGTTCGAATCCTGGCGGTGGCATTGATGTTTGTTAGTGATTCGGAATCCACATTAAACTGTAGGTTCCGGTTTAGTTTGCCTAAAGTGAGCACAAAATAACCTTTTAGTGACAAACCAAACCAATTCATCGGATTATTCCTCTTTTCTCCGTAAATTTGCGATATTTAGGATCTGAAAGAAAAAAATAATTGAATTTACAGTACGCTATTGATCTTCTGTACGATATTTTTATTTGGAAATTAGTTAAATGTATTTAGTTGTATGTTTTACCTACAAAGTATATGAGTATAATTTTATGATGCGTGGTTTTTCGTGTCTTTGATCGCTTTCAATCTTTAATTTTTCTTTTAAATTCCTTTCACGAGCTTTTTTAAAAATTACTTTCTTGAGTTTTTATATTTATAATGCTTATTTACAAAATAATTGAATAATTATTAAATAAATTAGTAAAAAAACTAATTCAGAAGAAAAATTATTGTAAATCTGTCTTTGCTTTCACTAGACGATCTTTTAAAACAAGTTATGGATAATAAGCAATATATACTAGAACCGATATTATATAATGTTATAATAATTATATATCGTTTTGGAAAGATGTGCTTTTCATGTCTTTGACCTGTTCAATTTGTAGTTCTATTTTTTAAATTTCAATCACGACTTTTTCAGAATTTCTTTCACGAGTCTTTTTTAAAATTTCTTTCACGAGTCTTTTTTAAAATTTCTTTCACGAGACTTTTTTAAAATTTCTTTCACGAGACTTTTTTAAAATTTCTTTCACGAGACTTTTTAAAATTTCTTTCACGAGACTTTTTAAAATTTCTTTCACGAGCCTTTTTATAAATAATGTTTACTTACAAAATAATTGAGTAATTATTAAATAATTTAGTAAAAAATTAATTCAGAAGAAAAATGAATATAAAATTGTTTTTGCTTTCACCAGACGATATTTAAAAACTACTTACGGATAACCTGCATATATAACCTGCCAATGCCATTACAATTTTTTTTAAGTTATTCTTTAAAAAAAATTTTTTTGGAATGACATCATTTCAGTATCTAACTTTTACTTCCAAAGAGCATGAAAATCGTGAGGATTAATCTAAAGGAGACATATAATAACTCCCGATATTTCTTTACAAATCAGAACACCAACGGAAATTTTAATACGACGTTATAAGGAAAGAATATTATTTATTAACCGAATGTCCTTCGGTCTTCTAAACGTTCGATGAAAGCGTGGGATGTGTGTGAGAGGGAAAACACGTGACTACAATTTACATACATTTTTTCATACATGAGGAGTGTGTTACAGTTTCAGGTAAATTTATGTTCGAATTGTAGTACTTTCATTCTTTCCTTTGTTGTTCTTATCGTGTAATGGGGCAGAAATAGGAAAAACCTTAATTTAATATTTCTTGCCTTACTAGGTAGACAATTGGAGATTGCAAGATGATGTCGAGGATTTTGCCAGTGTTTGTTTTAGGTCGCATTAGATATGCTAAATGATTTCGTGATTCATTTAATTAGGCAATGACTCGAGACTAATTTTAATATTCGTGAAATTTGGGAAAATGGTGCACATATGGTGCACTTGGTTAATCATTAGTATATTAAGTCCAATTTAATAAGGACGAATACCAAAATTGTGATTTTTTCCCGAAAAAGATACGACATCGACATTTCAAACCACAAACAAAACTAAACTGATCAATTTGTGAAAATATATATAATTGTTTTACGTATGAAAATAACTTGCATGTAATTGAAATAAGTCTATGAAATCATACATGGCTTTAAAATCTACTTATTGAAATCATTAATAAACATAAATTTTTTTATTAAATATTAATTAGAAACAAACTCATAATTTTTTTTTTTTGTTCTTACAGGAATAAGATTACTTTTTTTTGAGACCGGAACCTACGGCTTAAATTATATTTGGAACCACTATAAACACTCATGGCACCTGCCAGAACCTGTGGCACCGAACGCCAGACACTCGACCATTCCAGCCCACCATATTTATGCACGAGATTTATATGATAAATCCGCAGGTCGAAAGTTCCTTTCATTGAGTCCAAGGTGAAGGAAGGAGAATGAAAACTTCTTAGATGTCATCCCTTGAACACTTCTAGCTGCTATAGCGTTCCAAATTGCAGAGGCGATAGGAACCAACCCTGAAATGTCAAATGGTGATATTTTTAAACTCGCGCTTAGGCGGCGTCCAAATGAGAGTACGAGTCGAGTCGAGTCAACCCCGACGATCTCCGTCTGACCGCGTGTGACAAGCCACATTATCTCTGGCTGTGAGGGACAACTGGTCTTAAATGGGGTCCGCGAGAATGCCTTTAATGAGCAGAAAAAAGCCGATTCTGACCGGAACGTGGCCGAGACACATGGCACGCAAGGAGGGTTCTAAAAAACCGATTTATAATTGGTTATCGAGTCTGACTCAATTGTTCTTGTCTTTCGTGTGGACGGGGCTTTATGTGTCAACAAGTTTTGTAGGTTCATGGGTCCATGATTAGAAACTTAAATAACCCCGCCTTAAAAAATTAGTTTATAGTTTATACCAACAATATATACATTTCTCTTGTTATCTAAAACTGCTTGAGATGATTTTTAGTAAAAAGTATGAATTACGGCTTTGTTTTGTTTAATTTTAGTATTCAAGGAAATGCGAAAATTCGTCATGATTTTATGTATACAAACTGTGTTATTAATACAAAAATAATTAATCACATAATGCTTAAAAAATCCGAAGGCCACATTTGTTTCTAAGTTTTCAAATCATTATAATTAAGTCAGGGATACTAAAGGAAATTCTTGTTTTAGTTTTTCTGAATGACACGTATTTAAGTTCGAAAGACAAGCACCTTAAGGATCATTAATTAAGCGCATCTTCGTGTCAGGAACATAATAATAATAAAAAAAAAATTGAATTCGGTATAGCTAAATAAATTAAGGCTCACGTTTTAAAGTCATTTTTACGAAATAAATGATTATAATCATTATCTTCATTAATCTTCAATTCGGTGAGAATCATCATATAAAGTACTACAGGATATGACACGCATTTAAAAATCAACAAAAAAATAAATAATAATAATCCCATATAGGTTACAGAATCTTTCTGAAGCAATTATCAACTTGCCCTTAAAAGCATCAAAAAGTCACAAAACAATAAATAAATATTTCTGCGGTATTTTCTAGATGATATGAATATCATCAGTGTCTCTGTAGCATTGCAATTCAATTCGCTGCTATGAATAATTGAGTACGATAATTATTAATTTTAAGTAGCAAATTCCCTTGAAAAAAATGCTCCTTCGTGAGTAGTTTTTGAGAAAGGCATACACTTCAAGTCTATTAGCATCAAGTTTCCGTGCTTTTTCCAACATTTTTCTAATTACGCATTGGCCTTGCATGTGCTTTGGAAAAGAAGAAGGCCAACGCAGATCAACGGTGAGAATAATCATGAATCACAGAAATACAACCAAAGAATGACTCCTTCGACCCATTATCACTTCATCTTCTTGCTGATTATCAAAACATTTGCTGAATCCTCATTGACCTAACGTATTGATATGGAGGAAGGTCACAGTAAAGTAAAAAATGGCGAGCAATACGCACAATGCAATATTACGCAGATAATATTTTTTCTGGTTCTTGGTTTTTTTTAAAAGAAAGCATTACTATTAAGAGGAGAAAAACGTTAAACAATTTGGTTTTTTCAAAGAATGGGATTTTTCGTTTAAAAAAAAATTTTCTAACGGAAGTTATTGTTCTCTTTGCTTTAAAAGAGATTTCAATGAAATGAATAATTTTTTTAAAAAAATGTTTAACGCTCATTCTTTACAGACTTTGACGAAATCATGAATAGATTCCTTATTCTTAGTATTTATAATTTTAATAAAAGGTCGTATCTTTATAAGATGTTGAAATAAGAACACACAATAAGAAAGCGTTTAGCTGAGTTCGTCTTTAAATATGCTCTTTTTTTAAATAAAAGGAAATTATAAGATTGGTAATTGTAATTCGTGTTTAAGAATTCATTTAGCATTATTTTCACAAAAAGAGTTTAATATTACAGAATTTTACATCATGATGAAATATAATGCATACAAAACTTAAGTCATATCCGGTGTAAACTAACAGTCATTCGTGTAAACCATTTTTCTTTTTAAACCAGCAACATATACCGTGTAAGAATCCATGATTTGCAGTAATCATTAAATTTCTGAAGGTATTTGTAGATAAGTAAGTATGATATCTTAAGTACCCCCTAAGTATGATATCTAATATTTTTAAATATATTAAGGGATTTTTAATCCGAAATACAAATTTAAAGTGATAATAAAACATAGGGTAAAATAATCCTTTATTGATTATAAATGTTTTTTTTCTAATGCAGCTGGCAATACAGAGACAGTTATCTTTATGTCATAAGTAAGGGCTGCACCGCTGTTACTCATTCAGCACCCCACAGAGGGCACGTGTAGCTTGAAGATATGCTGTGGACGCGAATAACGCTACCCCCATAATGCTCTACGATCATATTAGACCGGGACCAACGGTTTAAATTGGATTCCGAACCACTACAAACATCCATGACACCGGGACTCGAACCTGAAATCTGTGGTATCGAGTGCTAGACACTCGGTCATCAAGCCCTTGCTTATAAATATATGGGATATAAATTATAAGAATTTGATAAAAATAGACAAATTTACTTGGCTGTTTTTTTACAATTAGGTATTTACAATATTTTGAGTAAATGTTGGTTGTTGGTATTTCTTATCACACTTGGTAGACAGCAACATCTAGATTCTGTCCAAGAACTAAATCCAAGCGCCACAATAATCCCTGGTGGTCAAAATTTGAACTATTTTTTATTGAAAAAATCTTTTCCCCATGGTCCATATACCGTATATACCAAGTTTCATCAAAATCAGTTCGGTAGAACAGGTTCTAGAGGGGTCTGAATAGAGTCACTTTAATTATAACCACCTTGTACTATGTTTAACTAATAAAGTCGATTATTACTTTTAATTCTCAATATATTTACTTTTCTTTACAATTTTCGATAATAAATGCTTTATTACCTGCAATCTTTCACAACAATTGTTCACTGTATTCAATTAAAAATAAATTTACGAAACCTAAGATTGATATTTTTGTTCATTATTTGTTTGTCGATAACCATAACAAATGATCGTGTTCTGAATCTTTATCTTTTCCTAATTATGGCTTACACGAATTGAATTTAATGAAGTAAATTCAGATATCAACATTCATGTTGTTCTTGTTCATAATTACACATATGATTTTAAATCTCTCTATTATTGACCTGTCTGACCAGTTTCTTCGATTTAAATAGTTATTTCCATTTGAAGGGAATAAATTAATTTCCAACTTATTTCCTTATCAGAAAATACATCATCACGAATAATTCATTAAATAATGAATTGATGCGCCGGAGGTTACAATGATGGAAAAACCAATCCCCGATAATCTAATTCTGATCGATTCTTTTTATTGCATGCAAAATTCATCGCAGACAAAGAATTAATTTGTGTCGCGTAATTTCAATAATTGAAATTGCGTAATGAAATATGAATGTTGAATATCGTAAAGTGGAATTAAAAAGCCAGAATTCCAAAATTAATTTACTAAATTGGGGGTGTCATGCTATTACTGTGCAGAAAAATAAATAACATTTATTAGAGTTTAATTGGGGCTTGATGGCCGAGTGACTAGTTCTGGCGCTCGGTGCCACAGGTTTTGCCTTCGTGTCCCGGCGATGACATGGATATTTGTAGTGATTAGAAATCCACTTTAAACTGCATGCAAAATTAGGGCCTGGCCTAATATAATTGTAAAGAGTTGGGCGTAGGACTGACAATCCTACCTCGTAAAAAGAAACATCTACCGTCTAGAAATCTGCCAGTAGGCCGATGGCCCACCATGAGGCTGTTGCGTCACTGATGATGATGATGATGAGAGTTTAATATGATTCTATTTCATTTATTAGAAGAAGTTGAAAACGTTCAGCTCAACAAGAAGAAATTTTTTGATTTTACCCTAAACATAAATATATTCTAGAATGTTCTTTGAAGTTATAATCCATAAATTTATGTTGATTTTAATATTTTAAGATTTAAAATTTTTCTTCTTTCAGGAATCTCCCCATAGTATACCACAAACAGTCTCTGACATCTGGAGAAAAGAATGTTATTTTCTGCCTAGAGAAGAAGGTTTTCTGTCAGGGACCTTCACATAGTATATTACTAACAGACCCTGATATGTGGAAATAAGATGATGTCCCCACATATATCACTGATAGATTCTGATATACAGAAATGAAATGATATTATCTCTCGAGACAAAATTATTTTCTATTAGGGTCGGACCTGAACTTAGTATATAATTAACAGATCCTGATACGTCGAAAGAAAAGGGCAATTGTTTCTTGGGAAATGTATTATTTCTCATATGAGAGTTTTTGTTCCACTTAATAAATCATAAACAATCCTTGATGTGCAGAGGATAGGGTTTTGCCTCACGATAAAACTTTTAAGGATTAATTGTCCAAACTGAGTAAGAAAAATCCCGAAAAATTCCCACCAGCCAGTCTGACCAGACAACGCTCGTAGCTAGCGGATTCATGCCTTTCTCTTCCCGCTCTGCAATTTGAGTACATAACTCGAATTAATGACACATATGATTATTTTAAAATCTCGAGTATTAAATATTTCTGCTGAATTTTCACTGTCATAGTTTTAAAAACAAACCACAATTTAAAATGTCTTCTTTTCAAGAATTGAAGCAAATTAACGATTATAAAAACAATTTTTTTCTGTCAGGGTATCAGGTCATCTCCACATAGTATACCACTAACAGACCGACCCTGATATGTGGAAATAAGATGATATTATCTCCCAAGAGAGAATTTTTTTTTCTATTAGGGACTTTCATATAGTATATAATTAACAGATCCTGATATGCCAAGTTTTAGTTTAGTTTTAGATTGGTTTGTCTCTGGCCATTTCGTGCACACTTTAGGCTACTTAGATTGGTACCTACACTTTAACGTGGATTCCGAATCGCTAACAAACATCCATGCCACCGCCAGGATTAGACCTGAACTTGAAGCCGAGAGCGCTAGCCAATTGAAATACGCCAAGAGAAAAGCGTAATTGTTTTTTGAGAAAAGTATTATTTCCCATCAGAGATTTTGTGTTCCACTTAATATATCATGAGCGGCCCCTGATGTGCGGAGGAGAGGGTTTTTCCACCAGATAAAACTTTTAAGGGTTTAATTGTCCAAGCTATCTGGGAGAAATCCCGAAAAATTTCACAAACCAGTCTGACAAGACAAAACTAGTTGCTATTAGATTCGTACCTTCCTTTTCCTATACACTAGTTTGTATACATAACTCCAATTTAAATTAAGGACACATTTAATTATTTTGCAATCTCAAACATTAAATATTTGTGTTGACTAATCTTTACATAATGTTTTTCACTGTCACGGTTTTAAAAACAAATCACATTTTAACATTATTTTCCTTTTATTTATTAAATGCGATTAACGACTACAAAAACAAAGGCAACTTCATAGGCGTCTCGTTGCTATACAACCTCGTTGCTTTCCAAAACGTCTTGTTTTATACTCAACATTTATGTCCAAGCTTTCCGCCACTGTCTATAACACAGACAACAAAAGGATTTCTCGAAACATAACGTCATCTTCAGTTAAAAGCAAACGAAAAGGAGAATAATCTTTTGTTGTTTTCAAAAAGCCGTATCACGATGGAATCAGATGAGTAGAAATTACAGAACACTTTCCCCTTTCAGAACTCTTCATCGGGGATTCATTTGCAAGGTCATTTCACTTTCAAAACAACAGCTTAACCCGAATTACAAGGAAATGATCAAAGTTCAGGGCGACAGCCATTTTAAAAGGAAGTATTATAACATTCAAAACGTCATTTTCATGCTCTGACAGAAGATAAAAAATTATTTCGATCATTTTCCTGCGTTTATACGAGATGAATGAACAGGGTGCAATTTTTTTTATACCTTTTGTTTTATTTCTGATTTAATGTTGCATTTTTTTTCTTTGTTCATGGTAAAAAGAGTTTTATCTGCGTATGTATATCGTTTTATGGGGAAATACGTATTCGTCGCCATAAAATCATGTTTTACTCATCGTGCTACAAAAACCAATTTAAGGTAACAAATATTAGATATTGCATACAATAAACTGGCAATTTTTCATAACAAATCATTGTGCTGAATACATAGAATGATGGGCTTATATCGTTGCATAATAATAATAAATCTAAAATCATGAGTTCTTTTTTGCTTTGAATAATCGTGGAAGTTACTCATTTATTTAAAAATAATTACCAAATGAATTTGAATTTTGTTGTGGAGTTTTGAATTGTTTAAATTCAAAAGTTTGAATTCAATTTAAGAATTCAAATAAATGAATACGAATAATAATACAAAGATAAAATGAATAAAGAATAAATGAATAAAGAATGAATATAAAGAATAAATGAACTTTGATAAAGGAAAGGAATTCCATAAATGTTTTTTTATTAATTCTAACTATTAACTCGACTCTTAAATCAGCTGCAACACGTTCAGTTAGCATATAGAAAGCCACAGGCTCGAATACTTTTTACGACTAGATTGTCATTGTCTTTAGAAACGAGGACAGGTTAACGGAACATGTATAAGGGTTTTGCATCAAGAGACATTCTGCCTAGAGGGAGTTTTCTGTGTTTTCTCCCACACGGCATCCAAAATGAGAGGCATTTAGCCTTTGAATGTTCTCCAGCAAGGTTTTACCTCTCTTTCCCACGGATGGAGAGTTCTTGTAATGTATAAGAGACAGATTTAGTGGATCCAGTGTATGTGTGTAGGCAGGTATATCTCTCGTATGACATATTGTCCTATCTATAGTCCCAAGAGATACCGTTACTGCTCAAGTCAATTATATGGCTACGATATTCTTGCTCCAGTTGTTTATCCTTAAGTAGATGAAGTTGTTGAGTGCTTCATCTTACAAGACGGTAATGATAGACAATGGTAATTGTGGAGAATTGTCTTCGTGAGGAAATTAATATGCGTTCTTCATGCTTTGGCCATCACGTTCTCCCTACTTGAACCCGATTCAGCATGTTTGGGATGCTCTAAGGAGACGTATTGCTGCATTTAACCCTACCTTGCAGCTCTTTCTATTTTCGAACTGCTTTCACATAGCAATGGGCTTTGCGGCCAATTCAGTTAATAAACGCCATAATTGTGAGCTTGGACAATGGCTGTTGTACTGGGATAAAGTTAGAAGTGGTCACAGATTGAAGTCAGATATTATGTTTATGTGTGTTATGTTTGTAATGTTTTCATCTTGTGTATCTTAAAAAGAGAAATAATTTCAATGTTTTTATTTTGAGTCTAATTTGTGAAGCCCTGTTTCGTTAATATTTTTGCCAAATTTCGTTAAATTTTAATGAATATATTAGATGAATTAGATGATTAGATTTCCATGAATAGATTTTTACTTTTTGGAAACCAGTGTAGAAAAATTGTAGAAAAAATTTAGTGATTTTCTTTAGCCGTACGGAAAGTAAAGAAGAAATGTAATTTAATACATGTTACGTTCATTATTTATAATGTAAAACAAGCACATTTTGTAGCAAGATCATTATTATGTTACGATTCTGTACAGCAAATTATACTTTTCTCTAGCAGCTATTCATTCTTGATTTATTATTTGTCAAGTGTAGGAACGAAAAATACATAACTTTTCAATACCCTTGAACATATTTTGAATGATTCGTCTAAAATGATTTTATGCAAGTACAATCTTATGTGATTCGAAAAGAGTGATAAAAAGTTGATTTAACTGTATAGAATATAAATTTCAAAGGATGCTTTTTATTTTAGAGCAAAGATTTCGTTAGCTTTATAGCTGTACATGATTGAAAAAAACCCCATGATTTTAGGGTAAAACTACTTTTCAAAACTAAGAAAAGTGAATTTTTTTTCTATATAAACTATCGGAATCATTGAAATAAATGTTGTTTTGGGCAAATAATTTGAACCAGAAAATCATTCAGCGAATAAAATTTTATTCTTAGAAGAAGTTATTATTATTATAAGTATTAAAGCACTTCATAAATTTGAACGAAATTACTTAAATGAATCACTAATAGAACATATTTTGTTAATGAATCATACGTTTTTGCTTTATTACTCATTTTAATTTCTATAGTAATTTAATTTCAATTTTAATTTCAAATAATCATTGAAATAAATGAGATTGTTTTGGGAAACAATTCATAGCAGTAAAACTGGAAAATAATTGAGATAATAAAATTTTATTCTTTAGAAGAATTAATGCACTTCAGAAGTTTGACCGAAATTATTTATATGAATCCCTAGCAGAACATATTTTGTTAATGAATCATATGTTTTTGTTTTATGACTCATTTTAATAAGTAGTTTACTATAAACATCTTTCTATTATCATCATTGAATGCTGTTTGCTTTCATTACTTAAACAAAATTTAATTTGTTATGCTTTATTTCTAATTTATTTTCTATTTATTTATTAACAAGCAACACTTTACATCCATATTTATTTCCTCCACCATAAATTTGAAAAGAAAACCACAAAAGATGGGAAAAAACAAGTAACATCCTTTATTTATTTGTAACCATGACGTAATATACCATTCAAGCAATCTCCAAACCCCATGCCTTTTACCTTCCAGTTTGTTTTGCATACAAATGAAAACGAACCAGATGAATCTTAAACGGTGTCAAATAGGTTTGCGTTTAAATATACCTACATCTGCGATCTGTAGTAAATGTTTCGGAGTTAGTCTAAGCGTTTTATGGGTTTTAAAGTATCTGTCGTTCCCAAAGTAAAAGAAGGTCAGAAGAAAAACTACAATTCCCAAAGAGGAACGCCTCCACTAGACTGACCATGGCCTTGTTGCAGTCTCGAAAGCGTCAAAGATCAGGGGCAAGAAGCGTAATTTTCACATGTGTCTTTCTTCTGCAGAAAAGACCTATAATTGCTATAACTGAAACGGAAAGGCAAAAATTGTTGCTTAATTTTTTTTTTTACTTCTTTTGTTCTTTTTTTCGGCTTATTCATTTATTTAGAAAAGCGAGATGTGAAAGGTTAAGTGAGATGCATGAGATCACTTTCATTGTGTTATGGCTATACAGCATGAAGTGATGAAAAGACGGCATTCGTTTATTTATTTTGGAAATGAATTGGTGGTGATTTCTCTTAAGCTTAGTAGCAGTCAATAGATCATGCGTTTAAAATGAGATTTACTTTTAGCTCATCAAGATACTTAAATAAAAATTATGATACATGAGCCTTCTGCACCCGGTTCTGAAAACTGATAATGAATGAAATGAAAAGTGAAAAATTCAGTGAACAACAAAATGTGTAAAGTGCGTTTCATTCTTTATATCGGCATTCCTTTTTTAAGAAATAATTTTTTTAAATTATATGTCTACCAATTTCTTCATATTGTAACGTCTCGGCTTATATTAAACCTGTAACGGCTTATAACCCTAACCTATAAAAAGAGGGACACTTTCAGGTTCATGGGAACACTTTAATTTTTATTTACAAGCATTATATATATATATATATATATATATATATACATATATACACACAGAATTCTGTTTATATAAAATAAAAATTAAAGATAATTTGATTCACAAGTACAGTTCCCTCCAAGGACGGAGATTTTCAAAGTTCTCGAGTCTACTTCGATTCCAATTGCTTGGTCTGCGGCAGATCTTAATTATCACACGGCGTAATACGCAAAACCACAAGGGGCTCATTTTGTAGACAGGCGTAAAATCCGGCCTATTCAGTCAATTCAGAGAAAAAAAGAAAAATACTTCTGGTTTGCTCGTCGCAGAATTCTATCTCTTCTTCACCAAAAACCTTCTTTTAAGACAATCCGTCAAGAGAGGGGTCAGTTTCCCTCACTTCTCATTAAAGTAGACATTTCTCAGCTCGTGATCTATCGCCAATCACGATGGAACAACTCATGATATAGTTCATATCCAATCTGTAGTTGTTTCGACCTGTGAAGGTAGCACAGACATTTGCTAATTTCCTCATTATACATGATACCGAATATCTGATATCAGATTTGAGTGACAGGCTGTTCTCATTAGTAGGAAACTCTAATTGCACGTAATATAGCTACCCACAATAAAGCTCGCCTGCTGTCAAATTTGAATGATAGGTTTATTATATATTTGTCAAATAACATACATTTCCTCTTTCCCATTTTGGGAATGCAATACCAAAACTCTTCCGTGAGAAAAAAATGCTACAATATGTATAAACAAGAGGAAAGTAAATATCGTATAAAATAAATTTAATAGAAAGTTAGATGCTTTACATTACATTGATTTAATAAATGTTTTAATATTTAGTTTAGCTTTTATATTAATGAAGAGCAAAAATCATTCGAAGGTTATATTCATCATTTTTTTTAACATTCATATCTGGAAATGTGTGTTCAAAAATGGCATGTAGATCGAAATAGTCATAATTACTCTATGAAGAATTTCCTTCAACAAAGACAAATCCAGCAGTTATATGTCGCAAAGGATATCTTATGTTGAATTATTACTTTTTGTTGAAGAAATTGAGAGGGTTGACAAAGTCAAATATCTCGACCTCATAATTCACACACACACACACACACACACACACACACACACACACACACACACACACACACACACACACACACACAAAGTACATAAAAAGTACTGAAGCAAACTACATCCAAGTTTCCCCGTCATCGGGAAATATTCTAAATTATCCCTCCAAAATAAAACTCTCCTCTTCAAACATGCACTTCTTTCCATCCTGTCATTGTATGCCGTATCTATCTTGGGTCTAGCCTCCAAGACAAATAGGAATAAAATTCAAATACTACGAATTTCTTAGAGTCCCCATGGGCTCCCTGGTATGTCCTCATTTCAGTTATCCAAAGGGACCTCAAAATTTACCCAATAGACGAACATATTAAAAATTTATCAAGGGAATTCTTTACTGGTATTATGCCCCAAAAAGAAAATTTCATAACCTACAACAAAATAGTTCCTATCTGTAATGCCGCCATAGCAACAGTCTGGACAAACTTGAATGTCATCAAAAATTTCTTCTAGGAAGACAATTTTTAATTCTATCTTCAGCAAGAAAGTGCACAAAAAAACAACCATAAAACAAGTCAATGGTCCCAATAAATCTTCCTTGCAAATGAAGAGGCCTTTTCATTCCAAACTTTTACCAAACACAATATCGTGTTTCATACCTCTAGGTTCTCAGCAGTGCCCGAGGACAGTTCCTTTATTGGTGGATCTATGTTATGTTCCAACCTCCATCTTCACTGCTTCCTGACCCTCCTTTCTGATATCATGAATATGAATTCACCCAATTCACTTTGAACCAGATGAAATGAAGACTAAGTGTTAGATATTTGTATACAATGATTTCTTTGCTACTTTTGTTTTTTACTTTTTTTATTCTTGATTTTATTTAATTACTTTTTAACTATTCATTTTTAAAAATATTGCTGCTGAGTTTATTATTATTTTTCTCTCCTGACCATTCTGTCACGCTAAATTCCTTTAAACTGACTAGAAAAACATTTTGTACTGGCACTCTAATCAATTATTCAATCTAGTGAAATAGTCACGCCCGTTTTAGTACATTATCTAACAACAACAACCGCTATGTTTTTTTGTTGATTGAGGGAGGAGTTTCTTGAATGTAAATATTTAAATTGCATGTTACTTTTCTCAATAAAATTAGAAACGTATGTGATCTTTAAAATAGATGACTCTTCATGTATATATTTTCTTTTTTTTTAAAAATAAAAATTTGAATTTTTATATGTTATATACACTGAAGTGACAAAAGTCATGGGATAGCAATACGCAAAATTTTCAGATGGCAGTAGCATCGCGTAGAACAAGTATAAATGCGCAGTGCTTTCGCAGAGCTTTCATTTTTGTTCAAGTTATTCATGTGAAGAGGTTTTGACGTGATGAGGACCACACGACGGGAATTAACAGACTTTGAACGCGGAATGTTAGTTGGAGCTAGACGCATGGGTCATGCCATTTCGGAAATCGTTAGGGAATTCAACATTCCCAGATCCACTGTGTCAAGAGTGTGCCGAGAGTATGAAATTTCAGACATAACATCCCACCATGGACAGCGCAGTGGTCGACCGCCTGCACTTAACGACCGAGACCGGCGATGTCTGCAAAGAGTCGTAAATTCTAACAGACAAGCAACACTTCGTCAAATAATCGCAGAAATCAATGTGGGACGTACAAGGGACTTGTCTGTTAGAACTGTGCGGAGAAATTTGGCTTTCTTGGGCTATTCCAGCAGAAGACCGACTCGAGTGCTTTTACTGACAGAACGACCTCGCTTGCAGCGACTCTCGTGGGCACGTGAGCATATCGGTTGGTCCCTAGATGAATGGAAAACCGTGGCCCGGTCCGATGAGTCACGATTTCAGTTGGTAAGAGCTGATGGTAGGGTTCGAGTGTGGCGCAGACCCCACGAAGCCATGGACCCAAACTGTCAGTAAGGCACTGTTCAAGCTGGTGGTGGCTCCGTAATGGTGTGGGATGTTTTTTCATGGCATGGACTTGGTCCTCTGGTGCGACTGGACCGAACATTGACTGGAAATGCTTATGTTCAGCTACTTGGAGATCACTTGCAGCCATTCATGGACTTCATGTACCCAAACAATGATGGGATTTTTATGGATGATAATGCGCCATGTCACCGGGCCACAACTGTTCGCGATTGGTTTGAAGAACATTCTGGACAATTCCAACGAATGATTTGGCCACCTAGATCGCCCGACATGAATCCCATCGAGCATTTATGGGACATCATCGAGAGGTCTGTTCGTGCCCAAAATCCTGCACCATAAACGCTTTCACAATTATGGACGTCTATCGAGACAGCATGGCTCAATATTCCTGCAGAAGACTTCCAACGACTTGTTGAGTCCATGCCACGCCGAGTTGCTGCACTTCGCCGGGAGAAAGGAGGGCCGACACGATATTAAGAGGTATCCCATGACTTTTGTCACTTCAGTGTATATGATGTTAATATTTAACGTAACGATTTCTCGATTCTATCTCATTGACATTACTTCAAAATAATAATAATAATAATAATAATAAATTTTCTTTTAGTCTTAATGTGAGTATATTTTTTTTTCCGAAAGGCAATTTAGGTATCAAAAATTTGTAATTGTACTTTTCGTTTGCTGCTGTAATCCTCGCTTTAATTATAATAAAAAATAAAGGAATATATATTTTAGGGATGCAAAAATCAGTGATATAAACAACAATACTTCACTGGTTCCCTGATGGCCCAGTGACTAGCGTTCTGTCGCTTAGTGCCACAAGATTCGAGTCCAGGCGGTGTTATGGATGTTTGTAGTGGTTCGGAATCCACCTTAAGCCGTAGATCCCAGTCTAATATGACTGTAGAGAGCTAGGCGTAGGGTTGACAAGCCTGCCCCTTAAAAAGAAAAAAAAAAAAATCTCATATTTCGTCTTTAGAAAGATGGAGCCGAATCAGACTTCACCTACTGGTGCTCCATTGCAAGAGAAGCTGCCCTTTACCTCCATCCATGTGTAGACTCCACATGGACATCCACTCATTGGATGTCCGTCCGCGCTGCAGGACATTGAGGATGAGTCACACACAAAACTCTTCCCATCTTGCTGAATCTGAAATATTGCTCCGTACACTAAATGTCAACAGAACAGTGAGCTTTCAGGCTAATGCTTACAACTAATGGAATCTGTAATAAAAAATAATATTATGATATTACATGAAGAATATACAGCAATTGAATTAAACATAGTTATTTTTTAATATCGTTTAATATTTAGAAACGCGAAGACTCGATGGTGATTATAACAACATGTATAATCGTCTTGTGTCTTGCCTGATGAGATTTGTTGAGGTTTTCTGGCATATAAGATCCAAATACGAGGAAGTTACCTTTAGAAGTCTTCCCAACATTACCCGTCGTACGAGGTATGCAAAATGAAAACACAAGGTCTACAGATGTACCACATTAAAAATAATTTGTTAAATAAGTCTATCATTTATGCATTATGCATTCCAGTTTTTATTCTTTAAACTATTATTTTCTCATTATCTCATTAATATTTCTGTGAAGGAACAAGATTAGATCTTTCATTTTTATAAATATTGGACATTTTGTAGCCTATTTCATCATAGTGTATCTATTTTATCCTTTTATACAATGTTGAAGTTATTGACTTTTAAATCGGTTTTATTCTTTATCCTAGTTAAAGCACAAAGTGTCGAATTTAAAAGTTAGAGGTCTTTTGAATAGTATATTTTTTCAACTTTTTCCGTTTCGGTTTTCATAACATAATGCGAAATTTCTCATTAACATTTACTACGAATAAATAACAAGCCATAATGCTATTTTCTCCATTTTTATGTTTTCGACACTATTCTCAAAGAAGTGTTAAGTGAAAAATAAATGTTTTTTTACATCATCTGAAGAAAAGGAATTTCTATTTTTATTTCGGGGGTAAGCTACCTTTTATAGAATAAGTGCATATGCTGTGGTCACTCCAGGATTATGTTAAAAGTTATTAAGATTTCGTTGTATTGCTTGTTATGTTATTTTCGTCTTTGACAGGAAACAGTTCTTTCTGCTTACCCATTTCAATTATACGTGGGTTATCCTATTGTCAGCCCAAAGCAATTCGAAAAAGGTCACCTATATAATGCAACGAGTGGAAAGTATTAGTCATTAAGGGCGGTTTGTTTGTGCCATGTGGACGTACAACTGTGTCTTACAAAAGGAACTTGAATCATCATTTTATGAGCTTCATTTTTGCATAGAATTGATGTTTTGTGTCATGGAATAGTTCATACTCGGTAATTTCATAATCTAAATGTTTTACCTTCGTAAAAAATAGCTTTTTTTTTTACTCTTGCACTAAAATCACAAACTCTTTTAGTCAAAAATTATACGATAAAACAAAGATGTTAATATGAACAATATATAAGTTGCAATTTGTTAATATTAAAATCGGTAGTTACTGACTGAATGTGAATTACAAGTTGTAGAGCGCCATCTAATCACTGAATTATATAGAATTGTCACTAAGAAAAACAAAACATAAAAAACACTATAAATAATCAAGTAAATGTCAACATAACTGAAATGTCGTATTGCGCTTCAACGTAGTTGCAGCGGCATGATGGCCAATTGGCTAGCGCTCTGGTTTTTGGTACATAACCTTCAGTTCGAATCCTGGCAGGAGCATGGATGATTGCTAGTGGTTTGGAATCCACGTTAAACTGTAGGTCCCAGTATAATTAGCCTAAATTGTACACAAGATGACCGTAGAGCGGCAAACTATTCTATGTAGTTGTATGATCGTGAATGAAGCTGAAGATTATTAAAATGCCCTATTAACATAGGAAGCTAGTGATAGAAACATATAATGATGTAATTTATAAGACAACATTTAGTTTGAAATAGTTTTTGTTTTAAAAAAGTGTAGCGGTGCAAAAGTTTTGGAAATTTTGAAGTGGTGGAAGAAACCGGAAAAATTAATTAAAAATATTTTTTATTTAATTTTTATTATGAAATTAATTTTTAAGTAATATAAACATATTATTGTTGAGTTTAGAGAAACCAAGAGCTCTGGGACAATTCACCCCTCTTTTTTGAAAAAATGATGGATATTTATTCTTTCATGCTTTTAGTTGCTTGTTCCTACATTCAGTTTCGGCTCACAAATATAACTGCTTTAAACACACATTTATCATAGTTATATAACTTTTTAAGGTGATAATTATCATGAAAAATCATAAAATTGAAATATGAATTTGATATTTGGTTAATAATCAGTTGCAATTCACCAACATATACATGTTACGTTTCATAAACGTTTCTTTTTTAGTTCAATTACAGGCCTCACAGTATATTATTTATAAAAAAAAAATGCATAGTATTACTTCCATTTTTCAATTTAAAATGCCTTAAATAAATTAAAGGTAATTTCTTTCTTATTCAACATGTATTATAATAATTTGTAATATTATGTTTTAATTGTACTTTTGTTATAACATAAAGAAATACTTAATATTTGTATACATAATTAATTGATTTTGCCGTATATATATATATATACAAAATTTCAATTAATAACTTTCGATTTAATATCCTGAGGGTTTGTATTCTTTGATAAAACTATCCTGGCGGTGTTATAATTAGTTTATTTGGGATTTTATAGATATTTAATTTTAGTTTTACCAATTTCTTTTGGATTTCGCGCATTTCCTGGATGACATATTTTACACTCTGTTCTGTATATTTTGCATACATTTTTGTGTTATTTCTTGATCTGGCAAATCAGTTTTGCCGTTAAATCTTACTATATTTGAGTTCGTCTAATGGTTTTTCAGTTCGTAGTTGCAGCTTATACGTACTTCGGGTGTTGAACCATTTCTTATCTTTTTTTTTTTTTTTTTTTTGATTCTTACTTTGTAAAAGCTATGATGATTTTATATACAATTTGCATGCAGTGATTGCTGTGTTGTCGAGCATCGTAGTTGTCGTATTTCTAGTTTATTCCTTGTCAATTCTACTTCGGTTTTTTAAATTATATATATGTATTAAATGAATATAATATTGCATGTCCATGTTCCACATTTCCATATTAAATTGAGCCTTTACAGTTAATAAATAGGGTTAGGATGGAAATAAAACGATTTAATTCAATTAAATAATCAGTGCTACGAGCCATCTGCGTGCTTAATTATGGAGGTAATAAATACCTTTATTCTAATTGGCTAAGGAACTCTAAAACTGTAAATCTTCAATTGGGGAAAACTGTACTAAGGCTGTAATAAATAGCCTCAACCTCAAGGTATTATAAAAAATGTGTACAATTTTATTTCTTAATTATTAGTTAAACGCATTTAACTGTTATCAACATCATAATTAGTTGTAAGAATAACTATCGACATGAAAGATAATAAAATATTCCTGTTTAAGTTATTATGTTTTGTCATAAGATGTCTACTCATAGCAATTATGTATAAGATTTTGTACGTGAATTTTAGTTGGTAAAAAACCTTAATTATGTCTTAAGCCATATAATAAAATGCTTGTTGTATTGCATATGATCTATTCACATATTATGAAAAAGATAAAAATATGGCTAAATTCATACAAAGAAATCATAATTAGAAAAAAAATCTTAAAGACTTCAAATACATTCATATTTTTATAAATTTTCAATTTTTCCTATGGAAAAAAAATATATGAAACACCCCTTCCCCAGTTTTTTTTACAAATATTTCCAGTTTTCTCTTTGACACATTACATCTCCTTTTATTCATTCGTATTCGATAATGTCTAACAGCATATTGTTGAGTTTTTTCTTTTTTTATTGACGTCGGTTCTATATAATTTTAAGACGTTTTATATCTTTATACATCTTACTTTATTTTTATTCCGTTATCTAGTTAAATTCGTTAACTTTCACTTTTGACACCAGGGGCGTTGTAGTTGTTTTTATTAAATTACCATGTTCTTTTTCTTAAAAGAGAGACCAAACTATACCATTAGATTCACGGTTGGTTGATTTACGAATAGTATGGATTTACGGTTGGGATATGTTTTTAGTTATAAAAAAAAAGTGGATGCTGATTCTATTTAAGGCTCTACATTAAAATAAAATATCTTTAGAAAGCATTGTTAACATTGATTACTCTAAATAGCGTTTTACTCTAAATAATGAATTATTCTATAAACATAATGTTAAATAATTTTTGCATTGATTACTCTAATTAACATATCTTATAAATGGTTTTTAAAATTATAACAGTAATACATGCTATATTCTATCTCTCGGCTGCTTTTTATTTCTCATGTACATTCAGTTATAAAAGTAAACGTATAAATTTGTGATGGTGAAAAATAATTTTTTTTTAATGTTAGCGAACTAATTGTTAAAATAAGCAGCGATATAGCTTCATTTATAAACAAAAAATACTTAAAATATATATTTAATTTGTAGATGTAATTTGTATATAATTTGTAGATGTACATTTAATCTAGCGTTTTATTAATATCGCAAAAATAAGTGTACAAGAAAAAAATAGCAGGTATAAAACATGGCTATTTTTACAGATTTCTTTTTCAAAAACAGTTGAAATATTCTCGTTTAGGGTAAAGTTCGGCTTTTATTATCTTTTTCAATCTTGATGACATATGAGTTTACTAACATTTGATTGACAGAATATGGTACTTTCTGCCCCTTTTTAAACAGACTTTTGTCAAATCCTAATATGTTGATCCAGGTAGTCAGTCCTACAAGTGTTCAATTGGATTAGCAACCAGTGATTGAGGAAGGGTGTTGAGTGATTTTCGAACACTGTAGCGGAGCTATTCTTGCACAACCTGGGCGGTATATTTTGGATCATTAACTTGTTGAAAGATAACTGATCTCTACAACCCTAATTTAGAGAAGCTTTGACGTAAATTACCTTTCAAAATATTCAGTACTGATTCGTCACTCCATGGAGGATTACTGAATTATCCCTAAACAAAAATCGAACCACTACAGTGTTTTACAGTTCTTTTAAAATTCTTCGGTTTCGAGCTCTGCGTTTAATTTCCTCCAAACTTTGCTTTTCGTATTCTTTTGCAAAACTTCTTTGCTGTTTACGAATGGTTTTCTTTGCGTAATATATCACTGATATTCTGCTTTTTATATAACACTGCGAATTGTCTCAGGATTACATGACTTGCCAGATTTCAAATATGTGGAGTTAATCTTTGAGTTTTCTTTCCCTTTTTTCACAGCAAGCCGGATTTATACTCTTTCGTGATTATGTAATGGGGCTCAATGTTTGCTCTCTTTTGAGTACTATTGTCAGCATGAAAATTTTCTATAATATTCTTCATCGTGTTATAACTTTTACCGTGGATTTTAACATCCAAACTTATTCTTTATGTTTAATTTTATTAACTTTTCTCACAGAAATCCGGATTTATTATCCTCCGTGAATATGCAATGTAGCTCAATGTTTGCGTTGTTTTGAGTTCTGGAAATTTATTAACAGTGGATTTTAACATTCAAACTTACTCTTTATGTTTAATTTTATAATTTAATCCTGCAGGTCATGTGAAAGAGTTTTCCTTTTTTATTTAATTATTTATTTATTTATTATTATTTTTTGATAAGCCTTAAACATCTTTCATTCCCAATAGTGGGAAAAATATAGTAAAACTTTCAAAACTGTAAGTAAAAAACTAAAAAATGCACTAAGATCTGTGATTATTTTTTTTTTCACATTCATGCATACTTTTGTAGTGATAATTTCTACACATAGATAATAAAATGAGCTTTCAAGTTGTAATTGAAATTAAAATTATGTTAATTTTTCATTCTTTTTAAACCTTAATTCCAAAACTATAAATAACTTCTAACGAAATATTTGCCATATTTTTTATGTGAACATTTTAAACTTTATAATTTGAAATTAATTACATATTTACTGTTGTGACTAACTGGTGTATTTGGATTGTGCATAATTGATGTTTAACATTATTTTTGTATGTATTTATTTAAAAAATATATATATTCTTCCATTTAATGCTTTTTATCAAGAGTTCTCATAACAAAAAAGGTACAAAAATATCCATAATAATAATTTTTGTAGATGCTACTTGCATTTTTAAAAAAATTCAACCAGGAAATTAAACCGAAAAAAAATTTGTAGAAATTTAAACATTTTTCTTCAGAAATAAAAAAAAAGTAGAACTTGATTTATGAGATAATGAATTTATCTATTGGACTTTCCTAAAATCTAAAATGCTGCTTCGATGTAGGTTAACGATGTAATTTTCACGACCAACCAGTTATTAAACTAATTATCTTCTCTAACTGAATCAGTCGTTTTAGTGAGAAGAAAAGAGATACACTAATGATGTATGATTACCACTGAACCATTATTCTTAAAAGTTATGTTTGTAATTTTATTTTTCTCGCAAATTATTATAAAAGATGGTCTTCGAAGTAATATAAATTCCTTGTGTAATATAAATATAATAACCCTTAAAACTTTTGAGAAATACGATACTTTAATTTTTATAAAGTGATACCTCTTTTGCACGTTCATTTACAGTATTAAGAGAAGATTTTTATCTGAAAATCTCAAAATTTTTTTTTTTGCATTTTATTTGGCAATATAGAAATACTTTGTAGTTTAACTTCTTATAATATATTTTGCGTTTCTAAATATTATGAATAAAAATATACATTAGATAACATCAAGCGCTAGTCTCTCGACCATCAGGTATATCGACTATATTTCATTTTACTTCAGTAAAATGTATTTTTCTTTACAGTAAAATAATTTCTCATTAAAAGAACGTCCATTATAAACGAATTTGTGAACCACACTTTTTAATTTCTCTTACAGGATTCCTTAATTTCTTTTCCTCAGTTTCCTTAAAAAAAAAAAAAAACAGCTGAAGTGCGGTTTTTTAAATAAGAATCTATTTCATTTATGTCTTTGGAGGTTTTTAAAAATTACTTTTCAGTTCGAATTGAGATATTTATTCTGCAGCATTTATTTTTCCACTGTATAAAGTGTATTTTCAACCAAACTAGTTTATTTAGTTTAATTTGTACACTTTAGGCTAATAAACAAGGACCTACAGTTTAACGTGAATTTCGTATCAAGTATATATACATAAAGTACAATATGCATAAAGTATTCTTGCTTGAAGATTTAAATAGAAAATTTGTATTTTCATACTACTTAAAAGTAAAATATACTATTCTATTACATTAGTACTGCTTTCGTTGTAATTGTTACTTAAAGAAACAGTACAGACAATACCCAGACAATTTAAGATTAGAAATATTTAAGCTATATAAGCTATTAAGCTTTTATTATTTAAAATATTTAAGCTATTAAGCTTTATATTCTTACCTGTTATTTATTAGCGTTTTCAATAAATACTAGGTTTTACCACTACCATTTTGTAGAAATTAAAATTTTCAGACAAATCAAATTTATTTTAGTTTGTTTGAAGATATTAGGGTTCTATCTGAATAAAAATTTAAATTGAAAGCTAGAAATTAGTTTTGATATATAATAGCGGTTAAATTTCAAATTTCAAAATTTTAAATATTTGATGCATTATATTTCTTTTAAACACGAAAACAATTAAATTATGTATAAAATATATGTTTAACTATTCACATTAAAAGTGTTTTATAAAAATAATTAAAAAAAAGGAAAAGCAATTTACCAATTTGTGTTTTATTATTAAAGAGTTCTGAAAAGAAACCTTTCATATAGATATTTTTAATACATTTGATTTTCATCAACATCATCATTGGAGCAACTGTCTCATGGTGGACCAAGGCCTTCTGCCTTCAGCCATATTTCAAAACATGAGATGTTTCTCTTTTTACATGGTATGGTTCTCAACCCTACATCCAACAGTCATATTAAACCTGGACCTACAGTTTAAAGTGTTTTCCGAGCAAATATCCGTGGTATCTCCGGAATTCGAACCCAAAATCTATGACACAGAACGTCAGAGCGCTAGTCACTCGACCATCAGGTATATCGACTATATTTCATTTTACTTCAATAAAATGTATTTTTTCTTTACAGTAAAATAATTTCTCATTAAAAGAACGTTCATTAGAAACGAATTTGTGATCCACAATTTTTAATTTCTTTTACAGGATTTCTTAATTTTTTTTCCTCAGTTGCATTAAGAAACTAAAACAAACAGCTAACGTGCGGTTTCCCAAATAAGAATCTATTTCATTTATGTGTTTGGATGCTTTTAAAAATTATGTTTCAGTTAAATTGCGATATTTATTCTGTAGCTTTTTACTTTCAAACTGTATAGAGTGTATTTTCAACCAAACTAGTTTAGTTTGTCACTCTACGGTAATTTCATGCGCTCTTTAGGTTAATTAGACAAGGACCTACAGTTTAACGTGGATTTCGAACCACTAACAAACATCCAAACAATTCAACCAAACCATGCTGATCTCTTAAAAAAAATGAAAGACTTTGATAAAAAGTGCTGTGATCTGAGTTGGCGTTCAAAGGTCGGAATCTTAAACGAACATATGCGGTTTTAAGCATTTCGTGACAAATAACTGTAAAAACGCTCTCTTATAAGGGTGGAGTGTTTACCTGCCTCAGAAAAGGAGGAACTGGTGATTTCTTTTCTGTCACTTACTCGAACTTCCTCCTCCAAAGAATGAATTTGAATACCAAATTGTGTTATAGAACGACATAAAAATAAAGCTACTTGTGCTTCCAATTGATACCGGTTTTTTGCTTTTTGGATGTGGATTGTGCCCTCTGACTGCATAGATAACTGTTCAAAGCAGGAAAAAAGTCATATTTTGCGTGGTGTGAAATAATGCGAGAATCTTAAACCTGGTATTTCGAAAGCAAATGACATGGATTGTCGTTTGTTTTACGACCCTTTTATTCACCTGTGATACCCACGGTTTAACCTTTAAATAGATTCCTGTAGGAAAATCTAAATCTAAAAGCCCTAAATGATTTTACCGAAGTAACTCTATATCCATAATCTGCAACTATTTAAATGTAAATCCTTTTTGGTTTGGATCTGTAATGGTGTATCGTTTTTTTTTTTTCCACGCTCATTTTTAATTGTTTCTTCTTTTGTTTTTGTGATTCACCAAATAAATGCATTCAATAATTGGTATACAGTCAAGACATATTCTAAGAAAACTGAGCGTGGGAATAGCTTCACAATAAACCTACTGAATTCCAATGAGTTTATGGATATGGTGAGAAATTTATTGCTAATAGGTATTTATGGATAGAACAAAACCTATTTTTATGCTTTCAACACCTTAGCACATCAATATTAACCTTTTAAGTTGGTAACTCGATGTTCTTTGTTAATTTGTTTTTATTTTCCAGCATGAAATATCAAAATACAATATACATTATAATCCAGCTTCTTCACTTAGGTGTGTGCTGTTTTTATTCAAGCTGAAATTCCTTCAAAGACATAATTTTTTTTTTTTTTTTTTTTTTTTGTAGAATATTCAGAGAATTTGTGTTAATTATCTATTGGAAGATGTGTTAAGGCTACTTACAGGGAAGTTGATTTAAAATAGATATTCATGTACATACATACATTTCTTAAAATACAAGTTTCTTTATAGAGTATTAAATGTGATTATTTAGTATATTTCATTGTTTTTGATAAGGAATTAATAATTAAATTATTACAAATGTTGTCAATGTTATGTAAAGAAATTAATGTATCATATTTGATCTTGGCTTGAGTTTAGTAAAACATGAAATGGCATGTACTAATTACAATTTTAATACCTTGATCCAATGACTAACACAAATTAAACGAGAATTTACGAAATGGATATTAATTTTAAATATTTTTATAGATAAAACCTTATGACATTATTAGTTCCCGGTTATTAATCAATCAGAACTGAAAAAAACTAATTTCAATCCAATTAATTAAAATAACGTAACGAACTTCTTCAGTGCCCGACTCGTGGCTACGCGCGCTGCTGGTGAACAGTAGGGCGGAGGTTCAATCCATTGGCGGCTTTGTTGTAGACACTTTTTCAAAAAAGGAGCATCGATGGCGTTTGTGATGTTCAGCAACTTGTCTCGTTCGTCGGACTACCTGGTGAGAGTATTCCGGGTGTTCCCCCATACGATACACAAATGCCCTCGTTCCCCCTAAAAGTCCTTTTGGAAGGTACTGCCCTCCTTCTTCAGAGTCACGGAACCTAGTCAGACGTCTACCTACTGGTGCTCATCATAACAGGAGCTGCCCCCTTTTCCTTCTTTCCATGAGACCACACGGGTTCTTGGACTTGGTCTAGGTGTTGCTGTCTACCAAGTGGGATATGGAAAAAAAATTCTTCAGTAAATCAGGTTTTTATAACGAAACAAGTTGATTAGTTAAAATTGAAAATTATCTGCTTGCATTCTTTTTCATAACAGTTTTAGTAAATTTATAGTATTTAACAGATATAATGTAAATTTTATTAATTAAAAAAATTAGCAGCATCTTAGAATGCACCTTTATTGCAAATAAAAATAATAAACATATTTAATTATACAAATCAAAATTGATAGTTACTCTAAATAAAAAGTTTTTATATTTTAATAAAAAAAAAAAAAAACACTTATATAAATGTGCATTTTTGAGAAATGAAGCATTTTAAAAATGAGACTTTTTGCGGTCACTTTAAAAATAAATCTTAGAGTTTTGAAAATTCTCCGCTTTATTTATTTGATCTAAAGGACCAAGTCCGGAAATTCGGATGAATGCTTAGAATAAATGACGCTCCGAAGAAACTTAATTTTATTGTTTTGCCTTCTTTTATCAATTGCATAAAATTGAGAAATATAAAAAGAAGCAATAATACGACAGTCTGAAGAAAAAAAAAAACCTCCATAAAAAATACCGCAGACATTAAAATTGAGGCGACTTTCCCTTTGTTCTGTCACATGACGGCATTCCAACATCCTCCTCGAAAGGAAACGTCTGCAAGATCTCTACTGGAAAAATAAGTCAATATGGTCTTGTTACCGGTACCCTAAAACCACCGTTACCTACTCGCCGTAAAATCATTTTAACAACAGAAAGATAAGCACCCCTTTCCGGTCGACGGACAATGTCGAATTCGATAGACATCGACGAGCACCAAGAACAATACAGTAATTGCACTTTCTAGACCAACTCCTTAATAATAACTGCAGACTAACCTTGAAACGTATCCTTGGATTTGAGATAAGTCGTGGCTTATGAACTCTCAATGGTCAGCGCCAAGCAGTGATGCGTTTACGTGTAAAGAGCTTATAATATGTCTTTTTTTTTTTTTTTCCTTTTGGGTACTTACCATCTGCAATCTGTTCGGGATGCACGCCATAATAACTCAAAAAGAAGGGAAAGAAGCAAAAAAAATGAACTGGAGGAATTTTTCGTCTAACGGTTAGACTTGGGTGAAATTTATGGGACATTGTGGCCGACTCGAAATTGGTTCAATAAAATGAAAGTTAAGTCAAGTGATATTGTTAACTAAATAATAAGAAATTGGAATAGCTCGCGTCACGGACTCTTGGGCTTACGTAAGATCTCCCGAATAACTTAATTTTCGTGATGATTCATTTGGAGAATAAACTTTGAATGAGATGGCAGAAAGTGAAATTCGTTTCGTGAAGTTTGAAGGACACCGAATAAAAATAAAATATGTGTTTCTGACTATAGTAGGTTTTTTTTCCATGAAAGTAGAAAGGGTTTTAAATAGATGAATTTCTACCTAATACTCATATTTATTTCAAGAAAATTGCAAACAAGGAAAATCAAAAACCAACAATAGTGAAATAGAATGTCGTGTAATTTTCTATTAATTATCTGTTTTCTATGAAGATATATGCTTTTCGCTTTACTTAGTTTTACTATGCATTCAAGCAATAGTGATAAAGCTGTTTAAGAGCATGAGAAAAAGTTAAAAATTCTTACTTACTTGTTACTTACTGCTATTAATTTTTACTTACTAATACTAATACTAATTCTTACTTACTTATAGCTACTAATTCTTACTACTAGTAATTCTTACATACTTATAGCTACTAATGCTTACTACTACTAATTCTTACATACTTAGGCCTATTAATTCCTCCTTTCACTACTAATTCTTACGTACTTACCACTAATTCTTACCTACTTAGAATTACTACTTCTTACATACTTTGAGCTACTACTTCTTACTTACTTTGAGCTACTAATTCTTACTTACTACTAGTAATTTTTACTTACTTAGAGCTATTAATTTTACTTACTACTACTAATTCTTACTTAGAGCTATTAATTTTTACTAACTCTTACTTATTTACTGCTCCTAAATCTTACTTACTACTAGTAATTCTTACTTACTTAGAGCTATTAATTTTGACTAACTCTTACTTATTTACAGCTCCTAAATCTTACTATTTATTATTTTTATTATTTCAGTCCATTAGAAAAATTCTACAATTACAACTTAAAAATTGATTTTAAACTCAATTTACATATGGACTATTTTAAGCTCATTATTTAATAAATTGTTTTGTCTAATTGTTTTGTCTACATACTAGTAATTCTTACTTACTTAGAGCTATTAATTCTTTCATATTACTACTAATTCTTACTTACTTAGAGCTACTAATTCTTACTACTACTAATTCATAATTTGCTGATACAGATGAAAGAAATCAATTATTTGAGAAATCTTAATAATATGAGTTCCATTTTCTAAGTTATGTTGACCTTCCTCTTATTCGCTTATTATTAACGATAAAATAAAGTTATTTTTTAATAATAATTTGATTTATTGAATCTATGAAGATTTAAATGCTCGACTGCTAAAAGCTTATTTAAAAGTCGAAACTGAATAAAGAAAATTTGATATTATTAAGAGAAAACCAAACGAGGTCATCAAAAGATTAAAAACTGAAATATTCTTCTTCTTCGTTGTAATTTTCAAGGAATTACTTCTCGTATGATGATGCAAAATCTCATCTAAAAACTATTTAATTGTTTCTTCGTGTGAGATTTAATTTGAGATTTCTTAAAAATTGTATTTTACTTCCTTTACGACAGGAAATTTATAAGGTTATCCGAGTAATTGTTTTAAACAAATTGAAATTGTAGTAATTTTGAAGTTTTCTTGAAATTGTTATACTTTCGGATACATGCATTTAATTTATTGTCTTCTAAATTACTTCTAAAAATGTGTTTTTGACTAAGTCTTAATTATAGATGCGTTTAAATTATTTTGATTTCAGTCCATTAGAAAAATTCTACAATTACAACTTAAAAATTGATTTTAAACTCAGTTTACATATGGACTATTTTAAGCTCATTATTTAATAAATTGTTTTGTCTACTCCTCACCTAGACGTCCTATTGTGTCCTAATTTATAATCCTAGTGTCCTGCGGATGAGTAATCTTCTCATGTATGGAGAGAAAGCGGCAGCTTTTGTTGTGATGGAGCACCCATAGGTAGAAGTCTGACTTGGCTTTGTGTGGGTAAAGAAGGAGGGAAGTGTCTTCCGAGAAGACTTTTAGGGGTAACTACCCCACATTTGCGTATTGTATAGGAAAAATCAGGAAAACTTCCATCAGGTTGTCCGATTAACGAGGCAATATGCTGAACATCTCAGAACCATCGACACTCCTCGTTTTTTGAAACAGTATATATAACAATGCCGCCAGCGGATTGAACCTCGGCCCTAACGCTTGGGGCCTGAATGACCGAGTGTCTAGTGCTCTGGCGCTCTGTCCTGGCGGTGTCACGCACAGGTTTCGGGTTCGTGCCCTGGCGGTGTCATGTATTTTAAGTGGCTCGGAATCCACTTTAAGCCGTAAGTATCAGTCTCATATAACTGTAGAGCGTCACAGAGGCCAGTAAGACTTCTCACCCACATCATTTCCAAACTGTATAGGAGCAACTCAATTCCATGCTCAGGAATGTGGTATGGTATAGTAGTAGAGGTAGTAGCCCTAATACTCACCAGCGGCGCCACTGAGCCACGAGCTGGGATCATTTAAAAAATAATTATTGTATTTGAAATTGTCGCAGAATATTTATTTCTCTGCTTAATTTGTACTTAAAAGACGCAAATAAATAAAAGAATTAGATTTTTTAACGAAAAACAAAAAGAAAATGTTTTTTTTTTTGACAAAAAGAAATATGTAATTTTATAAATAAATAAATTAGAAGTATATTTTATGAGTAAAAGAAGGAGAAGAATAGAATATTTATAAAATCGAGAAGTACAAGAAAAAATACAAATAAGAAAAATACGTTCAAGAAAAAACACTTCAATAGCAAATCACATATAAGTGGATTATTTTACGTATCATAAGTGGATCAAACATAAATTATTATCTTAAATACTCTATATTAGAGAAACAGTGATGGCGTACTAGTGCCAACAGTTTTACATTTTTGTTTTTGTCAGATTCGACAATATATTTTGCATAATGTGAGTAATTTTTAAACTTTAAAACTATCTATATATATCCCAATTATAATAATCCATAATTATTATTAAAGATGACGTCCATTCATTATGAGATGCATAATTATTATTTGCAACAAAGTTGTGTTTTTATTTTTAATAAGATAAAACTAATGCGTCTTCCTTTTTCAAGCTGTAATTATAGAATAAGAAATGCAAAAATGCAATTATGCAAAACAAGAACAGTGTAATTTCTGATAAAAGAGCGAAAAAGTCAATTTAATTTATTTGTTCTTCTTTTTCTCTGGTACGATCTTTCCTTAATCATAAACGTAATGCATTTGCTAGTTTTAATTGCATTCAAATAACCCGATATATTTTTCTTTAAAATAAAATTTTCAACATGAAGAAAAATTAAACCAACCAATTTCACAATGATATACATATCAAGGAGGATAACGAAAAGCTTTATTTCATTTTATCATTGCGGAAAGCTATATTTTATTGCATAAACTTTCCATTTTTGTTTTTAAAAATTATTATTAGGATAATGCTACTGTGTCCAAAAAGTAAAACCAATTGTCAATTTAAAATTCCCGGGTTTTATGGAATTTAATTTTTTTTTCTTTTTTATGTTGCTGGCACTGTCCTTGACATCTGTGTGAAATTTGACGTCAAAATATTCATTAGTGTTTGAGTTACGCTTGGCTTTGTGAGACGCTAAAATCGATTCCGGCAATTTTTGAAATGTCTGAATTAATTGAGCAAAGCACTTGCATTAAATTTTGTTTGCGGAAATGTATAGAATGTTGCAGAAGGTATTCGGTGAGCATTCCTTTATCGGAAAAGAAATATTTAAAAGTGGTATTAACAGTTCGAAGAAGGCAGCGAACGCGTTGAAGACGAAGAGTCCTCTGGTTAACCATCAACCTCAACCGACGAAGCTCACGTCCAACAAAAATTTAAGATTTGATGCTTGCAAACCGTCGATTTACAATTAGAGACCTTGCTGTTGATGTTGGAATTTCAAAAGCATCGGCGAATTCTATTTTGGGCCTCAAACGCGTCAAATCTCGATTGGTATCGAAAACACTGAATGCGCCAGCTCACACTGCATTGATTCTTTGTGACTTTTTCGCGGAAAAGGAAAACCATATCGTTCCACAACCACCGTATTGCGCCACACCATGCGAAGTCTGGCTATTTCCTAAACCCAAAAGATCACTCCGGGGATACCGTTTTGAGTCGATTGAAGAACTTGAAGGTCATCCCTGCCAATGACTTTTTAGCATGCATTGAGAATTGGAAAAAAAGTTGGCATAAGTACATTGTGTCCGGAGGGGATTGCTTTGAAGGCTATGAAATAAATTTAGAAGAATAAATAAAGAGTTTTTGAAAAAAAAAATTGGTCTTACTTTTTGGGCACAGCAGTACATATCAAGGAGTATAACGAAAAGCTAAATTTCATTTTATCATTACGGAAAGCTATATTTTCTTGCATAAATTTTCCATTTTTGTTTTTAAAAATTATTGTTAGGATACTATATCAAGTACGCTTAATAAATTCGTTGAAAAAACTAACCTATATTAAAAAGGTTAATTTTTTATATAATTACTTTGAAAAATTATCTTTGAATTTTAACAATTCCCTAAATTAAACTTCACCTTATTCTATAATATTTATGTACTATTATCGCATATAAAGTTGAGGTTGTATAAAAATGTTAGAGCATTGCAAAAAGGATTACATACAACTGCATCCTTGACCTGGACCACTGTTTGGAAAGGGAAGTTCCAGGCTGAATATGTGTATCTAGGCTAAGGTAAAGAACTCAGAGGTATGTGGAATGAGAATTTTAGGGAAGACTGGACCTATGTTGTGGGCTAAAATCTAGTCAACAAGAGTTAGAGTATATTCCATTAATCAGAGAGAATAATTTCAATGTTGTTTTCAAATATACCTATGCATTTATATTCCAGATTCCAGATAACATGAACTTAAATAATCGCATTATATTTTACGCATTATTATTATAAGATAATCTCATTCATGTAAACTTTCATTCTAGTCAAAAGAATTTTAATGTGAATAAATATTTAAGAAAATATTTCAAAATACACATTTTATTAAAGCTTCTGAGATCCAATTTTCAACAAATCGTTCATGAATATTTGTTATGATTTTTCCCTTATGAACCAAAAAATCAATTGCATCTCTAATCTCAATCTAGTAGTTAAGCAATGCATAAACAGTACGTAAAAACAGTGCATAAAATACATAATACAATTAAATGTGCTTTTGATGCATGAAAATTTTGACCTCTTCTAATCTTTCGAAAATTCAACTCTGAATTTTTCATTTTTTTAAGATTATTTACACAATGTGGAACATTCTATGAAGAATTTATAAGATTGCTATATAATATTTTCAGTTGTATTATTATATTTATATGTAAGTTTTTTACTTTGTAATGGTTTAATTCTTTTTAATACATTCTGTTCAAAACTCGATCGATTCAATATCTTTTTATGTAAATGTTAACTTTTTTGTTTAATTTTAACAATTTTTTGATTGACTTTTTATGTTACTTGTTTGAACCCTCATATTTCAGCAATATTGTTGCTAAATAGATACTTTCCACAATATTATTGTTAAATAAACTACTCTTTTGCATTAAAAACACGTAATTTTTTCAATTTACTTTTGATAATTTATGGAATCGGGTGCAGAGCGTTGGGAGTATGACTGAATACCCTACTCTGTAAAAAGAAAACATTTCCTGTCTCTAAATCTGGCAGTAGGCGTTGCGCCAATGAAGAACATTTGGTTTGGTTTGTCGCTCTGCTGTCATTTTTTTTTTTTTTTTTTTTTTGATTCCGAACGACTAACAAACATCCCTGCCACAGCCAAGATTCGAATCTGATGCCTGGGATACTAAAGGCAAGAGGTCTAGCTAATTTGCCACCAGGTCACCAGAATTTATAAAGCCTATTTATCATGATCTCCTTTTCACTTGAAAATAGAATTATAAATTTCTGAGCATTATGATTACACTATGATTTCATTCTTAAACACCATTCATTCACTTTCATTTATTCTTAAACATTATGATTTCATGTTATCATAATTACCAACATTTTATGATCAATTTAACACAAATAACTTTTTTGAGATTGAATTTATTTGTCATTGCCTAATTTGTTGAATAACCCTTTGATATATTTTTCACAGGCATTGAATTAATAAGTAGCAAAAGTAATAGTTCAATATTTTAAGAATTATCAAATTAAATATTTTTATAATTTACAATTTGCCATTTATGGAGAAAAATATTCATTTTCAGAATAAATATGATAAACTTATGATAATTTATTGAATTGGGTAATGCTTAATTTTTATTTATACTAAAAATTATTCAATTAGAAATTTCAACATTCGCTCCACTTTCATTAATCATTGCCATTTTAATATTGTTCTGGTTAGAAATGCATTCCGTATCATTTCTCCATTTCTTTCACCATTAAATTATGCATTTGATGGTAATTTAAAATTTACGTTAGATATTTGTAACTGACTAATTTTATTCATTATCTTGGATCTATCACGCAATTTTTGAATCATTCATGATTGTCTTTACGAATTGCAAATTTCAGAGAGGGTAAACATGAAATGTTGGCTCAGCCATCGGAAATGTTTTTGTCGCAACATTCAAGACATGCAATTGTCTCCTTAAACAGCGTGATGCGACTTCAGAAATGCTTCTGGTGCATTTGATAATGGACGATCTCTTTCGGACCACCAGTCACGGCGGAATAACGCATGATGCATTATTCCAGTGTGACACAAATGCAGTTTCTGACACTCTCACCGAGGATTGCTGGTATAAATTACAAAACACAAGAGAGTGTTAACAATCGGACGCTTCTACCGATTTCGAATTTCCGATGATCCATCAGAAAGCCTACCTTTTGTTCGCAAGCGAAAATGAGACGAAAATATCGTTTCCTGCGTAACGTTCAAATCAAATAAATAATTTAAGATACGGTATTGTTCTAGTAATCATTGAAATTGGTGGAAGAAAGCGCGTGTCGACCTTGAACCGATCACGTGGTCAGGAGGACGACTTCGTCGTCACGCGATGTCGTGAAGAGACACTTTCATGTTCAACCAATATGACTTTGAAAATGCTGCCAAAACAAGGTCTGGGATATGACTATTATTCCAGAAAATTTGCGGTGGGATATCAAGCAGACGGATCAAGGTGGAATTTCCCCAATTTAGCCATTTGGGTATGAAGAAAGCAACTTGGAAGTGTCCCTTAAATTTGCAAGGTCTGCACGATTTGGCTATTCGCAGTTTTAGATCTGTTATGCAAAATAGCGAATCTAAATAAAATGGTTTAGATTTACATAAAATGTATCCTTTTTGATGATAGTAGTAATAACAAGCTTATATTGTAGTAAAAATTTTTCCTGGAGTACAGGACAGCAACGCATTTTATGATTCTATACACTACATTTTTTTAACGTAGTTACCATAAAATAAGTTTCATCTTATATCTGAATTGATTTTAAAATGTCAGCAAACTTTAAGTGGGCTGTTTTAAGATGATTGAGACAACAACGGCTTGGTTCAGACTTCACAACTTCGTATGGTGAAAAAATTAGACAAAGTTCGTATATGGTTCGTATATGGATAGCTCTCCAGAATTTGATCATTGTTTAAGTTTATTGTAAAGATAAAAAAAAATATGAATTCAAAATTTTAAATATAACGAAGTTCATATCTTGGTAATGAATATGCATACAATAATAGATAGAATAGAGAAGTCGTGAAACAGATAGATGTAGACAAATAGAAGGAATTGCAGGTTCGATTCAGGACCATTTATTTCATGTCTAGCGTCCAACATTAGAATGCAATGCATATACCTAGTTGAACGTTTTCATGAAAGATAAAAGAACTGATCTCTGTTGTAATTATCTTTGTTTTATGATTATTTCAAACAATCTAGTTTTAGACCATTCTAATTAGTTTTTGGGTTTGCAAATTCATAAAAATGAGGAAAAAATATAGCTTCCCTTTGGAAATTTTATTTAAGATTGGGGATTCTGGAACTGTAGGAAGGTTTTTTTTCTATAAATAATAAAATTAACCAAAAATTGTGCTGAAGAACCTTATGAGGAAATTAAACTTTAATTATTAGGAATTGCAAAATTATTAATAATAATTATCTTATTGGTAAGGAATTCCTGATTTTAAAAATAAAAATATAAAAATATTGATTCTTTTTATGGCAATGTATGGATTCGATCGTGTTACATTTATTTGTTTACTTTTAAATCACATGTCAAAATAAAATATTTCTCAATAACAGAGACAGAACTTTCTGATTACACAAGAAAAAATATTTACCCATTTTTATGGATGACCAAAATCATTGATCTCATTATTTTTGAAGTAAGAAAATAAATATTTGTTATTAGTAATTATAGCACTTCAATAAAGTGGAATATATGTACCTACAAATAATAACCCTTTAAACGTGAATTATAAAAACCTTGGCTTTCTTACATTGTCAAGACAAAATAAATAGAAAAATAATCAAACCTACAATGATATTTTATGATAAAAATGGTATGGGAAGAGAGGAGTTAGCTAAAGAGGCGTAGGGTAGAACAAGGATATAAAATTTGAGTACAACTGTAAAGATTTCTGTTAACACCTTGGAAGAAAGTCCGACAGTTGGAGATGTCCTTGGAGAGCCTTGTCCTTTTATAAACATTAGAAAAATAAACTCGAATTTTAGTTAGCTGACATGTTATTTCTTTTTGAGTTCGATAAAAATTTTTAAGAAGTGAAATATTTTTTTCACGAATGTTTTTTTTTTTAACTGCACTATATACCTATTTCTTTTTTTATATTGCTTTTTTTTCCTTTCCCTGCTAAACAATGAAGGGAAAGAAGCGTATATCCTCTTTAAATGCATGATCTAACAAAACAGCACTCTACAATAAGAATACATGCCCTTTTCAATAAATTAAGATAGTGGAAAAGGAATTTCAGAAATTCAAAGTATAATCAAAACTTACTTGAGAATCACTTTTGATTTCCTCAGTAGTTAAAAAAATTTTAGTGAATTAAAATATTCATTGAAAAAATTCATGCTAAGGCAATAGAGAAGAGGGAATACCTCGAGAATATCGACTTTAAAAACTTGCTAATTCTTGAAAATCCTCCCTTCCCTCCTAAACAATAGAGAGAAACAGGTATGCATCCTCCTTAAATGCACGATCTAACAAAATAGTATGCATTTTTTAAAAAAAATTAGGATAATAGAAAAGGAATTTCTGAAATTCAAAGGATAATCAAAACTTTCTTGAGAATCGCTCGACTTCCTCAGTAGTTGGAAAACTTTTATTCATTGAAAAATTCATGCTAGGCCAATACAGGAGAGAGAATAGTTCGAGATTATCGACTTTAAAAACTGGCTAATTCTTGAAAATGTTAGGCAAATTATGTATAATTAAGAAATTTATTTCTAAATATTAAATGTAATTGATTAGGGATAAAAAGTTTTACGAACTATTTACATATTTTTTTTATTTTTTTATTTAGGCACTTGACATTGCGTCACATATATAATAAATACTTCAACAATGCTCTTCAAAATATACATTATGTTATCAATTGACTCCAATTTTCTATGTTTTGAACGTTATTACTTTAATTATAATCTTTAATATAATTTCTTAGCAATTATTACTAAAATACATTTAACCACCTCATTCCGTTAGAAAATAAGTGCAGCTGTTCTCCGGATATAGTACAAGAGACAAACTCATATTTAATAAAAACTGTTCTTTTCTTCTTGTGAGAGCACCGACCTAAAAAATCTAAATTTTCCCTTTTTATTGCTTAAATTTTTCCTGCCAATAAGACGTCATTGAGACCATAGTTCTTTGTTTAAAGGATTTCATAATGATATGTCATAAATCTTTTTAGTGACATATTTTTATTCATGAAACAGGAAAATAAGATAGTTCAGGTAATCTTCTAATTCTCAAATAAATTTCCCAATGATTAAATTTCAAACAGAATAATAATAAAAGATAACCAGAAAATCAGACATTTAGTAAAATAGCTTTTAGTTCAGATCTAAAATATAATCTGGATTGATGCAATGTATTATAATAAATTGTATTATAATTTTTTTCCTTCTAAATCTCTACAGTCATGATATTTATTAGTGTGTTAACCTAGACCACTTTCCTTACTGAATAATACAATGGCCTTTAAGATCATTACATTCATGAAAGGTAAAACTAGTAAGAATTTGTATCTTATCAACACACTTAGCTTATTAAATGTAGTTGTTAACGAGGTTGCTTTTATATAAAATGGTTATAATTGTGGATTATTGTGTATCTGAATTGTGGTTTAACGAGGTTTCTTTTATATAAAATGGTTTTGTGGATTATTTTATACCTGAATTGTGGTTTAACAAGATTTATTTTATATAAAATGGTTATAACTGTGGATTATTGTATACTGGAGTAGTAGCTTAACGAGGTTTCGTTTATATAAAATGGTTATAATTCTGGATTATTGTATACCAGAATTGTGGTTAACGAGGTTTTTTTAAGCAATATAATTATAATTGTGAGTTATTGTACACCGGAATTGTGGTTTAACGAAAAATGGTTATAATTGTGGATTATTGGATACCGCAATTGTGGTTTAATGATGTTTATTTTATATAAAATGATTATAGTTGTGGATTATTGTATATCGGAATTGGGGTTTGCGAGGTTTCTTTTAGATAAAATGGTTACAATTGTGGATTATTGAACACCGAAATTGTGGTTTAACGAAGTTTCTTTTATACAAAATGGTTATAATTATGGATTAATGTATACCGGAATTGGGATTTAAAGAGATCCATCATAGAAGTGTTCATAATAAGCAATGTACTTCGCAATAAAGAGAGACTAACAAAGTTTATTATATAAAAACCTCGTTAAACGACCACTTCTTATGGCGAAGATTAAAGGTGGTGAGGTTTTGGGGTGTTAGTTAAATAGCCGACTATATATCCAGACTCTGTAGTTTTACCATAATCTAAAAGTGACTCAAACTAATGCAGATATTATATGTTTGGAACGGGATTTCTATGATTATCATGACAGTTCGTCAGTCAATTTCATCTTGACATCTGCAGGTAGAACTCAAATTTCGACTCAAATTTCCCTTATTACCAATTTATAACTGAGTCAAATATATAGACTAAACATTTTATATCTTTTGAAATTTCTAATTCATATACAATAGTCATTTCTTTATTCATTGATATTTGTATTAAGTCTACAATTAAACCTTTTAAAAAGATATAATGTAAAAATTATCGTAAAAAATTAAATAGAATGGTTTTAATATGAATCTTCAGTTCAAATATATCTTTGAATGAAAAAGTAGCATTTATTTTAGATTAATTTTAATGTTATTTCACAATTAAAAAATAATAGTTGGTTTTTATTATAAATAAACAAAAAAAAATCGAGTTTATAAAATTAATCTTCCTATACGTTTCTTTAATTAAGTTGAAAAACCTTTCCTTTTTAGGAATCTTATTTCTTAACAAACGTGATCTTAGTTGTTTTTTTATAGAACTTTTAAAATGCATGATTAGA
Source organism: Caerostris darwini (assembly GCA_021605075.1). Classification (NCBI taxonomy): domain Eukaryota; kingdom Metazoa; phylum Arthropoda; class Arachnida; order Araneae; family Araneidae; genus Caerostris; species Caerostris darwini. The sequence continues at coordinate 657,456 of BPLQ01012627.1, read as the reverse complement.
AAATTAATTATAAAATTGAAAAAAGCAACCACCTTAGAAATAAATGATATTAATTTTGTTGATGCTTAATGATCATTGATCTCTTTTTAGAGATAGTAGATTCTGCAAAATTAAAAAAAAGTGCCAAACTAAAAAGAATTCTTAGATTATTTTAGTTCGCCTATTTTTTTACATGAAACTGCTATCTCAAATTTGAAAAAAAAATTTCACGTAGAAATATTAAAAAAAAAAAAATATGTAAGTAATTGTAGAAAAATCACTTTTAATAAATTACGATTAGAATGAATTGAATATGATCCAGATATAAATTTGGTAATTACTAGAGAAATATTGTGAGTCATATAGAAAATAAAAAAAAAGTCATAGTCAAAATTTAATATAATAATACAGATCTATAAAAAATATATACATAAAAGTTATTTTTGAATTTGATAAACACTTTCAAAGGAAGGTGTCAAATTTCAATGATTTTTTTTTTCCCTAAAAATTGTTTAGATTGATTATCAAGATAAATAGTTTGAGAAAGAGTAGCAAATTAGGCATGCTTCATATAATGCATAATAATACATATAATATGATAACGTAACAAACGCATGTCAGAAACTTTTCTTGCACCATGATGTTTATTATGAGAAGGTAATATGTTCTCATACTTATTTGAGTAACAACGATTACTTATTAATACTACCTTTCATGGCATGTGTGCTAACGTGGGTTTCAATAATAGAGAGTTTTTGCATACCGTACGGTAGGTTACCGTAGGACGTCCGTTAGCTTTTTCTCCCTAGCACGCATGCTCATAGGAAACTGAGCAAGCGCGCTAGGGAGAAAAAGCTAACGGACGTCCTACGGTAACCTAACTTACGGTATGCAAAAACTCTCTAATATTGAATTCCCTAAATTACAAAACTCAATGGCAATTCTGTGCAATATGACATAAAACTGACATGATTTCACCTTACAACTTTAATTCATAAATCAGTTCAAATATCTAACAGATTTAGTTAATGATAAAGAAACAAAACGCTACTATTGAACAAAAACTCGATACGATAAAGATCAGATCTCACAGTTTTACATTTAGGTAATATACGAGCAAAAAAAGTGATATTGTGTGAACATCTTTAAAAGCCCGTAACAGATTTCCATTCCAAGGTGAAGACAGTAGTATTGTAAGGGAACAAGAGAAAGGATAACCTTAAAGATGTGGCAAAGAGATAACCTTAAAAAACTGACCACTTTCTATGTGATACGAGCGTTGACTAACGGCAACCTGCTAACAGAGGAAAATAAGACTAGCTATGAAAGTATTGTCTCCGATTTCGCAACCTTGTGCTATATCACGACCGGAAAGCATAATTCCATTGTGGTCTTCTCGTAATTTCTATCTTCTTCCAAGAAACATCGGCATTGTTTGCGAGACTTGCCAAAAACAATAGCTCTTGAGATTTCCAATGTTAAATTTTTGATATTTCTTTATTTTCTCGTAAATCCCGTGTTTTCGAAGGAAGCCATTTCCTTTAGCTAATCATATCGTTTTGTAGAATAATAGTGATAGTTATGGATAAAGCGATAGTCTTTAGTTGCGTCACTTTTCGTTGAGTTCATACAATTTAAGGCATGAAGAGAGGTGAAGGTTTGCTGGTTTGTCTGAGTTATTATGATTTAATATCAAATGTGTTTGTATTACTTTATTTTGAAAATAAATTTTGGAAAATATAACTGTTCTTATCTTTTTTAATAAAAATGATTTTGAAAATTTTATTGGCCTTGATGTGATATTTTTAAGAGTAAAGAAATAAAAAAAAAAACATCACACACACCATATATCATATTCTATACAACCATATACTAATTAACTAGAGTGTGAAATTCTAAGTTGCGTCAATTATCATTGACTTCATACAATTTTTTAAGGCATGAAGAGAGGTGAAAGTTTGCTGGCTTCTCTGAGTTATTATGATTTAATATCAAATGAGTTTGTATTACTTCGTTTTAAAAATATTACTGTTCTTATCATTTTAATAAAAATGATATTGAAAATTTTATTGGTTTTGATCCGGTACTAAAAAAAAAACCACACACCATATATCATATTCTATATAACCATATACTAATTAAGTAGAATGTGAAATATTAAATCGTGTCACTTTTCATTGAGTTCATGCAATTTTTAAAGCATTAAAAGAGATGAAGGTTTGCTGGCTTGTCTGAGTTATTATGAATTAATATCAAATGTGTTTGTATTACTTTATTTTGAAAATAAATTTTGGGAATATTACTGTTCTTATCTTTTTTTAATCAAAATGATTTTGAAAATTTTATTAGTCTTGATACGGTATTTTAACGAGTAAAAAAAAAGCAAACACCACACATATTCTATATAACCATATACTAATTAACTAGAATGTGAAATTTTAAGTCGCGTCACTTCTCACTGAGTTCATACAATTTTTTAAAACATGAAAAGAGATGAAGTTTTGCTGGTTTATCTGAGTTATTATGATTTAATATCAAATCAGTTAGTATTACTTTATTTTGAAAATAAAATTTTCAAATATTACTGCTCTTATCTTTTTTATTAAAAAGGATATTGAAAATTTTATTGGTTTTGATGTGGTATTTTTAAGAGTAAAAAAACACTACACATCATATTCTATATAACCATATATTAATTAACTAGAATGTGAAATTTTAAGTTGCGTCACTTTTCATTGAGTTCATACAATTTTTTAAGGTATGAAGAGAAGTGGAGGTTTGCTGGTTTGTCTGAGTTATTATGATTTAATATCAAATGAGTTTGTATTACTTTATTTTGAAAATAAGTTTTGGAAATATTGCTGTTCTTATCTTTTTTAATAAAAATGATTTTGAAAATTTATTGGTCTTGATACGGTATTTTCAAGGGGAAAAAATAGCACAACCACAGATCATATTCTATATAACCATATACTAATTACTAGAATGGGAAATTCTATAACAATATGTCTCCAATGTTAATTTGATTAAATTACTTTCTCTTATAAAAGCCCTAGAATTACCTATCTTTTAAATAAATAAAATGATTCTTTTAATATTTTTAATTCTTGTTATGCTAGCAATTCTCTTAATACATTTTCTATAAATATAACATACATTTTATGATTACTGGTATTTCAAATTTCGGAGTTAGCTAGCTATTCAGAAAAACATTGAATAATGTACAAAAGTAGTCAAATGGTAAAATAATTTTCTGAGTTATTACGATTTAACATCAAATGAGTTTGCCTCACTTTTTAATAAAAGTGATAGTGACAATTCTATTTGTCTTGATATAGTGTTTTTGTAAACAAAAATGCACCATATATTATACTATATATCCTCATATATTCATTAAGTAGAATGTAAAATTCTATTACGGTATGTCTTCAATGTTAACTGTATTAGATTAGAGTAAATTGCTTTCTCTTGTAAATGCCATGGAATTAGCGATCTTTTTTAAATATAAAAGCATTCATTTAATATTTTATAATTGCTTGCAAGTTAGTAGTTATCTTAATTAATTCATCGAACATTTTATGTTTACTATTTTTTATTTTAATTTCCAGTCTGTGATATTCGTAAAAGCCTTGAATGATGCATGAAAATAGTAAAGTAGAAAAATAAATTTTTTCCAGAAATATAATTAAAAATTTAATTTTTAGAAAAAAAGGATATATCTAATAAAATTTTTTAACAGAGTTGCGCAAGAATGAAAAATAATGATGAAGAATACTTCTCAAAACTAAAAAGTAAATATACATTATGAAAATTATTTGAAATTGCATATTAAATTCAGCATGATAACTCAAATGAAGAGACATGATAAAGCATATTTAAAACAACATTTAACAATACAAAATAAATTGAAAATAGGTCGCTATTGAAAACATCATGGAAGAAATGGATATTTCGGAAAATTAAAAGTTTGAGTCATTTAATTATATTAAAGAGTTGCATCTTAACACTTTTTTAAATAAAGAGAGCAATAATTTTAAATTAAAAAAAATTATTAGAAAAAGTATCATTATGTCAAAATGCTAATAATTGCTTTAATAGCTAAACTTTATAAGTAATAATTATATAATGTATATGATTTATGTGATTGTAGTTAAAAGTCTGAACCATTTAATTGTATTAAAGAGTTATATCTTAGGTGTATATTTTAAAATAAAAAAAGAGAACAGAAATTTTAAATGAAAAAAATTATTAGAAAATCTATTAGTCAAAATGCTACTAATTAATGTCTAAACTTTATAAAGTAACAATTATTTGATGTATATGATTTATGCGATTGTAGTTAAATCTGTGGGAAGTTTATCATATGGAATATATTACTTAGATTTTTATAAAAATGAAGCAAATTTATCCATTAATAAAAATTAGCTGATTCGTGATTTAAAAGGGAGTTACAAATAAGTAAGGAGTTGTTTCCTGTAAAAGTATTTGTCCACAATAAGACGTTTGCATTTTCACTATGCCTTGTTGAGAAGTTAATATTTAATTTTTTATCCAAATTTCTCAAGCTGTAGATACAGATTAGTTAATTATTGCAAGTTAGTTGCATTTAGTTCGCAAATTATAGTTGCTGCCTGGTACAGGTGATTCCAGCAAAATGTTGCCAGAAATCACCTCATTAACCCTAAAAGTAATCGAAAAGAATAAAGGACGACAGTGGATAGTAGAGAAAAGTATCATTGTTAGAAAATTATAGTTGCTAGAAGTTAGTTAGAAAATTATAGTTGCTGCTTGGTAAAAGTGATTCCAGAAAAATGCTGCCAGAAATCACCCCATTAACCCTAAAAAGTAATCGAAAAGAATAAAGGACGACAGTGGATAGTAGAGAAAAGTATCATTGTTAGAAAATTATAGTTGCTAGAAGTTAGTTAGAAAATTATAGTTGCTGCCTGGTAAAAGTGATTCCAGAAAAATGCTGCCAGAAATCACCTCAGTAACCCTAAAAGTAATCGAAAAGAATAAAGGACGACAGTGGATAGTAGAGAAAAGTATCATTGTTAGAAAATTATAGTTGCTAGAAGTTAGTTAGAAAATTATAGTTGCTGCCTGGTAAAAGTGATTCCAGAAAAATGCTGCCAGAAATCACCCCATTAACCCTAAAAAGTAATCGAAAAGAATAAAGGACGACAGTGGATAGTAGAGAAAAGTATCATTGTTAGAAAATTATAGTTGCTAGAAGTTAGTTAGAAAATTATAGTTGCTGCCTGGTAAAAGTGATTCCAGAAAAATGCTGCCAGAAATCACCTCATTAACCCTAAAAGTAATCGGAAAGAATAAAGGACGGCAGTGGCAGTGAAAAGTATCATTGGAACAGAACAATGTAACATCCTAACGGCTCCCTACGCAGTCCCATTATGACGCTCCGGAAACAAGAATATGCACAAAATAACTGTCGAAAGAGAAAATTAAATGCATGCAATCCATTGTTAAAGACTTAAGAATTTGTTGTTTCCCGTTGCAACATACCCTTTCCATGTACATTGTTTTGCAGTGGTGGTGATCCTGTGGAAGTACGGCGTAAAATTTTGCATCGAGAGGTTTTCAAATAACTTTACGAATTACAGTAATTAGATATTTAAGGAGCGTGGCGGAACTAAGTGTTATTAGATAAGACTTTCAGTTTGTGTGATCCTGTTATTGCAACAGAAAGCTTCGAATCAACTTCATTGAGGCATATATCCCCTTTTGCCAGTTGAAAGACTTGACCAATCGACTAGCTTAAGCTTCATTGATGTTTCATTTGACGTCTCAAAATGTCTTGAGCGTGACTGAAGAATTGAAGGTGAAACATATTACATGATAAGCTCTTAGCCAAGTCCCGATAATCTGTGACATTAGGGAAAATCAAAGATTAGCTCTCTTTATATTATTTGTGATAAATTGGTCTTAATGGACTACGCTGTTGAATAGTTTAAACCACTTGATGTTAAAAGGTAATATAACAAAATTTTAAGTTCATGTGCACTTAAATGCAACTAAATCACATAAAAATACTTAATTTTATATGCCTTCTTAATAATTAACTGAAACAGTAGTTCTGAAATTGTGTGGTGTGTCAATAAATGGGACAGGATATGTTAAAAAGGGGTGAGATGTATTTCCTACAGATAAAAATCAAATCTCTGTAATTAATGTAATAAAAATTTATATGAAATAAGTTTTTGAGGAACATAAATTTATTATGAATTTCGAATTTACTGAAACATAATCAATGATTGTACTTCATCTACTATTCTAATTACTTTTATTTCAACATGCTATATAACTAAAGTAACCAAATGTTTTTGTTATATGGCTACTTTAAAATAAAATTAAAAAAAAAAAAAGTAAAATCTTTATCTTTAAATCAAAGATATTCCTTAAAATTTCTGATTATAATCAGACCAAACGCAATTCATTAATAACTGATTAAAATTCTTGATTATTTGTGTAGTAAAAAAATAAAAATATCTAAGTTACCGTTACTTACTAAAGTAACGTAATTGATTAATTGCAACTAATAATGATAATACACTGAGTTGAAAAAACACCGTGCTATTCGTGTATTGCCAAAATAAATTATACCTAACTTCAACCTAATACCTAACTAATAAAACTTCAAAGTTACTATGATATTTAATAATGAAAAATATTGAGAGGGAGAGAGTAGATATTTCCTTTGCTTAGGGGGATGAAAAGGTAAAAAGCCTGAGTATCAATGAACTAGATGATCATTATTCATGAAAAAAGAGATAGAGAGTTTGTTCTTATATGTAAGATGTTTTCTTGACCAATCTTCTGTCGCGTCTTGTCGCACCTTCTATAGATATGTACGGGTGTCACGAACCCTGGGTGACCTAGTGATCTTTTCTTCATCCTTTTGTCTTTTTTTTTCTTTATCATCGTCTAGATCACAGACCTTATTATATAGCATCAATATGTCTCATTACCGTCTGTGTTTGGAGCAGCATGGCCAAATCTGGTCCTTGTGACACAAAACTCCAACTAACCAACCTTGATACACCTTTTTAATATGATTCCATTATCTTTATGTACTTCATTATTTTATTTGGATGTAATTTAAATTAATCTTCCAGGAGCAACTACTTCAAATTTACTTGCTATATAGGAGAAAAAACAGAATTTTGTCACAATTACAGTCTAGTTGTTTTCAAAGTAATTATTGTAGTGCAAACCATCAATTGGATTCGAACCATTGTTTTCTGGCGCTTAGTCACTGGGCCAAAAGAGTACAGAAATTCAATTAGATAAAAGATGTGCAATTTTAAATTCTTCTTAATAAATCATGGAGATGTCATTCTAGTCTTTTAAACATTAAAGTCAAAGTGGCGTCGTAAAGTCAATATAAAAAAAAATTATTAAGTAATGGGTTTTAAATAATTTGAGTGACTATAGAGATGCGTCATTAAATTATGAAGTTCAAAATTTAAAACATTGTTTAAAAAACCTTTTCTCATCAGTAATATTTACTGTAAAATACAATTTTTCTTCGTCTTTTCTTTGAAATTTCATATAAAATTTATTTGATTGTGTCGACTGTTTCATCTTGTATTTTAGCGTCCAGTTTACGAACTTTGAGGAGGTAGGGTACATCTAGATAACTTGTAATCACTCAGCAGTGAATTGTCGGAAACGCTATTCTGATGCAGTAATGTACCAAGAAACACCTGGAATGGAAAGACACCACATAAATGAATATACCATTTACTAAGCAATGTATCAACAAAAGTAACATTGTCAACAGTAACATGTGGTTTTTATACAGAATGGTCCAAACTCTACAACCAGACATCTCGGTATGATGCACTATAGCTGGCGTACTGGAATTAGAATTGCTCTGCACCAGACCATTACAATCTCCTCCATGTCTAGAGTTCGTACTTTTCATTCACAACTAATGACTGTTCTCTGGAACAAAACCCTTTCAGCTGGTGCAGGTATCCAATGAAGCTATGAATGAGAGTACTCTTCAGCAAATGTCGTTGTCCATGCAAGCTCTATGCGACTTGTCCATTGCACTCCACAATTCTATAAGTCAAATGCATATATCTTAGTTTAGTGTTTGTATGATCAGCCCCCATCCTACTATGCAGTGCTAGTGTGAAGAGCGAAACGCTCGGAATTCCCGCGCCAGTGCAGCGCCATCTGTCGCTTCTAAAAAATATTTTTGAGCCAGCATTGCTATATGATTCCGAGTCGTCTAGGTGTGCCCTACCATTTTTATAAGTTTGTAAACGTGGTGCTGAAACATTCTATATATTTTTAACGAATGCTAATAAGTTTTTGAACGTTTATACGTAGTTAGATTGTTTATAGATTCAGTCCATATTAATGCCTATAGGCAATACAATAACAATATTTATAAAAAAAATTAAGAAAATAATTTTAATTAAAAATAAATTAATTTACATTAAAATTTAAAAAAGTTAAATCTTTAAAACAATTTGAAAATTATTTCAAAGCACTTTAAATAAAAATCGCATCAAAATTGATGTTTTAGAATCATCTAAATTTTTTTAATAGTTATTTTTCTATATATCTTATTAGTTTACTACAGACATCAATAAATTAACACCTTAAAGATTCCGATTTTTAAAGCACACTGGAAAAAATGAAAACTGTAAATATTGAATCTGGTTCATACCAATATCTTAAAATTTTAAAATTTTCAGATTTTGGCATTAGAATAAAAAGAAAGTTACATTATTTTAGGAAATTTTGATACAGCTATTTTCTGAAATTATTATTATGTTGATAGGTTAACGAATACTGAGTATTAACATTTAATCGTAAGTTTAATTTTATGAAAAATATAAAATTCATTTCTTCATTTGAACGAAAAATTAATTTTTAATCAAATAACTTACTTATATAAATTGAATGCTAAGAACATTATAAGGATCCCATGTTAATACAATGACTTCAATTCAAATTTTGTACCGCATTCACATTGTTGACTGATTATTACATTTTAATAGACCAAATATTTATTTATTATGTTTTATTTAAATATTATAAACAAAGATATAAATATATACTCATTTCGATTATTTTACAGGTAATTTATCTAAATTATATTTACTCATATAAAATGCTCTATTAATTTTTATGCATTAGTATTATTCTTAGACATTTTGCTTCCGCATATCATTAAAATTTAAAATAAAAAATAACATATTTCTTCGCCATACGGACATATTTTTGTTCAGGATATACTTATCATAAAGTTTTGAAAAGTGATGAAATTTCATGCGAATTTCCTGTTTCATAGTACATTTCATCTATTGTGTCGGTTTATGAGTCAATATGTCAGTATAGTTGAGCTGTGACGAGAAAGGCGAATAAGGAATCATTAAAATGATATAGTTGAATGAAAACAAATACGTATGTGACAAGTTCTGAATGATAAAGTACACTCAAATTGCATGTTGAAGTTAAGAATCGAAGATAACATCGTAACTAATTCTATTTTTAAAGACAGTTTTTCTGGAAGTACGATTTTTATTATGTTATATAACGAAGTAGCTAAACATTGACTATTTTTTTTTTGTACTCACGGAATCCAAAACCTAACATGACTCTTACCATAAATAAGTGCTTGACAGGGTTTCATAAACTGCTTTAACAAAAAAAGAGAGCGATAGTATTCTTCAAGAAGAACAATATTTATTATGGAACCTATGATATCATTCTTCTTTGAGGGTAAGAAAAGAGACACTTCAGAATACATGCAACAAGTACAAGTCTTCATTTCTGACATCATTTCTTTAGTGTAGGTTTTGTTTGGTTTGTCGCTCAATGGTCATTTTTTGCACACTTTAGGCTAATTAGACCGGGACCTACAGTTTCACTAACAAACATTCTGAATCACTAACAAACATCAATGACACCGTCAGAATTCGAACATGAAGCCTGTGGTAAAAAGGCCAGAGTGCTAGCCAACTGACCATCAGACTACCTTTAGTGCAGGAGAAGTATCCCAGTTCTAGAACATAACTGTAAAGCATTTAACGCATGCAGATTTCCAGTGAAAAGCAACAATGCCAGTGGCTCATAACATTTCAATAGAAAAATAGCTGAAGCAAATGCTGATTTTTTAAAAACATTCACATCTTCGATGCTTCAAATTTTTACAAATAAGTGTACGAGATCGTGAATAGATCTCCTTGGGAAATCACTTCAGGAGAAATGTTGTTGAGGAGGACAGGGTAAACATGACACCAAGAACCATCGAGAGGATGCTCCAATCTTTCCATTTCCCGGGGGGAATTGTGCGATAGCACACTTAAATGCTATTTTGAGAATCTACCTTCAGTCTTTCTTGGTCAAAATGGGACTTAAAATTTCGTTGATTCTCTTTTTTCACGGTTGAAAATTCAACTTGAGCATTTAACTTTATACGTTTCCACTACTACTCAGAATGGAATGATGTTCATCTTGAGGAATACAATTACCACTCTTAATGCGTTAAAATATTTTACGAACACCTTGCATTGTAATGTAACGAATTTTTACCCATTGGGAAGTCGTTAATTAATGTTTAAGTGTTTTTTTTATGTTTTGCTTGCGAACTCCAAAGGTTTGTGGCTATATCATGAGGAAATATCACTTTGGTGGTTCAGTGTAATTACGTGATGTCACCGTAATTAAGAACAAGCACACCAAGAGGTATTACATTAATTAAAGTTTTTTTAATACTTCTGTATTGTGTAAATTAGAGATTTCCATACTAATGATTCCCATAATTTCCATAAAGTCATTTGTTTGTAATTGTAAACAAATGATTTTTTAAAAAAATTGATAGTTGAATCATGTTATGTATACCATATTACGTTAATTAAAACAAACGAGAATTGCCTTATCTGTTTTCCATATTATTACCTAAATACTTTTGTTTTAAATCTTCTATTATTTACCCATAAATAACGAACTTTTGTCAATGTTGTCACTTCTTGTTTTCTGTATCCGGCCACATTTTACTAGATTGAATTATTAATTACAAAAACTAATGCATTTTTCAAAAATTTAATTAAAAACTATATATTTGTCTTGACGAATGTAGTTTGAATAATACAAGACGTGATGTATTATGTTAGACACAACATAGTTGGAAAATCGAAGGTTGGCCTTAGTCGCTGAGAACGAATGGGTTCTAGCATTCTACACTTCGAAATTCGTCACTAAGAGCATACGTTTCAACATTAGGAAAGTAAAAATTACAGAATTAAAAAAAATGTTATTGTTATGGAGTCGACATGAACTAATTATTTTTCGTATTAAAGGGAAAGACAATAATATTTTAAAAATAGTTAAATGAATTGTACATTTACAATAGACTTTTTATAATTTAAAAATTCTTTGTAAATTTGCTGCTTTAATATTTATTATATTAGAGAGATATTTCAGATTAAATGTTATCAAAATATTTTGTGTTAGAGGAGCATAACTCTTAGTTTAATGGTAACTCTTTTTTTCTTTAATATTGATAAACATACGGGCACATTCAATATTTTCATAATATAAGGTTAATATTACTTAAAGGATCATTCATAAGAATTCAACCAATAGCTTACATTGTTCCAATAAGCCAATTAATATTTCATACGTGAGGCCTTGAAAAGACAGACTGGTTTTAAAAAAAAATTATAGAAAACAGTCACGGATAAAAAATCAATTCTCTTGGCAAATTTAAGTGATAGTACACAAATTTAATAATACTAAATTATTTAATAAAAAAATTATAATTAATCTATAAATATAATAATTTTTCAATGTTCTAATTTTAATGAAATTAATTTATGTTAAAAATTATGCCATATCACATAACTTTGCTGCGAGATTTTATTTCAAACCGTAACCGTTTAACTGTTATCCTTTTTTGAAAACCATCATTTTTTTTCATGGTACCTTGCATCTTTATAATATAAATTCTGTACACAGTTATTGCAATTCATTCTATACCACATGACGTTTCCTGCTATTTTTAATTATGAACAGTAATTTAATTCTGAATGGGAACACTTATAATGAATATTAACACTATTTTAAGACGAATTAACACCTCCTTATAATGATTTTTTGCTTAATTTAACGGAATATTAATCATACCAGGTAAAATCGTAAAAAAGAAAACAATATTCATACAAACTTGGAAAATTCTGTGGACGTTGGTAAAGGAGAGTTGGAGTTTGATATTTCGTACTTTCTTTAGAACAAAAAAAATCTTTTTCAAAACTTTCAAACAAAAATGTGTGTAAAAAAACTTTAAAATATCATCTGAATTTTTAATAATCATTTTAGTTGACATAATTTGAAGTGAAAGGTTACTATTTTATGTGTAAATTGTGTTGCGAAATGAAAAATAATACAAAATACAATAAAAATAATAAATCATTGTACTATTTAAAATTTCTGATATACTTATATACTTATTTAATTTTTCTATTAATTAATTTATTATAATTAAATTTATGTCTTGTTCCTTGATTTTGTTGCAAGAATCGATTTGCGTGTAATTGGAGAACACACAGAAAATTCCAACCAAGCATTCTGATTGTGGACACGAGACATTCTGGTGTAACCTAATTTTAGTCTCTATACATTTCTAAGTAGTAACTGTACAAAAACATAGAAACTCAAATGAGGAATTGGAGAACAAACAGAAAACTCCAACCAAGCAGTCTGATTGTGGACGCGAGACATTCTACTTTAACCTCATTTGAGACTCTGTTTTTCTAAGCAACAACTGCAGTTAACATCTACTGCGATAATTGAATTATGCCTTTTACATGCTAGTTAAAATACACTATCACTGCGTCACAAATGGGCTATGAATCGTGTACACCAGTCTCCTGTTTTTAATTCTAGAAACTTCACGAAATATGCCAATTTCAAATAAATTGTAAATTCTAAACACCTCTTAGATAATTTACTTAAATGAAGAATTTAAAAAATATTTATTAGGTGAAATAATTATAAATTGACTTTTGTTTCTATCAGTGAATCAAGTTTACATTATACATAACAAATAAATGGCTTTCAAAAAATTAGAATTTTTTATTTCAAATATTTAACAAAGACATTATGATTTTTATTTGAAATATTATCAATAAAACTTTAAATTGAAAAGAAGGTTATTAGAAAATTTTTAATATATAGGAATATTCAAATCCCAAAAGCTGGGGTTCATGTGTCTTCGAACAAAAGTTAAGTACTCTATATTACACTTAAATTGCCTGAATTTTACCAAAGCAATAACGTAAAACAAACAAATGAGACTTAACAGACTTATTTCGGTTACGACTCATTGAGAAGAAATTAAATTTTTAAATAATAGCCCAACTTGTTGAAATGAGCAACGTATTAGAAATTCATGGCTTTAAAATTATTTATTTTTAGTTTATTGTTATTAGAAAAATTAATATTTTTAATTTAGAAACTTCAAATTTTAATTAAAAATATTCACTATCTAGATTTAGTATATTGATTAATTTACTTTGATATGAATATATAAACTTTGAAAACAGAACTAAGACAATTTCAACAGATTAGGCTTTCTTCTAAACCAATTGTTGTTACGACTATAAAAATTTTCCTTACGAGACAATACCATGCCTATGTAAAAAAGGTAACAAAATTTCAGCGATAATAACTTAAACGGAAACCTTGTGGCTAATATTCTTAAGCTGGTTGTTATCAAGCAAATGAGGCGATGCCGTTATGTGGGCGAAGACTGGCACAAATACGTAATATTTTCCTGCAAAATAAATTCATTGTCCGGTTTGTCCATGGAAGCCGAAATACGATGTCACTGAAGAAATGCTCTTTTGTGTTCTGTAATTTCCTGGGCGACCCGCCACGCAGCCGTTTCTGCTTGATGGCATATTAGGCTCAAGGTTGCACCGAGACCCGAAGACGTATCTCATTTTGTTTTTCGCGTGTTTGGTACTTACAGCTAATAAAACAGAGAAGTGAAATATGTAGGAAAGTAAAGTGATCTACGCAAGGACATGATACGGTTCCCAAACCTGTGATATCGGGAACCCTTGCTGTACGGATGAGTGAGAACAATATGACTTGCGTTCTGGATCTGGCACAGTGAGAGTTGCAAATTCAGCGATACCTGGTGCAATTATGGACTAATAATTCACACTACGGTGACAGTGAAAGCCCTTCTTAGAAATGACACACTTTCGGGAGACGCTTTGCCATCAGCGGACTGAATGATCTCAAACGTTGCAGGTGTCTCGATTCTTGTAAGGCACCCAGGAGTTTCCGGAACGCCGGCTCTCTTACAATGAAAGGTTGAGTGGTTATTTAGTTGAAGCTCTTGTCGTAGGAAGGAAAAAATGGAAATATAGTTTTTAAGGGCATGAACAATGAAGACGCAAAAACATCCATTTCGCAAAATAAGTGTTTATAAATTCTAACTTATCTGTGGAAACAAGTTTTTCAGGCGTACATCGAAAGACATTGGGTGTGTCAATGATTTTATATTTTTGATGTCTCCTATTGTAAAAATATTAATTTTTATTTACAAAGTAGCCCTTAATTATATCGTACTTATCAGTAGACTAAGAAAAAGATGATTAAAGAGGCTTATTATGGATAATTAATGCAAAAGTATCCACATAGGGTACTAAAGCTATAGATTACAAATTTAAATACTTTTAACTACTATGTGAGAGATAATTGAAGCTCCAAAATTGTTCTTTAATTATTCCAACAGAAATTATCTGCATTTAGACGGGGAAAAAAACCATTGCATTCAGAATTTTCTGATATTGAATTTTATTGTTATTATTGTTTTTTAAAATTTATTATGATGATACAATTTTATGCAAATCCAAAAGTACTGCTCTGAAAATTGATAAAATTGACTGATATAATTGAAAATTGATAATGGTTTGAAAATTGAAAATTGATCTGTAATGTATGAAGCAATCAATTAATAATAATATTTCAATGTACATGCTATTATCCAGAGTCATAAAGTGAAATTTTTTGATGATGCAGCAAATGGTTAAAGAATAATAAGAATACGCATTTATAAAAGAAATTTTTAAGGATGTAGCAAGTGGCAAGAAAGAAGATGAACCGAGGAGAAGCTAACGGATAAGTGAAAATATAAAAGTGCTCGAACTATTTCAGTGTCTCTTTACAACAGGTTCACTCCTAAAACTTAATTTGGTTGAGAGTGTTCCATACTTGTTAAACCTTAATAAAATACAGATTAAAAAATTTCTTGGATTTTAGCTTAATATTTATAATGTTAGATACATGAATTAATTTAAATCTCTGTTTTATCAAGACAATAATGATTTATTTTTTAAATGCATCACAATTATAAGTTAGAGAAAATAGGGGAAAAAAAAACGGAATAAAGATAAATAACAGCTACATTTTTTCCGTACTTTTGTTCATGCCTTTAATGACATAGAAGAATTAATAAAATGTATATAATAAATATCAATATTATATTTCATTGTCATTTAAGCTATCTTGGATGTAGTGTTTTACATATTCAACATCTATTATTCAAGTAAAGTTGGATTTTCACCGGGCCCTAAAATCTCCCGTCGTAGAATGACAGACAATCGGAAGTCAGAATGGACAGTAAATGGAGCTTCCGATTGGCTAGCGTTCTAGCGAGAGATTTTAGTACCTATTTTCACTTAGATTATTACTATTACTATTTCACTTATATTATTACTTATTACTATTTGTCATATAATCTGTAAATAAACTTTAATATTAATTAGCTAGGATATCTAAAATACTAGTCGTAATCCGTAGGGAATTTGTACCATAAAATTTAATATGAGGAAACTCCCTAGAACTCTCCCATGTGCATTGTTCAGATATGAATAAGACTGCTCAAGTAGTTTGGTCATAAAAATGGTTGTTTGTCTGGTAAAATGAAAAGACTTACTGAAACTTACTCTTTTTTTCCAATCAGGAATATTAAGAGAAATGGACTTCGATGATATCTACAGCATATTTATTATCAAAAGATATTATTCTACTTATTTGGAAATTACTGGACTCTCATGGAGAGGATAAATAATACCTAGGAAAACTAAATTTACGCAATTAAAAAACTTTTCTTTTAATGACAAATTCGAAATAATGATGCTAATATACTAATCACAAGAGTTTAATTTTTGGTATCTTGCTAAAGAAAAGCATTTAAATAAATTCCATAAACTGTGTATAATATGGAATCATTACATCAATCATTCATTAGCACATACTTCTCTTGGTTCGAAAGGTAACCGAAAATCCTGTTGTTTGAAAAATTATAAAGATTTAGTTACAGAATGATATATTTTAATACCAATAAAATTACCATTAAGACAAAATTGTCATTTAGATTGATAATAACATTTCCAGTAATGTTGACAATAAGATTGCAAGGCAGAGTTTTTTAAACTTTTTGAAGTCAGGCGCAATAGTTACAGCTGCACTATATGTAAATTTCTGAGAAAACAGCATCAGCTACTAACGTCTCACAGCTTTATATGTAGAGGGCCAACTCCACAGACTACTATTTACAGATGGCGGAGTCTCATAGGGTAATGGAAACATTTTTAACTTTGGAAATCACATAAACGCTAGCACTCCTAGTATACATCCATGGAAGTTACCTCTCCTATTTTCTCTGAAACTCTTTTTTGATGCATTATTGCTTTTTGGAGACTTTTTATGTGAAGGAAGAAGGGAGTAAGCAACCAGAGAAGTTAGTTACTTGCAATAAAAGCTGTCCTTGAAAGGGGAAACTGATAAGAAAAAGGGTAACTTTATTTATTTTTACATTTGGACACATATTTCTTTGGATTACCACACAGGGCGTCCCCCCCAGAAATCTTCTAGACCGCACCCTTTGAGAACCACTGCTGGAAGATCTAAATCGTTCCATTTGTGATGCAGTGGCAATCAAACGTACATATAGCGAATAGAAAAAGTAGAAATAACACGAATAGACGATGTGAGCTACAGTTATTGGTTTAAAACCAAGTTGATTGGATGGAGATTGTGACACAGTTGAGGATCGTCATAATTTTGTGACAGTCAATATAATTACACTTGTGATATACTTTTTCTGCAGTATGCAACACAAATCCAATGCAACAAGCAGATGTGGGACAGTTATCCATGTAAGTTTTCACTGAAATTCCCCACTTCTCAATTTCCCTACAATGTTTTGTCCAGCCGACTCCTCACTGGTGTGTTGCCTGATGGCCAATTGGCTGGCGTTCTGGCTTTTGGCACCACATGCAGTGATAGTGTACGCAATCAAGCGTACATACAGCGAATAGAAATCGTATGAATAGTACAAATTGATGATGCGTGCTACAGTTATTGCTTTAAAATTAAGTTGATTCGTTGGAGATTGTGACAGTTGAGGATCGTTATAATTTTGTGACAGTCATTATAATTACGATTGTGGTATATTGTTATAATTTTTCTGCAGTACGGTTCGAATCCGTCGGTAGGGTTCAAATTCTGTCGAATCCTGTCGGTCGGTTGTTAGTGATTCGAAATTCTCGTTAAACTGTAGATCCCGGTCTATTTAGCGAATAGTATGCAAAAAATGACAGTAGAGCGACTAACCAAACCAAACCTCTCTGGTGCACCTTGGATTATACTGAATGTGATAACATATCAAAATTCACATATATCACATATCAAAATTCTGCGCATTAAAAGCAAGGATAGCTTAATATCCTTGAATTAAATCTCTATTTAATGCTCACTTTTGTATTCGCTGTTATTATAAGAAATAGAGCGTCCGCTAAGCATAAAAAAATCAGGTTTACGATATTTTGATTCAGGCTCCATTAATGTCTGACACAAGACACAACATTTTATCTGTGTTATCAGAAATCTGAATGTTTTTATTTACAACATGAAGTTTCAGTATTTATAAACTTTTCTCAGATCCATCTGATGCGATAAGTAGATGAAGAGTGTTATGCTTTGTAACCTATTTAACTGAAAGTCACGATATGGAAAAAAAAAAAACCATGCAAATATTACTGAGAGCAAAGAATCAACAACAACTTCTTACGAGATTGAACGTGACTTGTGCGTTTTGAAAATCACGAGGAAAAATCAAAGAAGTTTTCTTCGTGTTATAAAGAAGATCTCAAGTAAACAATAAAAGAGATCAAGTTAACGTAGATTAATTAGAAACATGAAAACTAAAAATTTTTTTTTCATTATTCATTTTAATTAAGTTGCTTACTATAAATAATTAGATTTTTCAAGACAACATTCAAACAGGTTTAATTGTTACTGTGAATAAACACATCATTAAATAATTTATTTTGAAATGTCTTATCTAAACAGTTCAAAGATGTTTTCAAAATTTTTATTTAAATATTATATTAATTTTTTTCCTCGAATATTATTTTAAGTTGTTAAATGATTAAATTTGTTTGAATTGATACCATATGAATTTGTTCATATGATATATCACAATTTTGTAAAAGTTTAATACATGAAAACTAGATGTTTACTTATATATTTTTATAAATAGATTAGATAGACCTGTTGGTTAGTTTGTCGTGTTCTGTTTAAATTCTGACAAATGCATTTTGATAGTTTCTTGGCTTGACTTGATCTGGTACTTTGAGATGTATTCTCACTGACGCTGCTTATCTTAATTTATCCAAATGTTTTTAATAATAGAACAGATAAAAGAATTTGACTAATGTGAAAATTAAATCTTTATAAAGGAATTACTTAATAGTTTCTGTGTCTAAGTGTCTATATAATGGAAAGTTGCACCATAGGAATTAGTGGAGTGGGTGGTGGATATGAACTTGTTTGTTGAACTTATTGGTGTTCCCATTAAAAGATGGCCAACAAGCTTTGCAGAGTTTAAGACCAAATATGGAAAAAAGTAAGCATAGCGTAATGCCACTCTCATTGGAAAATATAATATACATCGAAAAATTAAAATATATATATATATATATATATATAAATATAATTTTGACGCCAGTAACAATATTGAATAATTAAGAAAAGATTAATTATTAAGGTACATTATTAATAGTTTTATTAATAAATAAAATAAAGGTAGTGAATAAATAATTAATTAATTATTTAGCCACATTTTATTACATTTGATGGTGTTAATATCTAAACAAATTATTATTTCATAATTATCTGAAAAGTTTTAATCCACATTTGTTAAAAATATTACCCTTAAACATGCAAATTTTTGTAAAAACGTTTTTAAGTAATTTTAGATTTTTTTATTTAAAAAAACTACTGCAGGAAAAAGAAATGAATTTGATTATAAAACCAACAAAAATATTAAGACTTATAAATTCCATACTTGTAAAATTTTATTATAAAACTGATTTTATAATTTTATCATGAACCAGCAAAAAGTTATAAAAAATTCATAATTATATAAATAATAACTCACAATTATTATATATTACTCATAATTATTATAATAAAATGTATAAAAACCTCATAATTATTAGGAAAATAATCTATAGTTAAATTATGAAATCGTTAACATTTCTTATAACGATAATGAAATAAATAATGTATATGAATATTTTATCGAGAAAATTGAAAGAAAACACATTTATTCGTATTTAATGGGTAATCCATAGTTAAGTTATGAAATCTTTAACATATGTTATAACGATAATAAAATAAATATTGTATATTAAAATTTTATCGTGAAAATTGAAAGAAATCATATTTATTCGTATATAATGGGTAATTTTTGAAATTTTGTGCACTACCTTCGTCACTAATGAATATTTTTATTAAAATAGAAAATCTTTTGTACCGAATTTTAGGTAAGTTTAATAAACTTCCTTGAATTTCAATGAAACGTAATACTTTTCTATTTATATAACAAAAACGCATCCAAAAAATAATTTTAAAAATCTATTCTTTTTGGACAATGTGTATATAAAATAAATAATTTCGATATTATTGAATATTTTGCACATAAAATTTCTAAAATGTTAATTCATTACTTTGATCCCATCTACTATAACCATTGTGTGTAAATTGCAGCTATTTGCATGGAAATATGTATGTTACCTACACACATAATTTTATCAGATGCATTGAAAATTCAGCCTTTTTATGAATCTAACGCTATGTCCTTTAAAACTTTAAATTATGATATCTATTTATGCGGTGTTGTTTTCTTCCAAGGCATTTTCAGAAATATTATGGCGGAAAGATTTGTAACAACTGTGGAATTTATTTTACCAGACATTGTCTTTTATCATCACTTGATTTTGTAGAGATGACTGCGTAAAATAAATACATTTTGGCAATATAACTTAAAATTATTTGACACATTTGCTCATAAAACTATATATTGAAATTTCAATGATTCTGTAGTCGTTTATATTCAAATATATTAATTTTACCTGTAATTTGTATAGACTCAAATCTGTTTTTGCGCAGTGGATGAAGGCCATACAAAAGTCATCGCACAAAAAAGTTACAAAAAAAAAAAAAAAAAAAAAAAACTGCACAAAACAGATGCAAGTGTATATGTATCTTTATAACTAGCTCTCCTGACTCATGGCTCAGTGGTAACGTGCACCGCTGGTGAACATTAGGGCTGAAGTTCAAACCGCTGGCGGCATTCTTGTAAACATTGTTTCAAAATCAAAGAAAATTTTGTGATGTTCAGCATCTTACCTCGTTAGTCAGACTACCTGGTGAGAGCTTTCCGGGTTTTCTCCTATACGATACGAGAATGCGGATTATTTCCCCCTAAAAGTCCATCCAGAAGGCACTTACCACTTCGTTCAGTGACTCGGAGCAATGTCAGACTTCTACCTACAGGTGTTCCATCACAATAGAAGCTGCCCTTTTTCCTCCTACCATGAGTATTCCTACTCATGGGATGTCTGTCCACTGACGGACACAGATTAGGATTAGTCACAACAACAACATAATTAGCACTTTCACCATCTGCATTAAAATTGTCGTAATAAAATATTATTTCAGCAAAAAAATACAGAAGACTTGCATATATAAAAGCATTATGATTTTATGTAGATTTTGGATTGGCATATCGCTCAACGGTCATTTTGTGCACACTTTGTGCTAATTAGACCGGAACTACAGTTTAACGTGGATTCCGAACCATTAACGAACATACATGCCACCGCCAGGATTCGAACCTCGAAGCAGGGGATACCAAAGGCCAGATCGGTAGCCAACAGGCCAAGATTTTATGCAGAAGCAAAATATATTGTTTTATTCAATGAATTAGCTGAAATAATTAATTGATTAAAATAATTTAATTAGTTGAAGTAATAGTTAAATTACCCAAACAATTTTCTATGTAGAATACTTTTTATACAAATAATTAAAGCCTTTTATCAAAGGGATTTTATTAACAATAATAACATCTAGAGTAAACATTGAAAGTAGGAACGATGAATAATTTAGCATTTATTTTATTCATTATGAATATTTTATTATTATTATTGTATTACCATTTTTGTAAATAAACAAATGGCACATGAGTTAACTTTTCTGCTTCAATAGAGAGCAACATAAATTTTTATAAAATAATTTTATGAATGCGTTAATTTAAAAATTAAAAATTTCGAGTTCGTTTATAAAAAACTTAAGCAATTTCATATCATTACATATTAATAGACACTCTTAAATAAAAATCCATTTTATAGCTGTCATTAACTCTAACTTGGCCCTCAGATACTTATGGGCTTCTGAAATTACACAATGAGCTTAACTAAAAGTGAAAAAAAAAAACAGCCACTAATTATTTCGTTTTTAAGCAATTGATAAAGTCCCAAAAACTATTGAATTGAATACAAAGATGTGTAAAAAAATTATTGTTTTCCTCAATCCTCTTGGAAAACATTGCCTTTGTTCTCTTGAATAGATTTATTTGATGGTAGATGCATTAATTATTTGTTTACCCAGCATTCTTTTCATTCGGGACTTCAAATCAAATTGGAATCATTTTTAAGACACAATGTTTCAATGCCATTTTACCCTAAAAATTTTAGAAATTGAACAAAGACGTTTTCAAGAAAAAAAATTATTTTTTCCGTCCTTTCGCATTATCAACACTATAAAGAAAGTTTTGTATCACTAATAATAGATTGTTTTTGAAAATTTATTTTTCACCTGGTAAATAATTAAAATATTGTCATCTGAAACACACTAAGGTAGTTTTAAATTATTAATTTATCAATATCTTAACTAACTTAGTAATATCTTAACTAAAATAGTATAATAAATTTATTTGTTCTATTTTGACTTTATTATAATGATAATTAGTAAGAAGTACATAAAATGTTCCTCAAAAAATAACCCCCCCAAAAAAAAAAAATAATCACGCCAGAACCCAAAATGGCCGATTTTTTCCCCATTTACAGGTATTATCAACATTAACGTATAATTCTGAAAAATTAACTGATATCTGCAGTATACTTTTTAACGCAATAAATGAGTTTTAAAATTTTAAAATTTGTTTTTTTATAGGAAAAAGAACCAAATTTAAAGCTAACAATTCTATAAAAATTATGTATAGAAAAGCGGTAATTCAATTTTTGATAAGAGATTAGATAATTAAATAAGCATGATTACTTTTTACTTTAAATTACATAATTTTTTATGTTAATTTTAAAATTTTGTATGCAAAAAAATAGCATTACACATTTTTGAATAGCAAAATGTACGCATGAAAATCTTGTGTTAAAGTATGTGTTTATGTATATGAAAATTAATGTACTTATATATAAGCATATACATATTCATATTTTTGTATAAAATTGGTTTTTTGAATGCTTCTTTTGCCAGTAAAAATTTTACTGGCAACAATAAATGGATCAAAACAAATTTTATTCCCTTGCAGTATAAACAATGAAGTAATAAAATTTTTTTAAGACAATCAATTATTTTAAAACTACGCTATGACATATAATATTTGAGCAATATGCCATTTTCTGTTCAAAAACCCTGCTCCACACAGCAAAAGGTAATTTCATTATCTTCTAGTTTTGTAATGATCTCAGCGTATTGTTTCCCTGGGATCTTGTCGGACTATTTACCCAAAGACAACGTAATCCCGTTTGGCTTTTGCAACCTAAAGTAAGCGAATTAAAATATTTTTAGATTGAAATACTGTGCAACTGTCAGAAGAGAGAGGTCCCGACCTTTCGCATGAGATAGTGTTGCTGAAAGCGCCACAATTCCGCTGATTTCCATCTTTTCGTACAATTAAGAAGTGAACTTTGTTTCTCTGATGCATTGTTAGTCGTTTCAAATTGAGATTTATGCAACAGAGAAAACAAAGGATTATGAATTTTTTTGGCACACTACCCCACTTCTTACACTAAGTGCTACAATCTGAATAGTTCTAAGTCACTCAAGGCTTACCGAACGCTCAGTTTCAATTCGATTCCATCTTCCTACAACCTACTACATGCGCGGTTTTCAGAAATATCGAACTTGAAAAACACTTTCAGTTTCCAAGGCCGATGCAGCCTCGTTTGAATACGAAATTGGTGGAAAAATTATTTGTCCGTCTGCGCTTGCAAGCTGGTGAAAGGAGTTCTGGTTACTCAATGCTTGTCTAGAAACATGACAGCGCAATTTTCAATGGTCGAGAACAATTGTGCTATTGTCCTGGAAGCGTCCCTTCAATTACTGAGTCGGCATTGTTTTTTTGTCAACGCTGATCTTCATCTGATTTCGGATAGCTATGAGGTGTTGAAGGGGATTTCTGTTAGAGAAAGTGAACTGTTATTATTCTGGGGGAATAAATCGAATGCTATTTGAGTTAATCGGATTTTTGAGGTTGTTGGAGGTTAAGAGTCGTGCAGGCATTATGACCTTGAGACAGGGATTCCAAGATACTCATCGTTAGACTAGCTTACATTTTACATCTCATAAAGTTTAATAGCTCCTTTTGTTTAAGATTTTGAAAAATAATCATATGTTAAGAGCTGCAAGTCATGCATTAACTACAGTTATTTGCAAAGAGAGTGAATACAAATGGAACATTTCCATTGATTGAACTAGAAAGATTATTACGAGAATTGACCATCTCAATGACAAAATATTTTTTGTGAAACTTTTAGGAACGAGGCCATCCTCTGTTCCAAACAAAGATGGCCGCTGCTGGTTGGTAATGTATTTTAGTAGATGTACTATTCACAAAGGATTAAATAAAATAAGTTTTATATCAATTTGCATACTCAATATGTGTATTGAATACTACGTTAACCATTTTATAAATATTTGATTTCTATTAAAAAAAAAAATCTCAGTATAAATTTACTGAAATGAGTGGCCCTGCTTCTAAGAATTTTTTCCCCCAAAATATGCTATTTAGTAAAAAAAAAATTCTTGTAAAATCAAAACAGAGAAGCTGTTCTCATGTTAGTATGTTTATGTGAAAGAAACATGCTGCATGTAATAAACATGTTAAAATACTAACATGCTTATTATTTAAAAAGAGGAATTCTTTAATACTTGCACTTAAAACTTTAATCAAATACAATTATTTAAAAATGTCGAATGAATTGATCCTACTCGTAAGTGCTTTTGGTTGAACATGCACTTTACTATACTTTTGTACTTGCAGTTTACTATACACTTCACTTTACTTACTATACTTTTGTACTTGCAGTTTACTATACACTTCACTTTACTTACTATACAAAAGAAAATGCTGTTTCTATTGAAAAGTCAACATTATTTTTTTAAGCATACACTTTTTTAGTCATAGAGTAATAATGAATAATTTTGAAATTGTTGATAATGCTAATTATCATCTAAGCGGCTAGTTACCTATAAAGTTTTTCTTTCTTCATTTTGTTTTATTTCCAAGAATAATTTTGGAGTGATTTTTATTTTATTACTTTTGTAGGAAATTCATGAAACTTTCCATAGTTATCACAATCTACAATTTAAGAACTTCTGTGAGAGATATTTGTTACTCAACTAGTGGTAGTAAAAATATTTTGAGTTTACATAATTCCTTTTTCTGGAATATTTTAATAGGATTTAAAAAATAAGCACAGCGTTTTTGAAGATCATAATATATAAGAAAATGAACATAAATAAAATAATTGGGATTGTTTGTTATTTGTAAACATCGGATATTTTCGATTTCAAAATGTATTGCTTAGAAATCTATTTAATCTTAGAATCTATCATATAATTTTAGAGGTACACATAACATTGTCATAAAAGATAAATAATAAAAGATAAGTTATTATTCTATTGTATTTATTGCATCGATTACATTATTTTTCAGAAAATGAGTGGCATAAATATTTTTACAACATTCCAGGTCATTATTTTTCTGCGTCAAAAATTTCTCTTATTTTAATTTGTAAATATGAGTCATATTAATTGGAAACGATTGTAATAGGCAAATCATTCTTCATTATGAAAAATGTTTATGTTTTTTGTTATAAACCAATAGTTAGAAAAAATAAACAAATGAATCGAAAATGACATTGATAACTTAATACCTGCTTAAAAAAATACCTGTTAGAGTAATTTGTAAATTACATAAAACTATTTGATGTTTGATTAAAAATTTATAACAATTTGAAATGTAATCTATCTTTAATTTTGAGTTGAAAACTTACTTTGCAAAAGAGACAACATTCTTTACCTGAGAATAATGATAGATTAGTTTTTTTAATCGATTTTTTTATGTGATTGTTTATTGATTGTTTAGAAATGTTTATTTTTACTCCGGAAATCTACTGTACGTGAGAAAGCATTTAATATTAGTAATGAAACTATCCATTTAAAGGAAAAAAATATACGCCCAAAGCATAAAAAAGGAAAAATGACTTTCTAGTTTTTTCATCAAATATTTACGACTACCACGAAACGAAGCTTATAATAATCACAATGATATAATAATGGTTTATAATCACTATGATATCATAATGAAGTAAAGGTTTATAATCACTATAGTATGGTAAAAAAAAGTAAAGATTGATTTAAGAAAGGGGGAATCAGTGAAGCGTGGAATCGTACACGAGCATCGGTTTCTCTTTGGCTTCGAAAATGAGTGGACTAAACGTCTTTCTATTGTTTCTGAGTGTCACGAAACACTTTCACTCAGTAGAATGTTACCCTTGAAAGTGTTGAACGAACGTAGAACAATGATAGAAGTGGTAAGTGACTGACGCCGAGACCGTCTTTGTGCATAGCAAGGACAGTACCGTGCATCGAATTACCTCTGCCATGGCTACTTTTCTCGTTTACATGTTAAAAATGTATTCATTAGAAAAAGGAAATAAAAAGCAGCAAATAAGGAAATGTATTGGAATCAAGTAAAATTTTAAGTTAAATTAAATGAAATTTATAAATTTGTTGAGTAAATAATTAAATCAGTTTCATTAAATTATTTTACTATGAGCTAGTAAAGGTTTTAATGATTCTATTTTAATTTTAAAAACATTTAAATTCGAGTTAAAATTAATTCGAGTTCAAATTTATTCGAGTCAAAATTGATTCAAGTCATTGATTCGAGTCAGAATTAATTCGGGTCAAAATTGATTCGAGTTAAAATTGATTCGAGTCAAAATTGATTCCAATGGTTTATGCGTAAAACCAATAACTACTATCAGAAATTTTATTTAAAAAAAAATTCTTGATAGATCTTAACTATTTTGTATTTTGTTTAATAGAACCTTTTAATAAGTTAAATAATATATATATTTTTAAATTTCTTATTTTGTACTTTATTTATCTAAGTCTGAGGTCATTGTGTTCTTTTAAATTTGGTTTATGTCTATAAAGTGTCATTTAAGGTATACACTGGGTATAAATATGTAGAGTTCGTCAAACATGTAAATGATGATAATAATAAATTATTATGAAATAAAATTTTATTTGTTTAATAATGTAATTTGAAGAAAATTTTAAAATTAAGTTTAATGAAACTGTTAGTCCTTTAAGACCTGAAATTTTTGTTATATTTAATTTTTACTTTTTTTTAAATTTTTAATAGACGTTGACTCCAATGATATTAAAAAAATAATCTATGTCTTCCCCCTGAGGCATGGAGGGGAGGGCGGACCAGCACGATCGTGCGAGTTAGGCTTTTCCGTGAAAAAATTTCAAAAAATGTATCACCAGCACGATCGTACCTTCTCGGGCATAAAGGGTTAGGGTAATCAGTTTGAATAAAAGTATGAAAATTATAAAAAGAATTTCAATATTTATATTCTTTTTTACTTTATTTTTATTACCAAAAGTAATCCACACACAAGAGTGGTGGTATAGATCTTATTCTTTTAATATCAATCTGACATCTAATTATAGAAAAAAAATATTATATTACATAATACTATTTGACAATGTGCTTAGAGAAATTCTTTTTTATTATTTATGAATCATTATGTATGCAGAATTAATTTATTACTAATTGCAATATAAATTATTATTGTAAAAAATAATATATATATAAATAATTATTATAGTTATTTACATAGATATTTATATCTATGTAATATAGGGTGTAGTATCTATGTAAATATATATGTATGGTTTGTCAAATATGCAGATGATTATAAAAATAAAATATTATGAAATAAGCTTTTAATTACAAATTTAATAATATAATTTGAAGAAAATTTTTAAATTAAATTTAATGAAAATGTTAGGGTAATCAGTTTGAATAAAAGTAATATTAGTTAAAAAAATAAGCTTCTTTATATTCTTTTTTACATTATTTTTATTACCAAAAGTAATCCGAACACAAGAGTTGTCGTATTGATTTTATTCTTTTAAAGTCAATGGTACATTTAATTATAAAAAAAAGTATGATATTATATAATATTAATGATATTATATAATATAATGTGTTTAGAGAATTTCTTTTTTATTATAAATTAATCTTTATGCATGCAGAATTAATTTATTACTGATTTCAATATAAATAATTTTATATTAATATAAATTAATAATATAATACATATATAAATTATTCAATTAAATTTATTATAGAATAATAATTTAAATTATTATAATATTAATTATAATATTAACTATTATATATTACCATAAATATAGATAATAATTATATTATTTTATTTAGAATAGATAATAAATATTTAATATTATAATAAAAATATACTGCTATTGAAAACGATTTCACTTAATTTATTTGTCATACTTATTAAGAAATATTAACCAATGTGAAACAAGTTTGCATTATCCAATTATTTTTTTATTTATAAATTATAATGAAGAACGAAATTACGAAAATTCGTCTATGAATATACATAATTGCGTTTGAGTATATAAAACAATCAATATAACTTCGCGTGCAACCAGATTAACTCCTTTGTTTCGAAAGCTCATTCGATTTTGTTCAAATCACATTAATACTACTTTTAATGCAAAGTGGCTATAAGTATACAGCTAGAGGTTTTTTAAAGCGAAGGATTCTTGTTAAAGTAGATGAAAAATCAATATTATTACCCACGATAGAGTCAAGCAACAAGGCCAGTCGTTCTGAAGTAGGAACAAATTGCAAATGAGCTTCATTTTGAGCAACTCACCAGGAAACACGACACCTTACGTGAAACAAAAGCCCTCGTACCCTTGAAGACATGTAACTAAAACAAAGAAATGAAGACTGGAACCATGGTATTGTCTGCTGGAGACCTTGATGGGAAATCATGATGAATCTTTTATCTGCGTAGAATCGAGATAATAAGGGTTAGTATAGACTACAATCCGGGGAAAAAAAATCGAAATAAAACAAGAACTTGGGAAAAAAAGATTAAACGGAATGTATAATGGTTTCTGCAAAGGAAGGAAGTTTATTTAAAAAAAAAAAGAGTTTGCGGATTTTTCTGCCTTATAAAGAAGTTTTAATGGATATTCTACTAAGTGGTGGGTGTACAATTTTCCAGAATGATTGTTTTAAATGATCAGGACGTGATATATTTCGAGGGAAAAGAGAGTTTCAATTATATTGTTATAACGAAAAATATTTAAAAGTTGATATGGTGTCATTTCGAGATGAAGGATGAGAATATGTTGCTTTCCAGAATTGGTTGAATGAGAATATGTTGCTCATATGTTGCTGTATAAAGAGGTTTTTTTTTTTTTTTTTTTTTTTTGAATGAGTGATTGATGGTTTTATCTGTTTCAACAAGTATCATATCTTCGCATCAGATAGCTTTCAAAATGAAATCTGAGTTTTCTAACAGAGTTTTTATTTATTTATTTTTTTTTTTTTAAATGTGGAAAAGTAGGTTTAACATTTTTCTTTCAAAGTAATTTGAAGCGATTTTAAATATAATTGAATAAACAATATAAATGCTTATTAAAGATGATAAAATTAAGTTAGATCAGAAAATTTTCTGAAAGTCGGGAGAGTGATAATATTATTATTTTTTTAGTGAATCTGCAGCTAAGATATAAAAATTAACAAATAAATTTAATTTTATTTCGTAGTTTTTTTTTATAGAATTAAATGAAATAATAATAAATAAGTTATTCGGATTAAATTAACACTCATTAATAAATTTAAAAAAAGCATTTTTTGAACACATAATTATTTTTAATATAAATTTTTTTTAAATCTTTTCAAGTGTTCAATTATTATGGCAAGTTTCTGAAGTTCCATCAGTTCCGAGTTATGAAATGGCAAGGCTTGGTTAGCAATTGTTCTCAATAATACCGAAAACGTTTCGTTTACGCTTTCTTCTGTACATGAATAGCTGTGAGTTTACAGAGTACCTTGGTCTCTGAGATATCTTCAACTCATGTCTTTTGTTTAAGGAAATAATGTAAACAAATTTTGATAATCCCTTTATTTACTGCTCCTCTATCGGAAATAGTCATTATTGACTATTTACCCTCGATATAACTCATATAGGTTCCACATATAGAAAAAATATACATCAATATTTATCCATTAATATTTATAAATCAATAGCTTTATATTTTGCACACAAGAAAAATATACAGCCATTTATGGATAAATATTGGACATTTTAATTTAGTTATAGTGAGTAATAAAGTTTTTAACAATTAATATTTACTATGGAGGCCTGATGGCCGAGTGACTAGCGCTCTGGCGATCGGTGTCATATGGATGTTTGTAATAGTTCGGAATCCATTTTAACCCTAAGGTCCCGGCCTAATATGATTGTAGAGCGTAGAGCTGACAACCCTACCTTGTAAAAAGAAAATATTACATGTTTTATAATCTGCCGGTAGGCAGACGGCTTTGGCCTACCATGGTCTGTTGCGCCAATGAAGAAGAAGATTATTTACTATAATACAGTAAACTGTTCTGATGACCAATCTGACTTACGTTTCATTCATTCAATTAAAGTTAAAATATATTACTTTGTGCTTATTAGAAATATCAATACGTTCTCAGAATTGTTTCAGATATTTCAATTAAATTATTTTTCAATCTTATCTTTAAAAAAATTGAAAAAATATTTTGTGTGTCAAAGTTCAGTTTACATAGTGTCCTTTTAATCGAGAGTACAAAAAAACTCACTCTTTAATAAAAGAAAAAATATGTCTTAGATAAAAGAGGGTCAAAGAAATAAAAATCCGTGAAAGACATTATTAAAATTGTATTAATCATAAAACTCTATATTTGTAACCGGTTTATCATTAAAACTTTTTAACTTTCGTAAGTTAATCCATCCAAGATTTAACTACTTTAATTCAAATTCAACCTACATTGCTTTAAAATGTTCTTTTTCGAAAATACTTTGTCAAATGATTTTTAAATCTACGGATTCAACGCTTGTAAGGAAGACAACATTAGGATTGATTAATCGTTTACTATTAATTTACATAATTGTTCTTTGGTTTCTCATTTCCCCGGTAGCACTGTAAGCAAGATATCTTCCAGAGCACGGGTGAAAGATTAATTGAAGCCACTTTAAACCTTTTGACCATTTTCAGGTGCAATATTCGGCTCCTTTTGACGAATTATTTTGCGCATTTTTTCCCATTTTGAACCCCCTGATTTAATGCTATTAATCAAAATTCCATTCGAGGAAAAATATCTTTAGCTTGCACACTTTCCCATCCGAAGAGTTACCGACCTTTTGAGCTACTGAAGAATTCTATCATTTTTTCGTGAGGTTTCCTGTTATCTCTGTAATGGTAGAAACCGTGGAGTTGAGCATTGATCAGGAAGACACGGAGTTTACATGCCCTCGATCACTTAGCAAAGGACTAGATCGCAAAATCGATTTATCATATTGATGCGCTTTGGTTCCATAGGTGTCATTAATAATTATTCTAATTTTTTGGCATAAAGCACTCTACTGCATGAGACGCTGGAAATTGGATGTGTTGGTTGCCAAATTGAAACTAATTGCTGTATCGGTATGGAACTAATCTGAATGGAATTCTTTTCTTTACGGATTGATTTACCACTGATGCTTTGATCATTAATAAATGCTGTTTTGGAATTGGTAGTCATGATTAATGATGTAGTCTGACATTGAAAATCTATAAAATCGATTATTAGGATCTTAATGAAGTTAGAAATTTAAGAGAAGATATAAATATTTCGGGTATTTTTATAACAATGAAGTATATAATAAAAAGGAATTATGCCAAATAATTAATTTTAAATTGATTTTCAAAGGTCAAAAATGCATCCTGTTGGAGTCATGTACAAAAACAAATTGCATTAAATTTGCAACATTTCTATTTTTTTTCCTTTTTAAACTGTTTTGCATCAATATCATAGAAATGATGGCGGCCTGATAGCCAACTGGCTAACTCTTTGGCTTTTGGTACCACAGGCTTTCAGGTTCGACTCTTGGCAGTGGCATGGATGTTTCTTAGTGGCTGGGAATCCACGTTAAAATGTAGGTCCCCAGTCTAATTAACCTAGAGGATGAAAAAAAATGATCGTAGAGCGAGAAACCAAATTCCCAGTTAATTTAAAGTTTAAAATTTAAAAGAAAAGTAATTTATTAATCCAAAAATATGATCAATCAAACTTATATCGTTGCTTATTTTAAATGTGGTTTTATATTTAATATATCAGTTATTTAAAAATTTTATTTTAAAAATCGATATGTTTTTATAAATGTAAATTATTTTACTTGTATATATTGTGTATATTTAGCTAATTAAAGAATATGTATAAAAATAAAAGAAAAAAAAATCAGTGATAAAGTACAGTTTTTCTAAATGAAGTTAAAATATTCATTTATATTATTTGTGAAATTTATAGACATTTATACACATACACAAATTATTACTTTATTTAAACAATTAGAAGATTTCTATAAAAATTCTTTGTTTTATGACCTTGTAATAAATAACTGGTAATTTATTGCATAATTCCCACTTATTTGCTTTTTGGCATGAATGCAGCTGTTAGGCAAAAATTCGTACTAAAATCTGAACCTTTTTTGACTAATGAATATTAAATAAAAATCCTTGAAATAAGAAGAGGTACATAAAGGAAATGATTACAAAATTTAAACTAATTTAAGTTTTGATGTGTAATCAATCTAACCTTCTGTGAGATGCAAGCGATCTAACAAGCACGCTGATTGGATGCAACCTATTAGTAAGAATTTCCCTACACACGCGATTGATTGTGTTTTATAGAAGATTAAAATTTCTGAATAAGAAATTGCAAATTTTCTTCCATTTATTCAGTACTATATTGCTATATTGTCCGTAATTTCCATTTCATTATTTTCTGTAAGTGTCTTTAGAAGTAATAGATTGCATGTATATTAATGTGAGTAAAGACAGCTATGTCTTGACAATTAGGAGTTAAGGAAGAAAAATTAAGAACAAAAAAAAAAAGATTTTAGTGAAATTAATTATAAAGAGTGGCTACTAAAAGACTTGATGATATCAAACCAAAATAATTTTAGTATAATAATAGGACCTCTTCTAGGAAAATCGTTGATTAATCCAGCTCTTTCAAACAGGGTGATTAGGTTCTTTATCATGTCATTGCTTGAAGATACTTTGATATTAAAGCATTGCTGATATTTCCTCTGAGTTTGAATAATTGAATTTAACTGGAATGGAAAAATTCAATAAATTTTACTCGTTGCTGGACACCACACGTAGCCATTTTAATCTCCGAGAAATACTGCAGCCTGATGGCCAATTGGCTAGTGCTCTGACTTTGGATCCTGGCGGTTGCATGGAATGTTTGTTAGTGGTTCGCAATTCACTTAAACTGTAGGTTCCGGTCTAATTAGTCTTAAGTGTGCAAAAATGACCATAGAGCGACAAACTACACCGAGAAATACTCTATAACATATATAAATAAAAAAAATATATAAATATATTTTTCTCTTAGTCAAAGATTGAAAATAACAAGTCTTGACATCTTCAAATTCCATTTTTCAGTGGTCATCCTATATATTTAAAACTGTAACCTTGGTAAACACCTGCGAGTACAAAAATCGCTTGATAGGTTATAGTAATACAGGCGATAAACACCATTTCGATGGTAGTTAAGTAAGAAGCTTCTAAAGGCAAACACATAAATTTAAAAGCCTTCCCTGTAAAACTACTGAATGAAAGACATAAGAGAGATTGCAAGTGTGATTCTGTAATAAAAAAAGAAGACCGACATGCAATGAAATGTAAGATAGGCTTAATATTTCAACGAAAAAAAAAAATTAATGGTCACTGCTAAGTGAATGTGAAAAAAAAATATATTACGTTCGTCAGATTCCCATCGAAATTCTTTTGTTTAATGTTTATAGTGATCGACAGCTACTTGTAACCCTTTTCTTGATAAATGTCAAATAGATGTTCTACAAATGGGCACAAGGAAGAATTGTACTCGATTTCTACTGCATTAACTAGTGGGCGTCAGACATTTTAAAGATATATTTGACCTCAACTCAAAATCATTTGGCAGCTCGTAAATACCAAAAGGAATTCAAGCTAGCTGTCAATGTCTTCAGTCAAGTCATTGACTATTCCACCCTGTGAAGTCGGTGAAATTCAAATGATAGGATTAAATTCTGATGAGGCCACTTTGCCATTTCTGTCATGTGTCAGTTTCGGTGATGCGCCTTCTGTCGATAACTTTGATGGATTCTCACACCCTTCATGTCTTCGAAGAACAATGTTTACGACAGTGATTCTTTCGTTTCGGAAATAATTGAAATTAATTTGCATACGACACGTGGAATCAATATTTCAGGGAAGGTTAGCTTCGACTTTGCTACTGTATTGGCTGTGAACTCAGTCAGTAACCTATTGTCAGATATCTTTGATATCAGTTTAGCTATAAAGGATTAAAAATTTATCTCAAAGTTTCAAATTAATATTCGATTATACGTATTTCAAAAATAGAAATTTCTTTGTAGAAGTTAAATATGTAATGATATAAATATAAAATTTACAGCTTGTGTACTGATAGAAGATAAGGAAACAAATAGCTTGTAAAGATAACATTGCATTTTAATGATTATGGTAACTATGTGTGATACTAAGGATAAAAAAATGGTAACTATGTGTGATACAAAGGATAAAAAACTGTAACTATGTGTGATATTAAGGATAAAAAAATGATAACTATGTAGTAACTATGTGTGATACTAAGGATAAAAAAAAGGGTAACTATGTATGTTACTAAGGATAAAAAAATGGTAACCATGTATGATACTAAGGATAAAGCAAGTAATATAAAAAAAAAATTTAAATCAATTCCTACTTTTTTTTCACTATATTGCAGAAAAGTCCTTTACAAATAAAGTTGAAATTTTCCTCTTACATCTGGCACCATCTATTATTAGATATATGCAACTTAAATCTAAAAAAAATCTAAAAATAATTATTTAAATTTAATTAATGAATTAATTTTTGAAAAAACTGTCTTAACATCAAGTGTCATCCACTGCAAGTTCAAAAAAATGTGTTTCACCTTGAGTGGAGGAATAAAAAGTATTTTATTAACGATTAAAAATTTGAACAAGATATATATAGGGAGAGTGTGAACTAATGGTAGGAATTGAAAAATGGTAACTCTGTATGATACTAAGGATAAAAAAATGGTAACTATGTGTGACTCTAAGGATAAAAAAATTAACTAAATTCACTAATGTTCTTTTATATTTATGAGTTCTGAGTATTAAATAAAAAAACATTACATAATATGACTAGTACAATTGAAATTAATGAAGTAAGTACTTCATATATTAAATAATCGATAGATAGAATTTAATCTCTTATATAATTCTAGAATTTTTTATACCATACAACTGTTTTAAATCGAATATATGTGTATTATTCTATATTCTATAAAATCAATGAACTCAGGTGGCTTATCAATTTCCTCAAGGAGAAATAATGCGTAGGTGTGATAAAATAATGTGCCATGTATCTGCTGAAAGATGGAATCCCAGGTCGAAGACCACGTGTTAATTTCTTCTTTTTCACAGCGAGACTTTTTTGGTGCTTTACACGTACAAAATTAAATGCTGCGTTGACAGCTACCATAGATTTATGAGTATCTAAACTAGTGTATGTGTTTATGGGCTATAGGATGTGGTAACGTATCAACCTTTGTACGTCACTGTTGAAGAACTTCGACCTTTTTTTTAATTTTATAATATGGGAAACTGAGGGCCCAGAATGGGTGGTGACCTCATACTTTTATAGTTCTTGTGTTCTGTCATAGACGTGTTCATTGCATTTTATGCCCAATTTCTCTCTCCTCTCTGAATTCTTTTAAGATAATGCATATTTTCTGGTATCGAACATTTCTATTAAGGTTAGAGGCTAGAGTAAAACATGCTTTTCCCAACATCAGCCGATATGAATTAGAATGTAAAAGAAGGATGAATATAAAAATGGGTATGAAGTGATGAATATAAAAATAGGAATTTAAGTTGTTGTGGTTTAAATATTAAAAGCAGTTGTGAATGAAGAAAATTTATTGTTTAGTTTTATTAAAATACAAGGTTACACATAACAAAGATAAAAAATGTAGGTTAAATATGAAGTGCATAGTGCAAATATGTACCTTTTACGAATGTTATTCGCGTTTCTCACGAAAACATGCAGGTAAATTACTTAATCAAAGCGATATTCTGGATTGCTTAATGTTTAAATCAATATATTCTGCCTTGAAGGATTGTAAATTGAGTTCCTAACTTCAACATCAAAGTCATATTTGACTGAACAATGATCGTGATAATAGTATTAAAAAGACAAATTAAAAACTATAGAAGATATATCTGTCGAAAAACAATAAAAACAGTCAAGTTATAAATTATATTAAAAAAAAAGATTAATTTTGATTGTTGTATTATGCTTAAACATCACTACTACTATGTTAAATTGCTCCAGAATGGATGTTCCTCTAATTCGTTTCAGTTCCCATTAATAAAAATGAACATATATTTTCCGAATTTATTGAACAAATTTAATGTGAACATTACATTGCAAAGTTTATGTATTTAAAATCAATATGATTGTCAGGAAGTTGTATTATAATAATTACACGTTTAAAAAAATATTTTTTATTTTTTCATCTAAAATATCTATCTATAATTAAGAAATTTGGTTGTTACTCTAATTCTTATTAAATTTAGTGCTGCGTTTTCTAGTATCAGCCGACTTAACTGCTGTTATCGTTGCTTTATGGTTTTTAGCTCTTTCCTGAGCAAGATATTAACCAGACAACTTTTAGTGATGCACTTATAAATGCGTTCGATCTGACTGTAATGCTCAAAAACTTTCGTAGCTAGTAGATCTCGCTTTAGGCTTGCCGCACCCTGCCCGAACTAAGTTTAGATCCAAAAACAAAATGCTACTAAAATGAAGCAAATAAATTCATGTATTTTCTGAATCCACAAAATCCACTAGGCTTTCGACTACTACTCGTATTAGCATCCGTGCTATTACAAAACGCACCGAATAAATAAATGTTACAAAATTCATAGGTTTTAAGTTGGAGGTGAGTTCAGTTTCCAATTTGAATAGGTTTCATATTTTCGTAGTTTTATGCTGCTGCGATTCCATACGTCCTTTTCGCCGATGTTTTCTGTTCTTTTTCTGAATTTTCAAGTTTCGTGAAAGACTTCGAATATTCATTTTTTCTGTGATTACTTTAATTGTGTCACTGTTTGTAGTTGTAAAATAAAGCAAAAAGTCTAATATGTTTTCACTTATACGCTAAATTTACTTGGCTTCCGACTGTATTCTGCAGCAACATTCGAGCTTGCAACACTCAGTCGCTCTAATTTATAGTAATTTATAAAAATTTAAATACCCGTGAAATTTTTTTAAGTGAATAAATTAAAAATTTTCTTAATTGTAAGCAGAAGCTATTTTAGGAAGACTTAGGACTTTCGTTGCCCTGTACTTCTGTGATTTCATCTGTGTTTTTCGCTAGTAACCTCTGCTGCTTCTCTGTAAGTTCTGCGGCCTGATTACCAAATGGCAAACACTCTGCTGGTTGGTCCCATAGGATTCAGACTCGAATTCAGGCGCTAGCATGGATGTTTGTTCGTGGTTTGGAATCCACGTTAAATTGTAGGTCCCTGTTTAGTGTACCCAAAGTGTGCAAAAAAAATGACCGTAGAATGACAACCCAAACCAATCTCTGTACTTCCAGTTTCGGGAAGGGCTTCATTATTTTGTGTGTGTGCATTCATCATATGTTTCTGTTCAAATGTTCTCCATTCTGGATCCCCTCCATGGCTATCGTCGTTCAAGTTTTCTTCCAATGTCTTCGTTTTTCAAGAGTCAATGTGCCGTCTAAATATTAGTATTCCTGTGCTTCATTAGGTGCATGGAAATTACTAGACTGGATTTTTTTAATACTAACTTTCTCCGACTGTTATATTTCCTGTAACAATAGTTTTTAAAATTTTCTCATCTTAGATTCATTGCGTGTAGTACTTAGAAGACGTAATATCCAAAAATACAGGATGAATAATGGACTTATATTTAGAAACTTTCACAGCATAAAAAGGTACACTATCTGGAAGAAAGTGACGGGACACCCCTTGAAAAGTAGAAAAGTCGACAATACAGCTGGCACATGCGCAATAATAGGTATCACGTGTCAGCCATATCCTATAAATACTCTGTGGAGTCGATTAGAGTTGTTTTTTGTCAAGATGCCGCCACCGGAAGAGTTGTCTGAGTTCGAGAAAGGTGTGTTGGTTGGATTGCATCTTGCCAAGGTGTCAATTAGGGAGATATCCCGTCTCCGTAACTGCACAAAATCAACTGTAGCACTTGTTTTGTGTCGCTACAAGACTTGGAGACACTACAGCTGGAGTAGACTGTAACAAAGACCTACAGTTCTCACCATCAGGGACCGGCGGGTACTCGGCAGGGAGATTCGAAGTAACCGTCAAACATCCATGGATAACATCGCTAATGAGTTTAGACAAGCCACAGGTGTAGCCGTTTCGACCAAGACTCTTCGTATCGAGCCCCATAAGTTAGGTTACACTGGACGTTCGGCGGCCCATAAGCCTTTGATTACGAAAACCAACAAGAAAGCGCGCCGTCGATGGGCCAAAGACCACCGTACTTGGACTCTGGATGACTGGAAACGCGTCCTTTGGAGTGACGAGTCACGATTTACCCTTTTCCGTTCCGATGGACGTGTTTGGGTATGGCGTTTACCAGGAGAACGCCTTTTGCCCGAGTGTGTCGTCCCAACTGTAAAGTTTGGTGGAGGAGGATTGATGGTATGGGCCTGTTTCTCCTGGTATGGGGCTGGCCCACTGGTGAAGGTTGATGGTGCGATGAATGCCGATAGATACTGTGATATTCTCGACAATCATGTCCTTCCTACCTTGTGGGCAACGTACGGTATGGATGATTGCTGGTATCAAGACGACAACGCAACATGCCATGTTTCAAGGAGGACTCTTGATTGGTATGTGAACAACAACGTTAAACGCATGGAGTGGCCGGCGCAGAGCCCTGATCTTAGCCCAATTGAACATCTCTGGGACGAATTGGACCGTCGGTTGAGGGCCTGCACCCCACTCCCCAAAAGCAAGCCTGAACTATGGAACTTCCTGTTAAACATTTGGAAGGAAATTCCTCTTGCCACTATGGCTAATTTAGTGGAAAGCATGCCCAGAAGGGTTGCAGCTGTGATCGCAGCCAAAGGAGGCCCTACCTCCTATTAATTTTAATAAATATGGGTTTATGTCGTTATAGTGTCGTGTCCCGTCACTTTCTTCCACATAGTGTATATTTATTCAGAAAAGTTAATAATACTCAAAAAATTTTTTTCCCTGTTCTATTGCTTTTTTTCAAAAAATATTTTGTTAGATGGATTGTTGTCGGAAGACTAAGAACTATGTTAGAATCTCTCAAAATTGGGATTTGATTAACTTTTCGCAATAGTATCCTCTAGAAATAATATCAATAACATTCATTTCTCTATTCCGATGCCTAAAATTTTCCAGTGCAGTCAATTGATAGATTTCTTTTACACTGTTTGAAACAAAACCTGACCATTCCCTTCATTCATGAATACACCAGAGGACAACCATGGAATTACATCAAAATGTAACATTTATTTCAGGCAGATGGAGACCCCATACTATTGAATATGCTGATATAGCTTCTATACAAAATGGTGTTAATAGTTCTTAGAGTGGGGTAATTCTAAACTTAGCTAGTAAGAGACGAATTTTAACACCAAGATAAACTTCTATTCGCATATAAATACAAGCTCCCGTACGATTTTACACATGCGTAAACAAATACAAGTAATTCAGAAATCTCATTTACTTTCGAATATTATGGAAATCTGCATTTAAGATGGGAATATTTTTTAACTTTTCTGAAAATGACTTTTGCATCTTATCAGGTAGGGGCAATCCCAATTTAACCTGTTTTTCCAGGTCTATTATGTCAACAACTTTGGTAATAAGGTCGAAGGGCACAGAAATCCTACGGGATCAAATATTGTAAGATAAAAAGGCTCTTTTCGTTTAATTTTGCTTAAATTCGATAATGGGTAATAAGGATCTCAGGGTTTCTCGATCTAGACTCCACATTACGTTCAGTAGAGAAGTATCCCTAGTAGATTTAGAAATATGCATACTAGACTGATTACTTTCCCAATTTTTTTAACTTTTCAGTAAATTTAGCTCTAGAGCGACAAAATGCTCTAAACTGAATATTTTCACAGTTAACGATACATAATTCCTATGCCAAGCTACAAGATCAGGAATGGATTCTGTTGTAAATGATTCAAAGTTGCTATAAGGAGAAACTGATTTGCTATAATCCCAAATACAACTCTACAATGTCTATAGATAATTTTTGCAGTTTCAAATAGAAAAAATAATTTAAGAAAATTTCTATACTGTGGATCAATACTGAATTGTAAGAAAGCGTTTTCTATGTCAGATGATAATGCTATGGGATGCTATCTAAATCTGTCTGTTCAATCAAGTCCGGTCCTTTAATCAAAAGAACATTTAAAGATGACTGGTTTGTTACTTTAGCAGATGCATCAAAGACTGGTCTGATATTTGAAAATTTGCTATTTTTCTTAATTGCAGGATGATGAGGTAAGTAGTTGCCAAATTTATTTATCCATTCGTCTTGAATCTTTTTAATAATTTCCAGCCTTTCCACTTTAAATATAAAAATCTAGATATACTTCATTAACTGCACGCTTGCAATAATTTCGTTACTGCTCAAAGTCATATTTCCGTAACACTGCAAAGAAATTTCATTCTTAAATCGTAAGGATACCTCCTGCCTCTTATTAGGAAGAATAGTCACATTTTTTGGGAATTGAACAATTGCCTCGGAAAACATTAAATTCTTAATACCACTTTTAAATGAATCCCTGGTACTAATGGGATAGAGATCCCACAGTTTACTTATACTGAAATTTACAAAATGCAAAGATATAATACGGGGTTTAACATTAAGAAAATTAGTTTCGCATAACACAGATTGTTCACAATTTCTTAGTTCATTAGGCATGTATTTTTTTTCAATATATTTTTTGTTTTTTTAAATATTATTTTATATAGACTTATTTATGTTTTTCCTATCTAAATATTTTTTATTTATAAATAGTTATCCACAATAATTTTTTCTTTACAATTTGACAAACCATAATTCTTAATCGTTATTAGTGTCTTGCATTAGCGATTGAGATTTCGTTTTGATTCCTTAGCACTCTTCATTGATATTTTCCCAAAAAAAAATTTACCGAAACTAATAAAAATCGTCAAAATCTCGAAAAAGATTTCACGATTTATTTTTTAAAATAGAGTGTTTATTAAAAATAGAAGGTAATTCGAAAAATAAAGTGTGTTACAGATTTAATAGAATGGCCGTATCTATGAAAACTTTTATTCCATCAATGAAAACTACCAAAGTTTTATTATCTGTAGCCGGACAACATTGGATCGTATTTCACGGTGTCGCGGGTCAGTTAATTTGAAAAGAAATAGCCTAAAGGGCAGCACGATGCTCTCAGTGAAGTGTGGGTGGGAGAGGGAGGGTTTCTCGAAAACTGACTAGCCCGAGTATCCTGCCTTAGAAGACAGTTGGATTGCAGTTATGCAGCGTCAATGACAATTTTATTTCTCTTTTTGGTTGATTCTATAAGTGTATTCTACTTTATTGCTCTAACAATGCCTCCAAGGTAACGTAAGGGGAGTAGCCCAGTTAATTTTACAATGCATTTATTTTCCTGTCACATTACATTGTCCTATCTGACATAATATAGGTAAAATAAATGTCCGGGCAATGCCGGGTAAGCAGGTATTTCTTTCTAAAGCATATGAATAATAATAGCTTAAATTCTTCGGTTGATTCCATTGAAAAACAAATCGAAGAATAAAAATAAATGAATAAATAAATTTGTTAATTGAAAAATAATTATAAAAGCTTTCTAAAAAATTTGTAGTATTGCGAAGACGAACGACTTCATTGCATAGGTTACAGCGATGAATCCCGTTTCAGTCTTATAGTAGATGAACATTGGATTCGTGTGTGGATGTGCTAGGCCCAATTGCACCAATTACTTTTTGTTTTACAAGGGCACGCAACCATTATCTGTCATGGGATGGTTTGGTATATCCCTACTTATCCTGTGTACAATTCTATCATCTTGCGATATGTTGATGACATCATGAGACTGTTTGTAGTATTTGTTATGGAATTTGATCCGAGGGTCATTTTCTAGCAAGAAAAACCTAGGTACAATATGATTCGCATATTTTTGGACAGCTTTCGTGCTGTTAATATAATGCCTCGTCCAAGAAAGTCGCCACACATTTTGCAAATCGAACATGTATGGGAATTGTAGGCCGACAGATTGGGACAACTAAAATGTCGTAGATGGGCATCAATAAATGAGAAATGCATAGTAGAATTTATGACAAGATGAGATGACTTACAATTATGATGATGACAATTTATGGCATGCATAGACACAGGAAACATGCGCATAAGAATCTAAGGACACATGCGCATAAGAACACATGCACATACCTTACACAGACACATACAAGCACACATTGCCTCGAGAAAAGGTGGAACTATTTGCCGATTTGAACATTCAATGTGCAATTGTTAGCCATTGAAGGGCCCAACGACATTGAATATTTAATAATTTGTTGAACTATATAGAAGCTCTATGCATATTTGATTTCTATAAAAGCAGTTGCCTTTTTATGATACTTTGTTAATTTAATATATATAAAAATAGACTTTTTTTCCACATATTGCAAATCTATTCTGGATATAATAAGCATGTTAAGGAATGTCATTCACTGAAATATTTTTTTTAAATGTAATTGTGGATTAAATTTTTTCTAGTTTACATCTACTGCTTTTGTGAGAAAAAGTAGGTTGACTCTGAACAGAATTTTTTCAATTGAATTACTTTTATATTGCTTAATATCGTGTCCTTTATTTATAAAAGAAACATTAAAAAAGAAGCAAAAAAAAATATTTAGCTTTGTGAAAAAATTACGCAATTATTATTGATTTTTTCACAAAGCAAAATATTTTAAATCCACTATTAAAATCGATGTGATTTAATTTTTAATTATTAGTTATTATTATGGCATCAAATATTAGTTATAAATGTTTAATTGATAAAGTTTATTTAGTAAATAGTATTGTTCAATTTTTAGCAAAAATAATAAAAATTAACTTTTTAATAATTCAATTAAATTTTAAATTTTTTAATATTGTTTGACAATGTCTGATAGCAAAATATTTTTAAAGGGAATTTGTATCTTGCAGTTTAAATATGGCATGGATTTAATATACTTAATTTTTTTTTCATTTATGAAGCGTAGATACTAAAGAACAATTACAACATAAACATGTTTATTAAAAGTTTTTCTATTTATTAAAAATAGAGCCCAAATATTTGTATTTTTGTCCTTAAATATACTTCAAGTGAGATTTCGTATTCTTTTCAATCCATTGGTGTTTTTGTTTAACACAATTCTTCGTTGGTTTTCGAAGACGAAAGAGTGACAATGAATACATCTCAATGCGAGTCAGTTTCGCGCCACTGCCAAAGAAAGTGTGATTTGAAGACGACGTTACTCTGAATCGAGGGCGGTCTTAGCTACTTTTCTTCAAGAAAAAGATAAATAAGTGAGGTCTTGTATTCTGTTGTGGCCTTGTCGATTGGAGACCACCCGTTACTGTTTCTTTTGAGCCAATTTAAGTGGGTTTTCAACAGAACAAAGTATGTCTTGCAAACTCCCCTCGCTGATCAACTTGATGAAATTTTTTTCCTCCTTTGGCATTACGTAAGAGCATAGATTTAAAAGTTGCTCCTGCTGTCTAACTAGAATGTCCCGTCAGCGGAGACTCCTCGAAAAGGGTTACGCCATTTTTCTACAACAATGATATTCTTTTGTGCGGTCCGCAGCAAAATTACGCGCCTTTCTGTTAAAAGCAGTGCATAAATCGCCCGCCCCCTTTCCTTTTCACGACGTGTTTGAAAATTTGTATTATCACTTCGGTACAAAAGAAGAACTTATTATGTGCATGTTTTCTCAGTTTGATGGTGTTTCGCAGTTTTGTAAGTGGCACGGACACCTGTCACGAAGAAGTTGATGACAGTTTGATGACTTCATTTAAGGTGCTGATACCAGATTTTATTTAATATGCTTGAATGGGTAATTTTTTTTATCATCCATTTTGCATTACCTATCATTTAGAAAAAAAGTAGATGGCTTTGTATTGTTGAATCAAGGACAGCATTGAAAAATTACATTGAAAAATTTATTTTATTTTAATTCAAAGTTTTATAAGTATCACAGATATCAGTTCAGTCATTCAGAAAAAGATGCAATGCAATGCAATATTTGTTATTAGCAGATATAATTATGCATGCTTGAATAAATTTTTCTTATCGTCTTGTCTCATCTGAAGCTAATAAACTATATAAATAGTGCATAACTTCACGTATGATAAAATAATTACACAATATATAAATGATAGTATAGCATATAA
The DNA here is from genome assembly GCA_021605075.1 of Caerostris darwini. Lineage (NCBI taxonomy): Eukaryota > Metazoa > Arthropoda > Arachnida > Araneae > Araneidae > Caerostris > Caerostris darwini. The sequence continues at coordinate 612,930 of BPLQ01012627.1, read as the reverse complement.
AGAAGGGTTCTTGTTATGAAACTACAAAAACCGTAGAATAGTGTTTTGAAAAACTTAAAAATTTTCAGAAGTCTAAAATAGTCACGTATCACAAGAAAAATGAAGTAGATTACTAAAAAAAGGATTTGTATGTTCTAGGTTCAAGTCCTGAAATAAATGAAGTTTTAATGCAATTAAAATCAACATTTATATCTAAAATCGCAATAAAAATTGTCTCAACATTTTATGAATATAGTTAACACTAGATATTTTTGAGCGGATAAATACGAATAGGATAAATAGTGAGTATGAATCAAAGATAAGCTCATAGCAGCCTTATTTGTTTTAGAATAAGGTTGCTCTTATAAATTCTTTTATTTACAATTAATAATATAGCTTTTTGAAAATTAGTTTTGATCTTATTAGACTTTTATACAGATTGCAAATATTTTGTAGTGCTAAAGTAAAGAAGCCTGTCGAAAACTTAATATTTATTAAGAAGAAAATGTACAAATTTGATAACCACAATCCTTGCTGTATGTTCTTATTTCTTAAGATCTACCAACTATATTACTAAAAACGCTTTCAAGACAATAAAATATTGCTACGTTTGAAAAACAAGAGCGCCAATTGCCACTCTTGACATACCATTTCTTTCAAATGCTTTATCCCATTAGTGTTTAATATTGGAAAAATAATACTGAATATTTCCTGTAATTTAAATATTAAAACAATATATAAATATATATTTAAATATTAAAAATAATACTGTATATAAATACTGAATATTTCCTATAATTTAAACGGCTTATTTTCTTGATTAAAATGAATTTCACGCAGCGAAAAATTGCAAAGAGGAAAACAAATGCTGTATATAAAAATAAACTCCAAAATCAAACCACAGTTATGAGGCTAAAAAATAAGTTATTGAGGAATAGTTCAATATGTGAAATTTGCACTTACCACTACCTCATATCAGTCAGTTACGGACAAAGCGTTTCAGTATTGTAGGACTGAGTTCATTTGATTTTGAAAACATAACATAATTTAAAACAGCATTAAGTATTAAAAGCAAAATAAGGAAATTAAAAAAAATAATATGTTTCTCATTTTAATTGAATTTTGTTTTTTCACTCGTATTCCAGGAAACCCTCTTAAAAATATAGAAAAACAAAGGTTGAAATTCATAGCAAACTTATCCTAGCTTAGAATGTCATATGCGATAAACGAAAATGTAAGCATATATGTATAATTTTTTTTTGTACAGATTTGCACTTAGTTTGATTTTTAGAATATATTGTTATTGAATGTTCAAAATATTTTTATATTCCACAAAGATTTGTGATGATTTTTAAACATCAAAAAATTTAGTACATTTATTTCAAGTTGATTTTGAATCTTAAACAAAGGGTAGGTATTATTCAAATTTATGAAGGTAAGTAATAAAAGATCATGGAAGAATGAGAATTTCATTAGAAATATTATTATTAATAATTTAATTTCAAAATAATAACTTGCAGAGTACATGGATTATATTTGATATAGAGTAACATGATATTCATTAGTAACTAACGATAGAAAAATATTTCATTAAATAATAAACTTAATCTTCATTTTATGTGATGGATACGTTTCTGAATATTTTGCTTTAGATCTAGAATTTAGCCCAAGATTTTTTTAATCGAAGGGAACGTTTTCCCTTATTTTTTTGATTATCAATAACATTATATGAAGGCTGCATAAAAATCTTCGGTTACTGAAGTGAAGGTTTGAAAATTGCATACAGATTACCATTTCTTATTCCTTGGCAAAATAAATTCAATAACGCGATTTTTTATTTTGATTTAAATTTAAAAAAATCTAAATGAAAAACTGTGGTAATAGTGTTTATTCAAACATTATATTTAACCTGCGAAGAACTTCTTTTCATGCGCAGTTAGTTATTAAATTTTGGGGATTAAAAACAGATGAAATGCGTAAGAACAATTAAATTCAAATTGAAGACAACTTCTGCGGTTTGTTGTTAGTGTTTTTGGTGTCAGTTATATAATTAAGGAAACTTTGGATTTCCTAATTGAAAGGAGAAAGCAATTCTAAAAAAATTCTCAATTTTTTTTTGAGATTTCGAAACTTTTCCTAGTTTAGATTTTAGTTTTGTCTCAAGAAAGGGAAATCGCATCTTTTTTTTTTTTTTTTTATCTCAATTATCGTAGAAATAAATTTAAATGTTGAAAACGACTTTTACATTTATTTGACTTAAAACTTTATTTGACTTGCCTGACTGTAATGAGAGAACACAATTATAAAAGATAAGAATAGTTAAATCATTTACTTTATTATTTTATTCGAATGATGATTTTACATTGTTGATTGATTTTTTAAAAATTTTATCTGTGCGGAATATGAGCAAACCAAATGGATGCAATGTTAATTACTTAAATAAATCCGTTTAGAAAATTTTTTTTGCTTCTAAGTGGAAAATCAACCCATTTTTTTTTTTTTTATAGAATACTTAGTTGATTTTTATATTTCTTAAATAAATTTTCTAGAAATATTAAAACATATTTTAAGAACTTAATTCATAACTTAAACTCTTGTTTAAAATATTGAAATTTTTTTTGAAAAGTTCGAATTATCAAATTTTACGACTTACATTTTATCTAACGAATTGGGGTTGAGGTAAGATTTTAAGATACTTGTTAATTTAATATGCATATGTGAGTGGTTTCTATGGGCTAGAGATAATTAATTAAAAAGTACAGGTTTTATGCAAAATAATTTAGATATATGTTTTAAGCACATATTTATTTTTCGCAATAATGAACATTAGTGTTGATCATTCATAATGTTGCATATCTAATGATATTTCAGAATTTGGATGTATATTAATGAAATTTATTGTCTTTTGCTTAATTAATAGATTTTTTAGGTAATGATATATACTTATTTCACCTATAAATCTCCATTTTTTAAAAATATTAACAAGATTAAATATATGCTGACTTTTAAAAATTTATATACATGTTTGTAATATATTTCCTTTTTTAAAATTTAAAATGGTAAATTTGTTTCTAACTTGTTAATAACTTTAAATTATTATTTTTTCTGTGAATCGTTTTCTTAATTTCAGAAATGCTGTACATTTAACTCTCATCAGAAATATTTCATAAAATTGCGTTACCATAAATCTAAAAAATTATTGGCTTCGGAGAAAAAATGCATATTTCACTAAAAATTTAATTTTTTTTCAAAAATTACTTACAAGTTTTCTCTTAAAAACAATATGAAATACATTTCGAGAAAGATCATTTGCAGCCCACCTATTGAGATCATAGCTTTATTTAAAAATAACTGAAAATGTAATAGACTTTGATTACTTAATATTTTACCCCTGAAATCTTATCATTAATATTTTTTTTGTGTTTTCCCTACTGATGATTCTATTATCCAAAAATGCAAAGGAGTTTATTTACTTAACTCCAATGACCAAACTACATAGTTCATGCGTTATTTGACCTTTAACTCATTGCATGACCGAAGCTACATAAAATAATATTTCAACGATGATTCAGAATTACCTTTAAAGCAACTTGACCTTAAATTTGCCCATTACACAGCACACATTTAAACTTATCTAACAATTACTTCAAACCTTGAATAACATTACTCTCGCTGGACAGTTGCCACTCGGTAACAATAGACTCACGCTAGAAATACCTTTTGTATGGGATAGTTAATTGTTTTCAAAGCTTCTTTAGTTCGTAATAAGAACACAACAGAGAAAGTCGTACTTCCGCTGAGCATCTACTTTTTGGGATCCACCTGCTAGAGAATAGCTCAAGGACTTGTCAGACCTTCATAATAGAACCATAACTTCCTGTGAAGATTATCTTGGTCTAGTCCTTGGGTGTTCGTAATAAGCCAGGGACTGCGTAAAAGAATTCGACGATGAGCAAGGTTGAATGGGAGAGGTGAATCTACGGCGGCATTTCGATGTGGGCTTAGATTGTTGAAAGTAGGAAACACGCCAAGGTTTTGACAAGGTCAATGCCTAATCGAACTGATTGGCAGTTGTTATTAAGTGCCCATAAATTAGCCTATGAACTAGTATTCTGCTCACTGCTGTGTCGAGCTCATAAAAGACATATACCATTAAGTACGACACTGAACAATTTCCGTGAAATTTATTTATTCTCAGTAGAGTTATCTTGATGTTGTTCTTATCGTGAGATGCAGCTTCTGCGAACAGTAATTGTTGTAGAATTTGCAGAATGAGATAAGGTTTTAACTGCAGTGTGGATGTTTTTGTTTAATGTCAGTTTTGTTTGAAATCTATTTATTTTTAATTTTTGGTTTTTAATTCAGGAAGCTTGCAGAATAAATTTTAAAAGGAAAAAGGAGAGGGGATATTTGTTATGCTTTGATTAAAAAGAAAACGAAAGAATAAAATATCATTGGGAAAAATGATAGAACTGATTTACACAAACATTTATTTTTGTAACAAAATGTATAGAATATATATAGGCAATAGAACTTTTAAAAAACTGTATAATGCTCGGGCTAGAATAATTAGTGTTATGTTCGAAGGGCCTTTTTACTAAAAGGGGAGAAGTATTAGTTTCGAAGGGACTTTTTAAAGTAAGCAGAAATACTTAAGAAGTTTTTATAAAAGTTTTGTCTGTAGTGTTTTTTCTTTCATAATCAATTAAATAATGTAATAATACAGAAATTGATCATTTCTATTTATACTTGACTTGACTACTTATACTTGATCATTTCTATTTATACTTAAGCCAAATATAAATAGAAATACTACTAATTAATAATAGAAAACTACTTATACTTGATCATTTCTATTTATACTTAAGCCAAATATAAATAGAAATACTACTAATTAATAATAGAAAACTACTTATACTTGATCATTTCTATTATACTTAAGCCAAGTATAAATAGAAATACTACTAATAAATAATAGAAAACTACTTATACTTGATCATTTCTATTTATACTTGGCTTGACTACTTATACTTGATCATTTCTATTTATACTTGGCTTGACTACTTATACTTGATCATTTCTATTTATACTTGGCTTGACTACTTATACTTGATCATTTCTATTACTACAATCATACAAACTCTAAATATATTTTTAAAAATATTGATCTGTTTTTAATTAGTTATTTATTAATTTTCAAGAAACCTTATAAAACAGAATATTCGTTTTTTTTATTTTTTAAAAATTTATGTTGTAAATGCTCAGATACAATTCTGTTAATATAAACTAGGGTATGTATGCAAATACATACCCTATGTATGTACTTTAATATGAATTATGTATGTGAACTTGATGGCTCAAACTCTAACGAAACAGGAAAACTCAAAATATACTTAAAAAAAATATAACCATTTTTTAATTAGTAGATATTTTTTCATTTATTGCTTTTCCAGGAAAAAATCTAAAACGTTTTTACATAACACATTTTTAGGATCCATTAATGAAAAATTCTTCAAGTTTGGGTTTAAAATAAAGCAATTTACCAATATAAATTCACAACATATTTTAATAACATTTTGAAATAAATTTTGGCATACAAATTTCGCAATTGTATTTTATTTTTGACTTTAAACTATATTTATATAAACATTTATTTCCTTATTTAAGAAAACTTCAATCAAATTGAGCAATTATTGAATCAAAAGGGGTGTTATGTAATTCATAGAATTATACGACTTTTTTTATAAAATTGTTTTAAATATAATGTTCCTTGTTAATGTTTCTCAAAATTGCATTCAAGGTAAAATGATCTACTTTGATTTTAACACTTAAATTAATTAAATTTCTAATTAGAAATTAATTTTAATTTTAAAATAATTAATAAAAATTAAATTAATAATTAAATAATTATAAAATATTATATTTAAATATTACAAAGTTTTTAAAAAATAATTAAATAATTGTATACTATCTAAATAATTCATAATAATTACATTTTAATTTTAAAATTTAATTTAATTTAATTAATTCCCTTAATTCAGGCAATAGCACAATGCATTCGGATTTTTGAAAAACAAAAAAAATGGTTGCATTAAATAGTTGATTGCTTAATTAAATTTAATAGTTGCAACATTTTTTTTTTCATTGTTCATTTTTTAAGTTTGTGTATGATTCGGCAGTGCAATTAAAAAATAAGTACAGTTTTTCTATTAACATCTTAGATATATCATTCGTTGTGAGACTATCATAATAATTTAAATTTTCTGACTGAACCAAAGTTTAAATTTCTGAATTCAGTTTAAATATTCTTCCTTTGAATTTGCATTTTGGTCATGAATATGATTTTTAATATTTCAACTGAAATTTTTTTTTTTTTGTCATTTGATGGGTCACGTCTCAATCCCTTAAATAAAATAAGTAAATTTTCATATAAAATCAGGAAAATATGTTTATGATTTATTCTTTTCTTTAAAAATGGAATAAAAAAAAATCTTAGTTCTCAAACAAGTACTTAGTTTATATTTAATTTAACTTAATTATTGTATGAAGAGTTTGGGGGGAATTTATAAATGTAGGCATCACTATAATAATGATGATGTTATCATTGACCTAAACTGCATTTATCGTGATTTCCAAGTTAGTTCATGTACGTGTCCATCGTCAAATTAATTTTTAATGCACTAATTTGAATTTATTTAAGTGTATGAATTTATTAAGTATATTATAATTTATTTATAAAGGTTATAATTTTATATCGTCCTAAACCGAAATAAAACCCAGACAGTTCCAATTATGTTACATGTAAACAAAAATAGCGGCTGCCCTTTTAAGTGTCGCCGAAAAACTAGAACTCTTTCACATAGGAAGGCTATCTTCCCACGGACCAGAAAAGAAAAGAAAAAAAGATCCTCGTGTATACATAGTCTTTAAATTTGCTGTTCATAGTCGTCAAATATACCGGTTTCCGAAACCATTCCACCCTCTGACCTTGGAAATCGGGGTTAGAGTTCGTTTAATCCGGAGCAAGACTTGACGGATGCTAAAAGAACTGGAAGATAGCAGTTCCGTCTTTACTCATTCGTGCCACTCAACAAGTGTCCCATCCCTCTGATGAATATGCATGAGTGAGTAATCTTTTGTGGACTTAGGCGGCAATTCTTGGCATCTCATTTAAGAGTTTTATGTTAGAGGGCAGGACCCTTTTCACTTTAATCGTGGGCCAGTGTAACAAGGAGATATTTGACAAAATAAGGAAAAAAGGACGAAGTGTTTGTACATGGTAAGAATTTACCCAACTTGTAGGATATTTGACATGAGACCTGATTAGAGATATTTTGGTTAAGTCAAAATTAGCAACTTTGTATCTAGGTCGACAGATGAAGTTAGCTTGTTGAGGTATTTTAAATAAGATATCATGAATAAATAATTGCAAAATAAAATTTAACTGTATGTCTGTTTCTCATTTGTAAATGGGACTCTATATCACTCTATATCTTTAATTTGATGTCACTCTATATCTTTAATTTGATGATTTAATCTAGAACGAATAAATTTTTTTCAAATTTTCTTAGCATGTGACTTGATTAAAGATATTCCGCTTACTAAGAATTGGTACCATTATTTCTGAGTTGACAAACGAAATTTGCTTTGAAGTAAGATATGAGTAAAGGATTGCAAAATAAATCTGTTTTGCTGGAACTTTATTTCTCACTTTGTAAAGGCAAATCTATTTTTAAATAATGACTTAATTTAAAGCAAATACTGACAAAAAAAATGTTGTGTTTAAAAAAAATGTGTTGTTCTTACCTGCTTCTATATCAGATCAGAATAAATGCATATAGTTAATAAATTTCTATTATCGAAAAAATAGACTGATGTTGATTTTGGTTAAATCAAAATTAGCAACATTGTATCTAGGCTGACGAATTTAGCTTGTTTAGATATTTTAAAT